>OY735237.1:27425221-27455221 GCA_963457665.1 Thysanoteuthis rhombus
GCAGTACAATTGAACAAAAACTCATTTGACCCACTTACAATACACTTACCATATCTCCTAATCAAACAAATAGTAGATGTGAATGAAAAGATGTGATTCAGTATTGTTCAGATTAAATTACAGAATTAGAATATTTAGAGACGATTAACCGAAACAACTATAATAAGAATGAAGTTTTGATCAAATGTTGTTGGTTTGAAAAAGAAGGTTGAATCAGAGGATTAGCACCTGTAGAATTGTGAACGTGAATGTAAGGTTTTGATGAAATATTGGTCGGATTAAAATAAGTTCGGACAGCAGGACTTCTACTCGTAGAAAAGATTAATAGAAACACAAATAAATGGACCCCGTTCTGTCTGTACAGACAATGGAACATTGCATCCATGGTACAAGCCTGGGTGAAGATTATGGAGATCCTGGGGTACCCAGTTATCAGAATTATTCTCTCTGCCTTGCTAATGTAGTCCAGGGGAAAGAAAGTAGCCATACGTCAGGCATTAGCTTGGCCGCCAGAGATGCCGGAGGGACATTGAATTGGGTGCCAAACCACCCTAAGGGAGCTCCGCTCACTTGTTTGTCTTTCGCCTAGACTGGTTAATTTCCCAAGGCCAAAGAGCCATAACCTATCTTACTATTTTACCTATGAATGGGGGTAGATAGATAGATGTATCTGAACAGACTGAAATAGATAGTTATGAATAGACTAAGATAGATAGATAGATAAATAGATAGACACTGAGCAGACCACAATATATATATATATATATATATATATATGAGAGAGAGAGAGAGAGAGAGAGAGAGAGAGAGAGAGAGAGAGAGAGAGAGAGAGAGAAGGGGGGGAATGGATGGATAAAGACAGATAGATAGATAGATTGATAAATGGGCGAATATACGGAAAGAAAGGATTAAACATGAATAAGAATAGAAAAACAAGAGTAAGAAAAGAGAATTTACATGGGTGAAGGAAAAATACAAAATATAAATAAATGAACAATTACGACCAAAAACATAAATAAATAAGCAAATAAAAAGACCAGATTGAAAATAACGGAGCGATGTGGGGAGGGGTATTTCCCGCCAAAGCCCTCGAAAAATAAAAATGGCGGCTGTCTGCGCGCATGCGCGAAAAAGCAGATCCGATGCGGTCGCCTGTTCGTTTTTGCGTGTAAAGTTATGGGAAATAAAATAAGTGAAACTTTCTCCTCGGCTGAGTGGGATGTGCAAGGTGGGGCAGCCACTCGGTGTGGAAGGTTGTGGAAGGTTTTAACAGATTTTGAGAACCCGTCTATCAAATCTTCGTCATAAATCACGCTTCTCGTCTCTCGTGCAGAACGGCAACTTCTCAACGGCACGACGCCCGGAATGGGCTCGCGCTATAATTTCATGGTCACATGATTTCGTCAGCCAATCGTGTAATGCCACAAAGTGTAAGGCTCTCAGGTGAAAAAATGCTCAATAACAGAACTAATTTTATAATCCTGCTTTGCCGTCTAGAAAGCAGAAAAGGCGAAAAAATATGTAAAATGAAAAATTGGAAACAAAACTGGGAAAAATATTCTTCCATTTTACACTTTTTTTTCTATAATTTTTCGTTTATTCATTGAAATTTATGTTATCTCTCCTTATAACCTTTTTCTTTTACTTTTTTCTTCTTCGCACAACCATTCTTCAGTTTGTTCTTCCTTTCATTCGTTTTTTCTTTCATTTGTTCTTTCTTTCATTTGTTCTTTCCACTGTTTTATCTGTTCTTTCACTCTTCCGTTCCTCCTTTCTTTCTTTCATCTTACTTTCAATTTTCAATCTCTTTTTCTTTCACTCCTTCATTCTTTTTGTCTTTCTTTCACACATTCAATCTTTTTTCTCTTCTGATCATTTGTTCTTTCTTTCTTTGTTCATTCTTTCTCTCTGTCTCTCTCTCATTCTCTTTCAATTGATTCATCTTCCCTCCATACGTTCTTCCTTTCTTTCAATGAGTTTTATTTTCTTTCTTTGTTCGCTGTTTCATTCATGCTTTCTTTATTTGTTCTCTATTTTTCATACTTTCTTTCAAGGTTCTTCATTCATTTCATTTGTTCGTAATTCATTTAAATAATTCTTTCTTTCATTCGTTCTATCTTTCTTTTTTCATTCTTTTCGTACCTTTTATCTTTGCACTCTTCCTTCACGCACTTCGAACATTCATGTAAGCATTCCAAAATTTCACACATATTTGTCAGAACAAAATTTGGAGTTGACTTAACCTTTAAACTCTGACATCTGCTGTGAACAAATATATTTTTCACAATATTTCAAGTAAAAATTAGGCGATATTTTTTTTCAAAATCAAGTTGGGGAATCATTAAATTAACTAATTCTCATCCAATCTCATTTTTTTTATAACAGCTATTTCGTTTTTGAAGATTTTTCATTACAGAGTTAAAACTGCTGTAATGGTAGTCATCAGTCATGATGCAATCGAAGTTAATTTTGGATGATAGAAATTGAAATGGAAACACTGTAAAACCTACTCTAAGTAGGCTGAAGTATTTTTTTATTATCATTTTGGACTAACTTTGTGCTATTTTATTGCAATTTCAACCAAATTTTAAACATCAAAGTAGATACTTGAATTATTGCAATACGTTTCAAAATTTTTATAAATTATATCCTAACATTGTTCTGATTTCTGATGTTTTCGGTAAATACCGAGTTAAGGTGTGCAATGTATGAATTATACCATTTAATACGGGCATATTTTGGGGCTATATACGTATATTTTCTACAAAAAATAAACACATGCGTAGTTTTAATTTGATCCAAAGAATACTTAATCAAAACAAGGATATAAGACGTTCTTGACAATCAAAAACTTATGTTATCAAAGGGAAATCAATTTTTTCTTACAAAAAACTTAAATACGTAGTGTTAACTAATTCACAAAAAATAAATTGAAAAGTAGTTTTGATTCGATCGAAAGTTTTAAAAAATCAAAACAAAGTTATTAACAACTATTTTTTAACAATCAAAAGTTCATTTAATCAAAGTGTAAATGAAACTTATTATCATAAAAATAACTGCATCTCGCCAATTTGGTAATTTCACTGGTTCGGCGTAACATACGCAAAATATGAAAGATGGATGTGTTTTACACCGTTAGCAAAGCTTGGTATGTTTTGTGTCACAAAGAAATGAACACTGGTTAGCAGACATAAATAGATTCTTTCTGTGAAATCTCTGGACAGAATTTACGCTCTCACGTGATCAATTTTTTTCTTATATTCTCTGAATATATTTTCAGATATTTACTAAGCATGTTGAATTCGTTACCAAGCTAAGGAAGATTGAATTGTGCCAATCATCGGAGTGGTGAATGCCTGACTACCATAACATCATTTCAATGTTTGGTTTTGGTCTGGTTTTGAGATTAGATCACTGGTATCAGTGGAAAATATTTCATATTCAAACGGCTTCTGAATGATTTTATATCGATGTATGTGTGTCTCATTGTTCTTCGCTAATACCTTTGTCGAATGTGTCGCTAAGTTTGGTACAATCGTTAGTCAGACCCATCTTCTTGCTCATCATGATTATCGAAACTTCCTTGTAAGTTATATTCCCTCAATGGTCACCCATTCAGTGTATTGATCATGTTCGATACTGTTTAGCTTCAGTGATCTTACGAAAAGCTTTTGTAAGTCCTAGTCCTCACGCTGGGTGCTTAGCGGAGAGATAAATGGGAGCGACAAGAGGAATGTGATGATTGTATTGCACCAATTTTCTGTGAAGGGAGGGCCTGGTTACGTTTCTAAATGCAAGGCTACAGAATTCAAAATTTTGATTTTAGTTGTGCTTTGATATTTTTCAGCTGCTCGGTGATGTAGCGTTGTACAGAACAGCAACCGGGTATAGATTCCAACAGATACAAGATGCCACTTACAGGGAATCTTTCGTGAACGGAAACTTGATCTTGTTGGTCATTCAGTCAGATATTGTCGCCCGATGGACCGAAGAGTGGATAATGGTCAAACACCGTTCACTATCCGATTGTTACGAGTTTATACGTTGCCATCGAGACGTCTGGCTTGATTTGCTCCAAAGTATTGAAGCTCATCCGCTTCATAAGTTTCAACGTCGCTTAACGCCACGACGAACTGCGCAAGACCGCCTGGCTCTTCCGACGTGTGTATATGGCCGTCGTCCATGGCACCACGTTCTCTATAGTGACGGTAGGAACAGACAGAGTTGTCCATCAGAGAGAGGAAAATTATATATCTTAATATTGAAATAGTTCTTGCTTTTGTTATGTGATCGATAAAGCAGTCAAGTATTTCTGAAAGATAGAATTTTGAACTGGACTCATTCATTCGAAATTTTCTTCGTATGTCTTTCTTTTTCGCTTTTTTCCCTCTAGTTCCTTTTTAAACAGTTTTCATTCGTTATATCTTTTTTCAAAATCAGTCGTTTCCATTCTTTTCTTCAACTTCATCCTTTTAGCTCTTAATATTTACTAAGCTCATCTTTATAAGTACAAAGCCAAATGGCGATAGGGGAGGAATTTGTTGCGCGAATCATATGAATGTCCAGGAAATCAGCATTCAAAAATTTGGTTTTCCCCTGTACTCGATTCATGACTCCAGTCACCAATTCAAAATTCTTTACTACAGTTCAGAGATAATGCAGACCCCTTCCCTTTATCTTCACACACTTGCATTAATCCCTTTAAGCATTCATGTGACCATTCCAAAAGTTTAGTTAGGAGGGATAGTTTCCTTTCATTTTTGATCCTATAACAGGAAAAGTTTCCCCCACTCTTGACCCCTCAAAAACAGAAAAAATTACTTAATTTTGACCCTTTAAAGGGGAAATACCTTCCTTTCACTTTGAACTCTAAAAGAGGAAAAATTAAAAGAGGAAAAAATCCTTTCATTTCTGATCATTTGAAATTGTACGTATAAACATATAAAAAAGAAAATATGTATTTGTATATATATGCATAATGAACAGAAAATAAGGGTCTATTTGGGATTATCATTATATTGTAAATAGAGCGTCCTCTTAACCCTTCGAAAAAATATAGTAAAACTTTTTACTTTATGACCTTCCCTTGGTTCATTGAGTATGTATACCAAATTTCGTTGGGCTGTGCTCATTTCTAGGTGGTTCTGCAGCGTGACAGACGTATGGATAGACAAAAAGACGATGTCACAAAATACATTACTCTCTTATAAACACACACACACACACACACAAATATATATATATATATATATATATATATATATATATATATATATATATATATATATATATATATATGCGCGCATTTATCAATTCTTTGGTTTCACGAGTGTGACATATAATCCTCCTATTTTCCGGGCTGAATATTAGCCTTTTTTCATCAAGTGCCTTTTTTAGTAAGGTTTATACTTAATCTGAGTAAGGACCTTTATTAGTAACCCCGAACCACTTCTGGGTTTAAACCCCCGTAAAAAATTCAACAAAGAGCATCTATTCTTCAAGAATATATATATATATATATATATATATATATATATATATATATATATATATATATGTGTGTGTGTGTGTGTGTGTGTGTAAGATAGTGTTTGTGAAATCCCCAGAGGTTTTATTGAACATTTCAGTGACTTCATGATATCCCTAGTTAAACAATTAGGGTATTATTGGTTAACAAGTTTTTGATGCTGACTATATCAACTGTAATAGTTCCATTCTCACAGGTCTTTCCACCATCGCAGCCTTGTACTGAGCTCAACTAAACGTGGTAATTATCAAGTATATTCTGCTTTAGCATTAATAGTGTATATACTGTAGATTTGACAAAAGACCACAGTAGTGAGACACTCAGTGAGGTTCGAACTCATTACTGTTGTATTGGTCAGCATCATAAGTTTTTTGACCATTTATAAATTGATAGTAAACCTTGGGATTTTTTGAAAACTTTGAAATGCATAACATTTATATCAATTACGTTTTTTGAGGACAATTTTTGAGGAATAAAAAAGCACGTCTGGTTAGTCTTTCGATAGAAACTGTCATGTAAACAATGTCTTTTGGCAGCATGTTGTGTTGAGGATGATCAATTGGAAAATTTTGAAAAAGTGGTTATCAATGAATGAATTACTTCTCTCGCTTACTGTTGGACACTAAATGTCTGGAATTACAAAAAACAAGCGTGAACACATTTGTACCAAAACTAGGGACTAATTTAGCATGAAAGTATATTGTAAACTGAATCGCCAGCTAAAACCTGTTTTGTGAATGAATCTTGACGAACAAAAACTTTTTCTAGACATAAGGAGTGAATGTAAGAAATGTCAGCTCTCTAGCTCGTTTGGTGCAGCCGGTACGTTTGATACATACATACATACATAACCAGTCAGCCAGATCTACTTAAAAACTGAAGAAACCTATGTTGAGAGTTATGGTTGACGGTTTCTAAGAAAGAGAGAAAGAGGTAGCAGAAAGTAGAAGGAATGGATAAAAGAGTCACAAAAGAGAAAAGGAAGAAACGGAGAGAGAGAGAGAAGCGAAGAGTGGCATAAATATAGGATAGGGAGAGAGAGAGAGAGAGAGAGAGAGAGAGAGAGAGAGAGAGAAATCAAACCTTTTTCCATGTGGTTCAACACCATCTGTACACTCAGGAACGAATTGATATAAGTAAATAGACATGGACAAAGTGAAATAGATGACTAGAACGAGATAGATAGACAGATAGATAAATAAACAGAGATATATGAAGAAATTTATGCATATATATATACACATTCATACACTTGGGTATCTGACTATACTTGAACAAATCTGTGTGTGCATGAAAGCACCGAGATAACTCGACAACTGACCATTGTACGAAGTTAATTTGAAATATATATTAGTCTGCACACCAGGCATTGCAATGTTGCGTTTGAAATCGTTTGGATCAGAGTTTCTCGCGAAACTTAACGAAAATAATTTTTTACAAAATCACAGAGAATATTTCATCTCAATGATATAATGAATTTAAATATAAAATATCTAAATTGGCAATACATCCAAATTCAGATATAAATATCTAAATTGGCAACACTGAAGAGAAGTACCTGAAATAATTGAAGCCATAGTTTCGTACGACAGACGGAAATTCACTTTACATGACTACTATCGTGGCTCACTTCACATACCATAAAGTCTGGTCCCTTCAAAACATGTACCTTTGGAATGGGCACTGCCCTTGTAGATAAAAAGAAAGATATGTCCTAAGATAGAGAAATATGAACAGCTTTATACATTCATACATATACACATAAATTCATGCATATATATATACATGCATACATATATACATAAATACATACATACGGACATTTGGTGTGTGTATGGACATTCTGAAATATTATCAGCCTAGGAGAAAGATTTTAGAAGGACAGCGGACCGTTATAGCAACAAAAAAAGAAAGAAAGAAAAGCACAATAGAAAATATATGATAATAGACCCTGAATATCCGATCTTTTTAAATGGTCATCCAAGCATGAATCAAAGGGACACTTATGTGTGCCGTGTCCACATATTTCCCCCGCTGAAATGGCCACGTCCGGCCTCAATGAAGAAAAACATTGGAAAATAAAGAAATTGTTATTTTAGCCTTCAAGTGGTATTGAAAATACCGGACGGCAAAAAGAAAGGTGAAACATATTGGATACGATAACAATGGAACTCTAAAGGCGGTTCAGGGTGTGTGTGTTACAGGAAAGTCGTGAGAAATCCTTGGGGATTTTGTGAAATCCTCAAATATTTCGATTAGGTAATTCCATAAAATACTTGCTTTCAAAGACATTGTAGTATTGGTTAAGAAGCCTGTGATGCTGACCATTATTACTCTAATAAGTT
Source organism: Thysanoteuthis rhombus (assembly GCA_963457665.1). Taxonomy (NCBI): domain Eukaryota; kingdom Metazoa; phylum Mollusca; class Cephalopoda; order Oegopsida; family Thysanoteuthidae; genus Thysanoteuthis; species Thysanoteuthis major. Next base: position 27,433,094 of record OY735237.1, read on the forward strand.
CGATACTCACTAACAACTGTAGCCTAAAAGTCGACTAAACATAGTGAAAATCAAATATATTCTGCTTCAGTATTCATTGGACACGCTAACAATAGGGCTTAACTGGTGACTCGGTGAGTGTGCATGTGTGTGTCGTATACACCAGGCTATAGATTGCCAAGTTTACTTGGAAGACTATCAGTCTGTGCAACTCATCCAAACCTCAGAACTGTCCATATCGAGCTCTGTAAGACAGCCCCAAAGTCATAGTACCAAAGTATTGAATGCAATGTTACATTCCCAATGTGTTTGTTTTAATTTGATATCCGTTGTATGTTCAGGCATATTCGGTATATATATGTGTGTGTGTGTGTGTGAGAGAGAGAGAGAGAGAGAGATAGAGAGAAGGGTACGATTTGAGAGATGGAAATAGAAGGATAAAAGAAGGAAGAGAGAGTGAGAGTGGATATCTTTGGGTAAGATGAAGGGTGTATCCTTTGGTCCAACTTGCAGCACCCATCCGTGAAAAAGCAAAGTTCGACATGTTAAAGATAGAGCTACCTTAAGCATTTTTTGTGTGTGCACACGCCATTGCGTGCGTGTATGTACGTCTAGACGTGTGTGCATATGACGAAGTGTTCGTGTATATATATATAAATGTTCTTGATCGTATATGTGTGACTTAGTATGTGTTCTTCATACCTGTATATTAATTTGATTACTATTTGGAAAGTTTTTGAAATGGTAATTCCGACTCGAGGGTTGCAATCGTGATTGAAAATCTACCAAATGAAACAGGATGACGATGCATTGAATCGGCATTAATCTCTAAATGCAATACAATAGAATAGAGACCTGGAAGGGTTCACACGATTCCGTTACTTGTGAGACTTATACTGAAACAAAATAGAACACCAGTCGACAAAAACGAGAAAATGGAAATAGACACAGGTTGAGATTCCAGAAATTTAAAAATATCTCGATGGCAACAAACAATAATTGCAATGTACCCGCACCATGGCGACTACAAGAAACTGTATTTTCATTTGAAAAATCGATTCGAAGAAGCTATGAAATAGCAAAACTTGTAATCTATAGTAAAAAAAGTAACATTTCTAAGATTTTCCAAATTGTCTTCAAATTCATATCTTTTTGAATGTCATTATCCATAATCATACATACTTGTGTACACGTTTCACGAGGACGTAACCGCGTGTGACTTTTTATGCACGCACATGTATTCATATACAAATATATATATATATATATATAGATATAGATAGATAGAGAGAGAGAGAGAGAGAGAGAGAGAGAGAGAGAAAGAAAAGAAAGAAAGAGAGACACACACATACATAGAATTACAGAGCATAGAGAAAGACAGATATAAAAACAGGGTATGAGAGAAACTAAGAGAGAGAGAGAGACACAGAGAGAGAGAGAGAGAGAGAGAGAGAGAGCGAGCTATGGTGACGTGTTAGGAGCTATATTTATACAACTGTCTCGGAAACGACGGTTGTGTCATTTGGTGAAATTCAATTTTGGCACAAGGCCAATCTCTTGGAGCAATTCGCAGTGCAAGTTTTAATTTTGATTCGTTGACGGTGGAGCACCGATCGATTTCTCCCTTATGTGGGTATGTGTGCATATGACCAACTGTACCTGTGTATACATCTGTGTGTAGGCGTGTCCATGAGCGTATGTGAATATGCTTGACCACATGTGACTAGGTAAGCGTGTTGGCTTACGCAGGTGTATGTGACAGTTTTTGTGTGTATGTGTGCATATGATCGTGTGTGTCTGGATAAGGGTGTATGTGATAAGGTCAAGTGCACAATACAGTATGCATATACATATATTTATACTACCAAGTATATGTTTGTACGTGTGTATGTATGGATACACACCTGTATCTAATCCTGTGTACATGTGTCTGAGTTTATGCAAATGTACGTATGTGATCAGATGCCTACATGTATGTATATGTATATATACCTGTACGTGAGTGTATGTGACCTTATGTATGTATCCGAATGGGTATGTAATTGTGTGTGTTTACGTACACATGTGTATCTAGGTATACTCATATAGGTAAACAGATTCGTATCCGTGCATATATGTAAATGTATGTATATAAGTGTTTATGAACGCTTGTGTGTGTTCATATGGCCTTGTATCTGTAAAGATATGTATGCTATGTATGTGTATATTTGAATATATATACGTGTGTATGTGACCATTTTTATGTGCATGTTGACGTATACATTTGTGTATATTACTGAATGTATATATGTTTTTGTGACAGTATAGGAGCATGTGTTTAGTAAGTCATTCTATGTCTGTATGGATATGTGACTGCGTATGCGTTTGACTGTGTGTATGTCTCTGTATGTGTTTAAAAAATGGATACACACACAGATACAAAGGTAAAGTGAGAGAACATTTGAAAGCGTGCAAGAGAGAGGGAGAGGGGAAAGAGAGAGACGAGATAGAACGAGAGGGTGGCAGGAGCTGACAGTAAACTATTAATAAGTTTTTACTAGTATTTTGTCATCTTAATTTTAGTTGCTTTTTATCACAACCTGTCACCTGAAAATCGTTCAACCGCAATGATAACGAAACTATAAATCCATGTCAACAGTGACACGCTGCCGGCGAAGGACTTCGAAATTTTAAAAATAAAATTAATTTTATTATCCAAGTTTTATAAGTATTTGAAATTTCGAGTTATATTTTATCAAACTCCAAGTTTTATAAGTATATCTAAAACATATGCCGCGTATTTATAAGCATTAACCTTGAACCGGAACACATGTATTCATATAAGTGACACCCCGATAACAGAATTATACAAAAAAACAAAATGTCAACACACCAGGCTAGAAAGGTTCGCCATCTCTATCTTACTCCCAGGAGTAAACAGTACAAGATAAGAGATGAAGAATAAACTATGGACAAGACTCGAACTCACCCGTTTTTTGCCTCTGAAAACCTATCTTACCGTAAAAGCTCTACTCACCGATTGAGTTATGAGAGACAGACAGCTGTCAGAAGATCAAGTCTAGCCGTATAGATTCACTCTTTATTTTTTTCCCCGATCTCTTGGTGCGAAATTAGGTGTTATTGTTTTTGCATTTTACAGAAGTATCGCCAGTAGTTATATTTTCTTGATTTTTTCATGGATGAAGCTTTCTCAAATATTATCAATTTTTGACAAGTATTTTTTCATCTTAATTAGATTGAAAACTAGTCAAATTAATGTAATTCTAATGAAAAAGAATCTCTTAAAATTCATGGCTAAATATTGAGAAAATTTTACAAAATAGAAATACAAAGAAAATGCAAAAGGAAAGATGAGGGTGATCAACGACTGTGTCAATGAGATATCTGATAAGAAGGTCGGGCACAAGGTCATGTTTTCGGAGCATTTAATCAGGATTGTAAATTTCTTCTTGAGAGCAGCACGCTAGCTATTAAATCGACACTTGTTCTCTCTCTTTCTCCCTCTTTCCTTATCCAGCTGTTTTTAGAAACCCGTTATCATCACTCTTTCTCACGGGTCGCTCCTAATAATCTCGTGGGGTCAACCCAACCGAAAAACGGCCACTCACCCGTTACCCTCATGTGCCACCCACCCCAGCCGTTACTCACATAAACGCCCACGCATCCTATGGTCAAAAGGTAAGACATCTCAATTACAGGTCTCTTAGAAAAGAAACAAAAAAGAAAAAAAGGTAGTAAAATATTAGAAGTATATCTTACTGTCAATATGTCAGTGGACAGGCTACGACAGTGAGAATAAGACTGTATCAAAGCGAATAAGGTGGGGTGGACTAAGAATGAAAAGAGAGGGAGGGAGGGAGGAAATAAAAGAAACAAGCCTGGCTACAGCAGGGTCAAACTCCGTTCCAACTTCCATCGCGACTGAAGATAATCACTGCAACTTTTCTATTGCACGTATAACAAATAATAAATTATGAAAATGTATACATTTTTGTAGAAATGTATTTATTCATTAAGATAAAATAAGCCTGCGCGTATCAGTACGACGAAATTGTGTTAATATCTTAGATTTGCCTCTGTCTGCTCCTCCTAGCAATCAGTTGGTCGTGAGTTCAAATCACTGTAGAGGAATATGAATTTCACATATCGGTTTACATCATCAATTTTTGTGAGGATTGTTTTTGTTACGGTAGGAAAATAAAGTCAACCCCAGTTTTGAGTTCGACAAGCATTTTGTGTAAATGATTTTATCTATTAAAATGAAATAAGCTCGTAAAATGTATCAATTAGGTTCTGTCAGTAAGATAGCTTCCTCGCAATCAGCTGGTCGTTAGTTCAAATCACGATAGGTGAATCGGAATTTTACACATCAATTTACACCCTTAATTTGCTGAGGATTGTTCTTGATGTTCTTGTTCCCGTTATGATGGAAAATTTAAGTCAGTTTGACGAAACTGGACAAGAATGACAAAATACAAGGAAGGCATTACAAATCTTACCCAAATAAAAGTCTTATATGCAAATGAGTATGAGCATTTGAATAATTGTCCGCAGTGTCAAAGTCCCCTTATAACCTCATAATTATAATAGATTGGTCCATGTGAACATAGCTAAAAAACAATATCAGGTTTGTTATAAAATGTAATAGTCTGTTGTCATAACGAATATTACGTTAGAATTTCAACGTGTCAGAGAAACGCAGTGTGGGCGACTGAAAGAAGAAAGAGTCCTTGAGAGAGTCTTCATTCCTCCTTTTTTCGTTTTCTGTTTTTATGAAAATAACAACTCCAGACGGGAAGGGGACGCATAGTTGCTAGATTGTTGGAGATATTTCTGGTGCAAAACTTGCCAAAACTTGCAAAAATGGTCAAATAGAAAAATAATTATCGCAGTGAACAATTGAACAACCATAGCGTCAAAGTTTAGATTCATGCAAAATAATTCCATCAAAGAATAAATATGTATGGAATAAATTCTGTTTATGACCTCACTGGCGTTTTCCACGGGAAAACATCTAAGATAGAGTTAAAAGAAAACCATCAAGGAACATCTAGATTCAGGAGAATAGACCCCCCAGAATATGACCCCAAAAGGTGGAAAAAGCTTTTTCCTAAAACCAAAAAGACCATTTCTAGAAGAGGGCTAGTGGAGTACTGATGTCAATTTGTAGAAAAAACAGTATGGCCAGGAGCACTGGAGTACACAAACAAACATATAAACATGCAAACGCATGCACGTATAAAAAGGACAGGACCCTTTGCCAAAAAGTTAATGGCCAAATGCTTTTTAAGAATATCAGACTTGTCAAATTTGGCCATAGTTTTTTTTTTTAATAGATTATAATTCAATTTCCTTTTATAATGAAATATGCTATATTTTTAATGAAATATATTTCTTCTCATGAAGAAACTTTATTCTGTATGATGTCAGTGGTGACTGTTCTTGGGTGACATTTTATCTCAAGACTTAATGCCCAATTGCACATTAAGACAGCTCGAGTTGAGTTGAGTTTTTTAAGAAAAATGCAAATTCAAGTACTTGATTTATTGATAGGAATGAATTACCTAATAAATTAGCTTCATGTTTAGTGCTGGTCCATACATAGATAGCCTCGTCATTTTTGACGAGTATATGCTAGTATACGTATAAAAGGCTTCTTCTGTCAATGATGCTTGCATTCATTTCTGAGCACTGACAATCCCTGAATCAACATCCCCGAACAAGAATAGATTGTCAGCATCTTATCAGAAACAAATAATACAAAGTATAGTGAACCCATGTGATAGTGTTTATTTTAGCTATTTATAAACCCGGACAAGGCTTCAGCTATTACTGTATAAAGCCAAGAGATTAAATGTCTTTATTATGAGAGTCATAAAACCTACATTTCCAAAATTGTCAAACTGAAGGTGAGAAGGCTACTAGATAAAAGAAACCAGATGGTGTGTTGGTGTCAAGTTGATCGTTTAATTGTTCTACGTGTGTAGCAACTCAAGTAAAACATGTTATTGCAGTGAAAAACGTAATATTTTTTTATAGTCAACCTTCTCACAAGTAAACCTTTGCCGAACCCATTTAAGAGGTGTATGGACGAGGCCTGTAACAACTGAAGTAAATACATTAAATATCAAGAAGAAAGGGGTTGTCACTGGTCAGGAGTAAATGCAAGTGTTACTGACAGAATAGGGCTATTAAATGTATAATTTGAATGCGTTGCTAACGATCTTACTATAGAAATGTATTGAAATAGTGAAGAAAGGGGTTGCCAGCGGCTAGGAATTAAGATGAGCTTCAATGACAAAGAGAATATACACATGATAATTTTCACAATACCAATGTCCTGCGTTATGGTCAAATCAGGATGGATACACCAGTTCTCCTACGATCATAGAAGTTGAGCAACGTCAAGCCTTGTCAGTATCTAGACGGGTGACCATCTGAGAATGTCAGATGCTGTAACTCTGTTAGGAGGCATCTCCGACAGCCATGCTGATATCTAAATGTATTGAGCGCTTTCTCCCTTTTGGAAGCTTTCAGCCCGATCAAGAGGGAGCAAGTGAGACTTTCGTACAAAACTTCCTCCATACTAAGCACCCAGGTACTGCAACTCAAGATGTTGATGCTGTTTAGACCGTCTGTCAAGACAAAGAGCCATATAGTGTCTGTCAATTCAACCCTGGGATCAAGTGACAGCTCATCTTTTCCATACTCAAGCAATATCGTTAGTATTCTTGCCATTCCATTTATTCTATTCACTGGAATACGAGCAGTCACCCAGGGTGCTAACAGCTGAGGGGCGAATATAATGTGTCTGAGAAAGTGGAGGTTCCCAAATACTTATGGAAAGATAGGAAAATGAAGACATCCGACTGAATAAGAAAATTACCGCAATTAGGATGTTTCAATGGTCTTCGAGTTATTTAACGTATTTATCCATGCATTGTTATTAAAGTTATTGATATTAGGTATCAAACAGTACAGTATTGTACTAGGATAAGATTATACTAAGCTTGAAAGGGTACCGAGGGTTATCTTGCCTGGGGACGGTCCTGATGAGCAACTTAAAAATAACATTACTCTGGGCAGCCAATATGAACTAACGGAAAAGTTTCGATGTTGACAGATTTGGAGGAATAGAGTTTTGAATATTATACATTTCCTATTTTCAATAACTTTCTTTGTCCATTTGCTTTGGTTTTTAAGCAGCAAAAACCCACTACAAAGGTTTCATAGTTTCTGATTCCGGATGAAATGTAGCTCAAATTTTCAAATAGACCGTAATCACTATTTAATTTGATTTAGTCAGAACAAGGAGGAAACGTTGAATCCACTTCTCCTTAACCCCACAAAAAGAATATCATGACGAAATATTATCAGAGAATTTGAAAAACTCATTGATTAAGTTAAATTTTGATTACAATGTAATATGAAAGTTACTGCATCTGACTTGAATTAATTTTTTGGTCCTGATTGTACATTTGATCTCTAATTTCCCACAAGTGATAGTTATTAGTGTTTGAGTCCAATTGTAAACTATTACCCTTCCATAAATTTGCATAGGCCTGTTCGTTAGTGAATCTTGGCTTATACTCTATAAAGCTAAGAGTGTAAAGGTCTTTATAACAAGAGTCATAAAACCTACACTTGAATATCGTTAAACCAATGGAGAGAAGACAATTAGAAGAAACCAGATGGTATATTGGTGTCAAGTTGATCGTTTAATTGTTCCACGTGTGTAGCAACTCAAGCAAAACGTGTTATTGCTCCGAAAAACATTATTATTTTATAGTTAGCCTTTTCGCAGGTAAACCTGTGCCGAATGCATTCTGGAGATGTTTGGATGAGCCTGTAGGAGCCCAAGTATAACATGTTATTGCCGTAAAAACGTATCAAGTTTTTTATAGTCAACTTCATCACAGGTAAACCTTTGCTGAGGTTATTTCGGTGGTTTATGGGTGAGGCTTGTGGTCAGCGAAGGGAAACGTCGGTCACTCTCATAAAATTATTTATTGTATTGTTTCCTCTTTTCCGTGTCGTATTCAAGAAGAGTAACCAGGCTGGAATTATTCAGAGGTTCAAAAGGTTCTGTTCTTCATCCCGTTTCCTTATTTTTTTTCATTAATGTTCAAGATGACCTTGGGGCGACCAATAAAATCTTGCCTAATGTTGGATCTATCGTTTGATGTCGGTAAAATGGGACGTAAGTCCTCGTTGGTGGAACGATCGCCAAGAAAATATTGCGTCCCTCTTGTGTTGAACTCCAATCCGAATCTGAGATTGGAGTTGACTTTGGTTTTCTTCTGTAACAACGACAACACTGACTACTGTAGGTTTAAAATCCACTCTAATTTCTATCATGACTGCATCTTTTGTATATTTTCATAAATGTTTTTATTATCATGAACGTATTCATCAATTAGAATGGAACAGTCCTCGGCGTATTTGTACGATACATTTCGTTAAAATCTGAGACTTGGCAATTTAGCACAATCCAGGCAAATTGTTGGTTTTGAGTTCAATTCATGGTAGGAAATGTGGGTATCAGTTGGCACCACTGATTTTGGTGAGGATTGTACTTGTTACGGTAGGAAAACAAAGTCAAGTTCAGACGTTTTACTTATTTGTCTGTCTTGTCACGTTGAGTCAAAAAGATATATAGAATTAACATTCCTCAACCGTAATTTGAAATGACGACCAAGTGATTGGTAGGCAACTCTCTTACCAGCTGATCCAAACTAACATGTCTTACGTATTTACAAATAAATATGCAACAGATACGCAAGGGCTCATTTCATTTTGATGAATTTATTCGCTTATGTTAAAATAAATAGATAATGTATTTTAGATAATTTTTGAATTTATATATATATATATATATATATATATATATATATATATATATATATATATATGAAAAATTGAAATAATATAATAATTTAAAACAATCTTATCTTTTTAAATTTAAAGCTTTTTTTAAAAACTGCAAAATTAAGTATATAAACAAGGGAAATGTAAGTAGCACATGAAAACGTGCGGAAAGGTATTTTGCAAAACATATCGAAAGACGTCTTGGCTTAGTTCACTTATTTCTTCTCGGATGTTATTTCAAAACTCCTGTACTGTTTTCGCCTTGTTAATATGGACCTTATCCTTCAACCCCAGCCCCCAGCCCATCCTCCTACTGAGTCTGACGAACGGGATGGTCAATCAACCTCTTTGAGGTTAACATTATTGATTGATGGTATTCAAAGCGAAATTCTATTATTTTAGTTCGTTGCACACTTGTATACTTTTCTGTGATCAATTCCCAAGGGCCCCTTTATATATCTGCGAGGAGGAAAAACTAGAAATATCAAAATACAAAAAAAAATATAATTGCTTTAAATCCATTTGCAACTTTTTCACCGATCTATACAAGTGGGAAGATTGTGTTGTGTCAGTCTTCCGAACAGAAAAGCGCTTATCTGTCTTGAAAGTCACCACAGTACCGGATAATGTGTAATCAAGAACGCTAAATATAACGCTCGTCATCTGCAAAACGGTAGGCCGAAAGTTTAGAGAAAACAAGAGGGGAAAAAAATCAATAAACAGGTCTGGTTAGTTACTCAATAGAAATGTGACCAATGGCAGCATGCTGTGTTCAGGGTGATCAATTAAGAAATTGAAGAAAGAGGTAATCGATAAATATGGTACATATCTTGCCTTTTCCTTGGTCATGATTTCTAATTAAGTTCGAATTTTCGAAAACCAAGCCTGAATGTCGCTAGACCAGTTTGGCATAAATTTAGATGGTAAATTAAACCACCTACTAAAAACCTATTTTTAGAGTGAGATTTTCAAAAATAAAGTTTTTTCTTCTGAAATAATGAGAAAATTTTCAAACCCTTAGCTCCATTGATCAAGTGTGTACACAGAACGCAAAGCCAACCAGCAAGCCAGCCAGGCCAACTTGAAAACTGAAGAAACCTATGCTGATGGTGATTATGTTGATTTTATGTTGATGGTTTCTTATAAAGGAAGCAGGAAGTTGTATCAGCAAGAATACGAAAACAAAATTGACTGGGTGAGAAATAGAACAGTGCGAACGTTTTTGATTTGATTATGCAAATCAATGTTATCTGAACAGAATTTGCCATAAAGAAATATACATGAATAAATGATAATTGTCGACCAGCCAGGATCATTCAGAAACTAAAGAAACATACGTTGACGGTTTTGGTTTATGATCAATAGAATAAAGCACCGAATTGTGTTTAAAAAATTCAAGTATGACTTGCCCGTAAGACAAATAAAGCCAATAAGTAGTTGTTTAATACTTTTTGCTTGATCTGGCAAACAGGCCGTAGGTAACTCATAGTACCTGTTGTTCTGATGTGATCACCCATCTAAGTATTGAACAGACTCAACGCTGCCCAACTTTGGTAATCTGGAGGAAACGAAATCTTTCAATATGACGGAGATGAATCTTTCGATATGACAGAGACATAATCTTTCAATATGACTTGACCATGAGCTAAAAACAGGGTCAGAAAGTAAAGCCAATTTTTTAATGCAATTGAACAATCAGCAAAGTCAATGGTTGCTTTGCGAATGAAACCAAAAGAGAGACGGGAGAAACTTTTTCTTAAATGTTAATTGATTATTTTGATAGTGTGATTCTGCATAATGCAATCTCAAAATTGTTTTGCTAATTCTTTTCATCTATTCATTAGTGTGATTGCGCTTAACGCTATGATTTTTTAAATTTATTTATTATCGGAGCTAAATGAAAATCTATCCACAGAACCCATCTATTCGCAGTTTCTTCCAATAAAATTGCTTTATAGATTGTTGGACGGAGCTGAAATTTAGTACTGGAGACTTTTGGATCAAGTTGACACTTTTGTATTCATCGAACAATTGAAATGACCTCACGCTAGCTACAGCTTCAGTCGTCCCAGCTTGGAAAACAGATCCTCCACCGTTTTAAGTGCAGAAACTCCAAAACAGTACACACCAAGTATACTGAAATATTTGATGGTATAGAGAAGATCAAAAAGATATTCGCTTCAAAATTCATTCTATGTGATAGAAATTTGAATTTATGCAAATCAATTGACTGCACCTCTTTGATATGAATGGACCTATCACTATATAAGGGAAAGAGTTTGCCGAATTTAGCTGTAATGAATAAAGATCTATTTTCTTTGAAGGTTGTGACTTGCATACTGCAATAGTACCACAACTAAGTTGGTTCCTGGTTCATCTTTGGCACTGCTTCTCCTGCTTCAGGTTTCAACGCAATTCTAACGCCAATCGACACGTCTTTATGAGAAAACAACCTTTTTTTAAAGATTTTGGAGCTGGGTTCTATGCCGTCGTCGTCGTCGTCGTCGTCATCATCATCATCATCTTTTAACGTCCGTCGTTGGACATAGACCATCCCCAGGATTCGCCACAATTCTCTATCATGGGGGTTCTATGCACTATGTGACTATTATGCTTAACTGGACCGTTATTTCCCGCCATTCGTACGGAAATATAATTCCGGAGTACTCGTTTAATTCCCTGTCAAGGTTGTGAATTTCTTTTCGCTCGTAATGTGTTGTACTCTCATTAAGGTTTGCAGAGGAAAGGGGCTACGCTGCGGTGCAAATACACTCGCATTCCCTCCAGGAAATACATCCGGTTCATTTTCTCTTAAGCACTGTATCACCACATGTGGATAGAAAGCAAAAAAAGCGCCCCCTTGATGTGGTCACAAGCCGTTGTTCTGACAGAGTTCGCGCCCTGGGCACGGACTGCCCGCATATGTTTGCGTGGCGGAAATACGCTTAGCCTTCATCCGGTGAGTCGTAGCCGAGCTGGATCAGAACACAAGTGAGAGGTGAAGAGCCGAGTATTTTAGAAGGCTTCGTGACTAGAGCGAGAAAATGGGACAATTTCCGTCAAAGAAAATTGGCAGAAACGGGAACCAAGAAAACGATGTGTCCGATTGACATTGATAAGATTAAAAGATCCGTACCTCGGATAAATGAATCACCATAGCCCACACGTTTACCAGAACTAATTATCTAAAAAAATATCTCAAATCATCTCGATCTTTTTTATGTAAAATGATCTATGAATACCAGCAGAAGACGTGGACATGGTTATTCCTAAATAACAAATGAAACCCACCAAAACCACTGTTTTCGAAAAACAGTTTTTTATACGGTGCTTATCATTGTACATATACCGTTTTTTCAAAGTTGTAACCAAGCCAGGGATAGGATTTGGAGCACCTTGAAATACACACACGTGCACACCTAGACACTTATATGTAGAGAGAGATGGACACACACACTGAAAGAGAGAAGATTCTGTGGTCCATTTTGGCTGGTTGGACGTGGCATATATGGGGCTACGGAGATTCAAAACAAGCCTCAAGACTCAACTCTTATCTCTATTCCGACTAAAGATAATTACTGCAACATCTGCATTGTATATACATTTTTGTGAATATATTTGTCGTTTTGGCTTAGTCAGTGAGAAAGCTGCCTACCGATCACTTGGTGGTGACTTCAAATCACGGTGGGGAAATGTTAATTTTACATATTTCCGTTCTGTTTAATGAGAGGAGGTTAAGGGGTTTACGGGCGAATCATGTTGGTTACAATCCTCCAAATAAGTTCATCGAAGTTAAGCAATGTCTCGCCTGGTCAGTACTTAGCGGTAAAAATTTTGCTGAGGAAATTATCTCTTACCCATTTTTTGGAATAATGGACAATTCTAAGTAGAAGAGTCTATTGTTATAGATAGATAAAAAGCATCATATCACTTGAGCACCAACCTCTAGTGGTGATCAGTAACAAAGTTCAGGTTTCTGTTGCATGCGTCAGCTTAGTGATTGTTACAAATCTCCAGTCTGGTCGAGACCAGGACTTTATTCTTGCAAGGTTTTATGACCAGGATGCCAGTCTACTGTAGGGATACACCCACTGTAATCTCACAGCTTTGTTACATGTCCAATACTCAGTATCCGTGGCATTCCTCTAACAGTTTAGAATTCTATATACCAGTTAATTCCCGTGAAAACATTCACGGATATATTCGAATTTCTATAATATTATTTATTTGAAAAGAAACTACTGAATGAAGGAGTCCATTGTTTCAAATAGTGGGTAATAGATATCGCTGTCAGCCAAATTTTTACTTTTAAGTGGAAGAGTTCATTTGAACAGCTCATGAAACAAACAGAAAAAATCATGCTGTCTATTTTATAACTAAGAGAATATATCCGTCAGAAATGACAGGGTTATTAATAAAGCTATTTCATCAAGTAATTTTTAAGGATAATTCAAGTATCGTAATTTCAAGTTTTTTTTAAAGCCCCAACTCATCTCCAGCTGTTTTAATGTGAGATGGTCAGACATGAAGTCTTAAGAGTTTCTATGATGTATTTTTCATGGTTATGTCATAATAAGAAGGTAAATCAACCAGAAAGATACTATCGTTTCATACACCTAACTAAGAGACCATCCAGACACAGAATAGTAATGTAAATAATAATAATAATGATTAAAATTGTTGTAATAACCCAACGCTTCGCTTATAATCAAATCGATCGAACATTATACAATTTCTTTTGAGCGCAAACAAACAAACAAATAAATAAACAGAAAAATATGCATTTAATACAATTTGCTTGTAACATATTTGGTTAGGTTTCCAAAATTAACTGATACGATAATACGAAAAAATATTTTTGGATAGATTCTGTTAGTATGTAACCAAAGACTCATATCGATTCTTTTTTTACAGAATAATAATGAATCTAATAATAGACTTTTTAGGATCGATTCTGTCATTTTCTCTATGTAACCAAAATGTTTCTGGACACACGGAATAATTATGAAAATTTTTATCTACTCAAATAATGAATAGTGTGATATTCTGGGTTCGCTGTCCGCAACACTGGACTCTCCAAATTATAGTTGAAATTTTGCTGATAAAAATACCTCCGATCAACCATTTGAAATTACGGACTCTCCAACTGAAATAGAATCACAGTTTTTTCCTCTCAAAAAAAATTGTTTCATAGTAATTTATATATAGACATATAACAGTGGATTTTTTTTTACTGGTTATCTAGTAATAAGATATCTCATGATACATACTATCGTTTCATACACCTAACCAAGAGACCATCTAGACACATAATAATAATGTAAATAATAATGATTAAAAATGTTGTAATAACCCAACGCTTCGCTTATAATCAAATCGATCGAACATTATACAATTAATATTCTAGATCAAAATCCAGTTCATAATTGAGAAAAGCTACGGACTTACTGATCATACGTCATATATATATATATATATATATATATATATATATATATATATATATTCGGGCAGAATTTTACATGCTAGGGAGGAATGTGCATAGCTTTTCCTGCGCCAAATTTTTCCCGCCAAATATCAATAAGACGACCATGACAGAAACAAACTTCCCAAGGCTTCCTTTTCTCTAGAGATTTTTTTAATTTCCTTAGTTGAACCAAAGATGTCCGTCCCGGGGGCTGGGCAAAATTTTCTGACCAACCGACCGGAAAAAAATGCGCTTCGCTCGTCCAATATCTTCACGATAAGAATTACCCTGAATCCTTTTTACTTCTATTCATTTTTTTTAGACTTTACGGAAATCCTGAAGCCTCTGTATGCACCGACCTCACTAGATATTTTATCTGAAAGTTATATATGCGTCTGTGAGGTATACGAGTCTGTGTGTGAATGTGTATTTGTAAATCTACGTGTGCCTGCACACACACACACACACACGAACTATAACTATAACTATATATATATATATATATATATATATATATATATATATATATATATATATATATATGAAACTCTATCGGGATATACGTGTCCTTCAGATTATCCACGCCAATCTAAGTATATCCCAACCCGTATGAGTTTAGGATATGCCCCAAGGCATGCGTTCATCTACGTACCTGCATTCCTACTTACCATTTCATCTATCTATCTATCTATCTATCTATCTATCTATCTATCTATCTATCTATTTATCTATCTATCTATCTATCTATCTATCTATCTATGTACATCCTGTTTCTTTTCATATGCTTAAATCTACGTATATCTCAATCCAATTCTTGGCTCTCTCTCAAGCACTTCGTACTCTTACATACTACAGTGTACATATATAAAAATATAATGTACATTATAACATTATATATATATATATATATATATATATATATATATATATATATATATTGTAGATCAAACTCTACTCCCCCTTAAGTTATGATTTTAATATTTAGCTTTGTGTTATTATTTTTAGGTGCATGTCATAATTCATCTAATTTATTATCTTATTCAGGGCAGTATGATGTAGAGTACATGGATATCATTTCATACTAAACAACATATATTTTTTTGAGGGAAGAGGATTACTTTAAAAACTATTTGATGTAAGTATAACAACGGATGTGACGCGTTGTATTCGTGTCACTTTTGTTGCGCGTTCACCCATGTGAATATCAAACCTGTTATGTTGGATTTAATCTCAGACTGCATGCTAACCAACTTATGATATCCTCTTTGAGAATATCAGTTAATCAGAAAAATTCTTCCAGTCGATTCTCCACCAAAATATTCAACCGAAAAATTAGACCAAATGTTTCAAGATCACTAAGTTTAAACTGAATTATTTACATTTCATGTTTTTTGCAATTCGTAAGTATACAACCCCCATCCCAGATTTTCCTGTTGTTGATGATATTTAATCACAGTGCTTCATATTTATCAAAGCAAAAGGAATTATTAATGCTTAAAATAAAAATTTACAATGATATTTTCCAAGTATATGTTAGAATTTCATGTCTAACACTCTGTTCAGCAACCAGAAATATATTTTGTGCTTGTTTTTATGAAAATATAAGAACCATTCTCATTCAAATAATGTATCTTTGTATTATCCAATCAGCTTTAATTGTTTGAAAAAAAATTAATTTCAATTGGATGATACATAAATACTTAACTGCTTTCATAATTGCAAAACACGTTATTATTGTCATAATTACGAGAAAATATATTTCTGGTTGTTGAAGAGTGCTTTGATTAAACATTGTGCTGAGTTTTATTTTTTTTTTGATAATCTCTTCTTGTTTACGTACTATAAAATAAAATAAAAGTACACCAAGCTGATTGAGTTATCCATTTCAGGCGCTTAGAGTTTAAGTATATCAACCAGTTGATAGATATATTTAATCCAGTGGAATTATTTCGCTTGTGTACTGCCTCGTGTGTTACGTCTACACAAAGCACCACTGCTCAGATGCTGATTTTGAAAATTTTTGAAATTGAAAAAAGAATCACATCAATATTTTTTCCCTGATGTTGATGATGGCCAGAAGAATAGTCGAAAGTATTAGATCCAAAACGTTTTCACAAAACTTTAACATTGGATTCAAAACTGCATTATCGTGTAAATTTTATCTGCACCTCTTGCTTTGTGTCAGAACTAAGCAACACCTGGTAAATATTAACCACTGTGCAGTGAGTTCGATCCTCACCAATGAAATAGCACTTGTGGCCCTTATGAATCCCTGTGGTTGTCTCTTCGTTGGGTAATGGTGAGCAACCTGATCTTGCGGACCATTAATGTAGAGTATGAGTTTGATTCTCACCAATTGTGGCCTTAATAAATAACTATAACATCTAAAGAAGCTTCCTGGGCAATATTGCTTAGCGAGCTACTCAAGCAAATCTGCATTAGCGATTTCAATTCACACGAGTAGTCCTCTTTTGGCCTCTTGGCAAGCTTGTCTTGCAAATCATTATTGCTGAACAATGAGTCTCATCCTCATTGGGTGCTCAATGTTCGTTGCCTTGTGTCAGAACTATGCTAAAATTTGTAAATGAAATAAATGTAATGCTGAGTGTGCTCATAAATTTACCTATTTTAGTTAAATATGAGGTCTTTACTAAGAGAATCAAACCATTCAATATTAACGAAAATTTGCCTACCTAGGGCAATTACACCCCACTCCCTTTCAAAATACTCCCTTTTGGATATTATACACTTACCCAACGCCCTTCCTACTTTTCATAATAGTCAGTTTAATCATCTTTCAGGTTTTCAAACAGCTGTCTCGTCACGTTCTCCTCGATCTTGTCCGTTGTCAATGATACTTTTAGAAAAAGCAAGAAGTCGCAGAGAGTCAAATTTGTACCGAATATAGAAGGGGGCCGATAGACATGGATGATACGATGCGTTGCCAAAACACCCTACTCGAGAACTACTTGCACGGTCAATGCGAGAGCGTGAGTCACAAACAGACTTGGAGGCGTCTCATTGCCGAGTAAATCGACGGGAGAGCGTCTCTTCACGTATTTGCTAAGAGGTTCAATTTACATTAAGGCCACGCGACTGCTTATCGAGTTATTTGGATAGCTGGATACTTTTCGTACAGACCTCGTGCACATCTTGTTCAGGCCTCAGCAAGACGTCTATGTCTTCTTGTATATCGGCGTGGGTTTGTGTCAATAGACCTGTACATGTATAAAAGCGATTGTGAATATATATCTGTGTGTACGTATTTCAGATCATCTGAGAATGTGTGTCTTTCGGTGGGGGTGGGGACAAGGTTTCCTGTTTTTAGGCCCAAATAAGCCAGTGACCTCTGATCCTTTGTTCTTGAATGGTTTCCGTCCGGAACCTTCCAAACATGCGATCTCGGAAAACGGTGCTCTTCTTTTATCATAGACGCCCAATCTTCAAGTGCCTGGTGGCCGAATCATTCTTCCTGGAAAATCTTTTGATCTTTTGTTGTTGTTGCTGTTCTTCTTCTTCCTCTTCTTCTTCTCTTCCTTCTTCTTTCTCCTCCTCCATCCACTTATTCTATTTGTTTCTCTCAGACCTTTTCTTTACTGTACACGATCAACATCAACATCATAGTCATCACCGTCTCCACCATTATCAGCATCCTGTTGTTGTTATTACCCTTGTTCTTCTTGTTCTTCATCCAGCTCTTTTTCCTGATTTATCTTAATTTTTTCTTCGCCATCTTTCTCTCTCTCTCTCTCTCTTGATATATATGTATATATATAAGAAATGGACATATTTAGTCCGTCAAAATGAATAATGAATTGCGTTATATTAAATAGAAACTTATATCTGAAATGATCTCCCGTCGTTACACGGTTAATATATCATTCAATTTAGACAACGTAGATAGAATAAACAACCAAAGAAAATGGGACTGCAGCAAGAATTGAACCTGCCACCGATAGGTAGCCGCTTTAACGTAGCGATGCACTAACTATTCTGCTATACAGCCCATCGATAAGACAAAAGGCTGGATAACTGCTCTCAACCAAAATTCTCATTTTGTTTATTCTCAATCTTTTCGTCTCTTTCAACGCTTTCAAGATATGGACATAATGGTCTGACAGAATAAATCATAAATTGCGTTATACTATAGAGTGGAAATTAGTCTTATCAGAACTTCAGACAACTTAAGTACCACAAATAGATGTTGAGCAACTAAGATGCGTCGGTTAAGTAAGCGTATTGACATTAGGATTAGGGATAAAAGACCCTATATAAGCTGACGTAGTATTTTCGTTGTTGCTACATGGAAAGCTCCAGTTGTACAGGAAGCATTCACCTAACCAGGGACCGTGAACCTAAACTGTCAACCTAGGTTTCTCCGATTTCCAAGTTGGTCTGGCTGACGATCTATTTACATGTATATTATGTGTATAAATTGAAGATTCAAACATTCGCTTCATACCATGTGAAAAAAAAAGTGTTTATCTTGTTTAATTGAAAATTTTCCTCGGAATGATTCACAGTTACCAGTTTAATTTGGAATGCACATTTATGCTAAATTGATCACTAGTTTATGCCGTACTGCATACACACTTTTTCCTTGAAAATACGATCTTTTTCAGCGATCACTTTCCAACTTAATGCAAGAGATGTAATTTGTTGATTAATCACCCTTTTCAATTTTTTTGATTGATCACCCCCAACATGGCATGCTGTAGAGAGATTTTAGTCACAAACAGTTTCTATAGAGTGACTAACCAAACCTTTTCCTTACTTATATCCAAACTTTAATTCGTTTTGGTTGTTAGAAAATATTCTCATTATCCTTTCTTCTTTCATTCGCAAATTAATAGTACTTGTGGCAAATTGTTTTACCGTGGAAGCCACTTACTACAATCACAGATGATATCATTAAATGGTTATACTTATCAGAAGCAGTCAGTCCAAAACACTTTATTTAAAGTGATCACGATGAGCAGTTCCTTCAACATATACTTTACTTGATGTTGTCAGTCAATTGTGTTTATCTAAAAACTACGCCCCAAAGTGGTTACGATAAACAACTTCGGCTATAATCGATAACAAGTAGATTTTGTTGAATAGCACTAAAGGATGGATGCTGGATTTGAAACCGCTTCTTTGGTTTTGTTTTTTAATGTTCTAAACATTAAAGCATTTGTTGCCGTCAGCAAGGAAAATCAGGAGTCAGAGAGGGAAAGGGAAAATATAGTAAAATTACAACTAATACTAATACTATTTATATTAATAGCAAAGAATAAGAAATTATTATATAGAAATGAGATGCAGAGTATACAAACTGTGGAGACGGAAGTGTGAATGGGGCGTGGCGATAAAAGGGGCGTTTTTTAGCTGCAAAGGCGATCTTCACACACCGGAAGTGGCCGCCATGCCCTAAAACAAGAGACGAAAACAAACACGTCTTTATTCCAATTGAATGATCAGCAATACAAATATTGCCGCCACATGAAATAGAGAGAGAGAGAGAGAGGGGAGAGAGGGAGAGGGAGAGAGCGGGAGAGAGTCCGAGTTCGAATCCGAATTGGCACCAAAAACGAAACTTGCCCCAGGTTTCCCGTTGTCTTTATTTCTGAACTGCTTTTCTCTGACAAACTCCCGCGCTTTTTTCCCTTTTGCCTCCCGTGTCTACTTTCACTTTCATTATCAATCTTTTTGCATCTCTTCGTTTTATATTATTTGGATGATTCCCCCTGATTAGCCAATGCCCTTAACTGCTGTTTACCTACCAAGATGATGTGGTTGACAGGCCGGTCCCGTCTAGTCTCATTACAGTCTCGTGTCTTCTCTCCCCTCCAAAACACCCCCATGCGATTTCCCGCCATTCGGTGTGGGCTTTCATTTTCGTCATTGTTAGAGTGGATTGGTCTTCATTTCTTCATTTGTCTGATATTTTCGCCAAGTTTATGTTTCGAGGGTAAAACGTTTCATTTGTTTATTTCGTCCGTTTATGAATGGACTTATTGAATTGCGTGTATATTTTTTGGGGGACATTTTCTTTGTGTTGATTCTAACAACACCACATCAGAGAAGAATGTGTGAGTTGGTGTGTGCTGTAATAAAGAGAATTTTCGGGCAGAGAAAAAGAAAGAAAGAAGGGACTGACAAAGAATGAAAGGGAAGAATAAAAGAGAACAGAAGGAGGGAAACAAAGACAGGAAAAAGGACTGAAAATAGGTAAGAGAGGGAAAAAGGAAGTTACGAAAGTCCAGAAGATAAAAGATAAAAATCAAAATCAAAAAGGAAATTGAGGTTAAAAAAAGGAATAAATGTAAAAACAAAAAAAGTGTTCATGAAAAAGAGGGAGAGAGGAAGAGAAAATATTGACAAAGAAATAAAAAGAAAAAGAAAAGGGGTAAGAAGAAAAAATAAGAAAAATGATGAGAAAAGGGAAAGAAAAATTGAGAAGAAAGGAGAAAGGAGTCTCAGAAAGAATCCAAGACATCCTAGAGAAAAATCAGAATCCAAGAAGAAAAAAAAAGTGATGATTAAAAGACAAGATTGGAAAAAAGAAGGGAAAGCAAGACAAAAAAAACATTATGGCCGTAATTGTTGAGTAGTACCCATCATCCATTTGGATAGGTGTTCGAGCCTTGCTAAAAATCTGGATATACATTGCTGATTTTCAGAGTCATGGTTGGATTTCTTTCTTGCTATCAATTATGATAATATCCTTGTTAAATCTAGCTATCCATAATTCAGTGTTGAGTTTTGAAAAAAAAACACCCATAGACGCACACATGCATATATACACACACAACCCCCCTACATATATATATATATATATATATATATATATATATATATATATATATATATATATATATATATATATATATACAAATGTATGTTTGTGAATTTCTGTATGTGTAAGTGTGTGGAGAGGTATATGGTGTCCCGAGTCAACTCCCAATGGGGTTTGATGGTCCGTGACGAAGTCCCAGTTTCTGTCGCTTCCGCCAGCTTACAGATCCTTGCAAGTTTCAAGTCTGGTCGAGACCAGGACTAAGCAGGTTGCAAATCTACTGAAACGATAGTTAAACCCTGATCACATGGCTTAGTGTGTACTCAATTGCTGAATGCACAAGGAAATTTGTCAATGGAGGGTTTTCCATGTTCTTCGTTCATACTGGGATTCGAACCCATCACTTTTTACGTGTGAGACCATTAAACTATATGAGTGGACGTATCGGGGGGATTGGGGGAGAAGTATGTGGGGAGAGCGAGTGATTGGCCGTACGTATTACATATTTCTTAGTACTTTACCATATTTCAAATCTCAGTCTAATCTTATCTATCCGCCTATCCATCTCATTGTTTCGTTTTTTCCTTGGCAAACATAGATATCACTGAATATTTTAATGTGTGGATGTATAAAATTTCAGTAATTAGGGGATATATATTGTACACAATATTTGGAATAGCTCCTCAAAAGCTTTCTCTTTTCGTTTGACATGCTTCAGAAGATGGAACGCCAGGAAGTAAGCAAAATTAGTACGCTGAGAATCCAGATTTGACAAAAAACATGGTTTAGATCAACCAAAATTCAAGCAAGATATTCACGGGCATCTCCCAATACTATGCCACCAAAAGACTTTTCATGTATAAAAATAAATCGCTTAAATTCAGCCTTACTTTCTGTCCAGTTCCGTAGTCCAGAGGTAGGATATCGGCCTACGGGTGAAGGTTTCAATTCTGCCTCGCAGTACTGGATAGGATAATGGAAAGTCTATAGCCACACTGAAGAGATGTAATACATCTAACAGCTGTCTGGGGAT
>OY735237.1:27457721-27480221 GCA_963457665.1 Thysanoteuthis rhombus
AACGAAGGAACCAAATCTCCCTCGATCATTTTAAAGTTTTCACTGTTTAGTCTTAACCAGAGGTCAGCAATTGTCATTTTTGTCATAAGTCTTACAATAACTACCTGTCAACAAAATATACGCGAGAGGTCTTTCCGTATTCAGTTTGTTCACAAACTATTTCCAACTCTGTGGTAGGATTGGCAATCAACCGAGTTCAACGCAGGATCATGTGGAAGGCTGATAATTTTGAGAAAGGGTGGATAATTGCCAACGGAAGAAGCGATCAAGTTTTAGGTGGATCCATGCATAATTACCTCCCCTGATGATAGTGATGGTAGACATTTGCTCTCTGAGTGCTTTCTATGTTTTCTTTCACCTTAAATTCGATTTGCATTTGTCCATCTTCTTGGACCGTCAGTCTTCGACAGAGAGTAAACTGTGCAGATGAAAAAAAAAATGAGATCAAGGCAAGACTGGAATTCGTACTCAATGAAAATTGATCTATATATGGTGACTGCTCAACCAATTGAGCTACGAGAACCATCATAGAGGAAAACCAAATCTAACGATTAAACTAATCCCACATCTCCCCCGACCGCTCTATACCATATCTGTTATTATTTTCACGTACGTCATATTGTTGTTGTTGTTATTATCATTATTATTGTTATCATCATTATTATTATTATCGTCTTTAAAAACATTAACATTAACAATTTTCGTTATTTTTAAAGCTACTATTCTGTTCATTCTGAAGCTTGAACAATCGATAATAATGCAGAGTTCAAGATTTAACACCCCCCCCCAAAAGCGAACAATAATAACAAAAATATCAACCTCTTTGAAAATGGTCCGTTAGACACTTATCATGCACAGTCACTGGTATTTTCTTTAATTTGAATTTTAGTTGGGTTTCATTACAATTTCTCAGACCATCAATCTACGGCAGTGAGTAAACGGTGCAGATCGGAAATAAAGAATAGATTAATAATGGCTGACAATGCTTCATTTAATAAAAATAAATCAAGATAACATTCCTTCTACGAATGAAAGAAATGAATGAAAAAAAGAATAAAACATAAAAAATTAAGGAAAGGAGAAAATAGAGAAAGAACTGGTCTGGTAAGTCACTCAATAGAAACCGTCACAAGACCAACGGCTTTTGGCAGCATACTGCTTTGGGACTGATCAATGTTTTTTATTTTTAAAGAGTGATCAATGAATAAGTTACATCTCTCACCTTTTGTTGGGCAATAATCACGAAAAAAGTCTGAATTTTCAAAAAACGAGTGTGATCGCTACCGGACACAAACTTAGAGATCATTTTTGCATAAACTTATATTGCAAATTGGACCCCCAGTAAAAACCTCTTCAGAAGGCCAATCAGAAAGACAACGTTTTTTTCCAGACATAATGAGTAAGTGCTTAAATTTTTATCCCTCTAGCTCCATAGGTGCGGCCCATACGAGTGATACATTCACGCATAGCAAACCAGATAGAGAGCCAGCCAAACCAACTTGGAAACTGAAGAAACCTATGTTGGCAGTTTCAGTGACAGTTTTTGTTGACTGTTTCTAATAAGGAAAGAATTGAAAAGAGGGGAAGCAGGAAGAACCAAACGAACCCAAACTGAAGACGGTTCATAGTAGGTTCTGTTTCCATCCCATATTGTTTTCCGATTGAAATTCCATTTTCTTATTAATTACCTTCCTGTCGGGCATTGACAACTCTCTGTCATCGATCATTTATTATAAAGTGTTTCTGACTGACGACCGACAGGAAAGGGTGAAGAGTAGGCGGAGAAACAAGGGGGACTAAGGGTTAGCGTGCAACGAGGCCTGAAACGGCTTCTGACCCCTACAGATTAATCCGTTCCCCCCATCGACCAAACCCATCCTGCACTCCAATTTTTCACTCTCCATCCCCCGACATGCTGACTTTTCGATTTTTCCGACGGATTGGTTGACTATTGTCTAATAAACAAGAGTTTGGAAGAAAAGATCGTGTGGACGTGCAGTCATCTACATTTCAAGAGAAATACTAACATTCTACCCGTACAAATGTCGGGATTTTTTTTTACGTACGGGTCGGCATTTCTGTTCAGAATCGTTCAATCGGTGTGCTCTGCCTACGATCATTATTTTGCTCCCTGGTCTAGTTCCCTCTAAGCAGTGCACATCTTGCAACCAGCGCACAAAGGAAATTAATGTGCAGAGAAAATATTTCAAATTCTGTAGGTAGCTTTTTTTGTAGGGATTTTTTTATACATTAATTCTCTTTGTCGAATTCAGAAGTGCACACATGCTCTTGTCACTTGGGAAAAATTGGAAAATACCTGATCTTGGCGTCCATCGACTAAACGAAATGAGAAAATTGCTACCTGGTCTTCTGCCTACGATCAAAGTGTAGTATCTGTCTGCAGTATCTACTTTGGTAGCTTTGCGCCGGTGCTATGTCGTGGCCGATGATGGCTAATTGAGGCTCGGTATTGCTAAGCGCAAGAAGCTTTGGATTCGTCCTGTAACCTCAAAAAATAACTCGGCCCAGTCTGAGGTGGGCAGTAGGTATTGGGACTTCACCTTCACATTGCACTGAAGGGGATAGGTTTCGCTTGCCTTGACCTTTATCCAACAATAATTGCTAGGACTGAAGCAATTTTTTTAGCTTCCCAAAAACTGGAACCCCACGTTGAAAACGACTTCGTATCGCATCTTGCTCTGGTGAGGAATCGGGTAAATGCTGATTAAAGTGTAACATCTGTGCGTTCTGGCGGGGAAAGAAATGAGGACAAAGAGCCACAACGTTCATTAAATAGATAAATTCCTGAGACACAGCCTACATCGGTACAAAGGTTCAATAGTTTGAGATCAAATTCACAATTCATGGCTTGCGACCTTTGCAGATGGTTGAAACAACTTTATGTAAAAACAAGTATTTATTAGGTGTGTGCAAAAGTTCCAAGCGTTCTTTTTGCAAACTAAAGACTGAATACACAGTTGAAACCCGTTTTTCGCAAATTTTAGAACAAAGTCTGGACTTGGCTTTGTTTCCAAACTATAATAAGAGCAATCCATTTATGCAAAAATATTTTATAAGTTTTTATTTATTATATATATTATATGAAAGTTGGAATAGAATTTGGAGAGGTGTTTGACAATGCAATAGCTAGTTTCGTTCCCAGAAAACCTATCCCACTATTAATACATCTCTTTCGTATTATTTATACAGAAAAAAGTCGGATTTGAAAATCAATTGAAATGATATTTCAAATAAGATCGATCAACATTTTCCAAATATCAGAGAAATTATGCATAAATTCGAAAATGGAAAGAAATTTCAAAAAATTGAACAAAGTAATTTTATTTAAATCGAATAACATTTAGAAAAAGAGAGGAAAAAAAAACAATTTCATGAAGCCAGCGAATTTGCTAAGACATAATTAAATTTGAAATCACTGAGAATTGGTCGTTAATATGGTTTAGTTTTTGACATTTTTAGAAACCATCAACCAAAACTATCATTATAAGTTTCTAGAGTCTTCAAATTGGTCTGTCCAGTTGTCCGCACCGATGGAGTTAGAGGGCTGAAATAGTCATTCTTTATTTATTATGTCAAAAAAATTTTTTTTTGTTTTTTTTAGATTCCTCCAAAATAGGTTTTTAGTGAGAGGTTCAATTTACATTGTGAGTTTAGACTAAATTGGGCTCCTAGTTTATGTCCAGCAACGTTCATGCTTGTTCTGGTAAATTCGGCCTTTTTAGTCATCATTGACCAACAAAAAGCGAGTGAAATAATTTATTTATCGATCACCCTTTTTTTTTATTTTCTCGATTGATCATTCCACCCTGACAGCATGCAGCCAAAATGCATTGGTCCCATGACAGTTTCTATCAGTTGACTAACCAGACTTATTTTTCGGTATTTTCTGTGGTCCAGCAATGGCCAAGTCCTAATGTTACCGGATTAAAGAAGTACAAAATATATAATTATTTTTGTTTTCTTTTATGGACTAACTGGTTGCAAGTCTTGGCACAAAATATACTTCCATTCCAAATTCTCACTTTGTTTATTCACAGTCTTTATCTGCTCCATTTGTTTCTTTCAACGTGACGAGAAATGGATATATGATCCAGAAGAATGATTATAAATCGCGTTATATTATAGATAAACTCTTATTTGAAACGAACACCCATAGATAATAAAATTCATAGCTGGCCTCACCTTAAAATCCATTGGTGTATCTAGAAGGAAAATCCCTGCCGCAACAATCTCCCCCAACAATCTTGGTCCTCGAAGCCATCCATAGTCAAATTCACTCATTCATAGTCAAACTCCAATACAAAGTCTGGAGTTGAATTGATTCTTCTACTCTAACAAGAACAACAAGAACAAGATCAATCCTCACCGCAACAATCTCCCCCAACAATCTTGGTCCTCGAAGCCATCCATAGTCAAATTCACTCATTCATAGTCAAACTCCAATACAAAGTCTGGAGTTGAATTGATTCTTCTACTCTAACAAGAACAACAAGAACAAGATCAATCCTCACCAGAATGAGGGTTGTAATCTGATGTAAAAAACACCATTCCCCGAACTTAATTTGAACTCACGATCAACTGATTGCCTGCAGGCTGTCTTAAGACTACAAAATTGACAAGTCATAGATATCAATGGAAATGTATCATAATAAATAAATACATTTCAAAAATACATACATATATATATTATAATCTTTCTATTTATTATATATACAAAACGAAAATTGCAGCAATCATCTCCACCTGGAGTAAAAGTTGGAATGAAGTTTGATAGCACAGGAGTCAATCTTTTATATATATACATATATTAGAAAGACAACATTTTTTCCAGACATCATAAGTAAATGCTTGAATTTCTATCCCTCTTGCTCCATTGGCGCGACGTGTACTAGTGATACATACACAGAGAGCAAGCCAGATAGACAGCCAGTCAGACCAACTTGAAAACAGAATGAACCTAACTTGGCAGTTTTGGTGACAGTTTTTGTTGATTGTTTCTAATAAGGAAAGACAACAGATATTAGAAAAACAACATTTTTTCCAGACATAATAAGTAAATGACTGGCCTCCCCTTGAAATCCATTGCTATAGCTTGAGGGAAAATCCTTGCAGCAACAAACTACCCCAACAATCTTGGTCTGCAAAGCCATCCATAGTCAAATTCATCCATCGTCAAACTCCAATATAAAGGCATGCTGAAAGATTCCGATCATGACAAAGGGCATGGTTTAGAACCATGAAACTATAGGTGTAATAGTTCCTATCTTGTGCAAAAGGAGTAGTATCTGAAGTTACTATGTAGCTACTGGATGGAGTAGTTGCTGAGGACAAAAGTATTTGTCTCCACAGTGCTTTGAGTTTACTGCCAAATGGTGACATCACTATAAACGTTGACGAAGGAAAGTCATTGATAATCGCTATTGTAAAAGGGAGGATTTCTAGCTACGTATGAACATGGACGTGCCGTTCAGAGGTCGTAATCGTAATAAAGTCCCATACAAACGTTAAGAGAAATAAATAAGACGTAAGTATAATGATGGGTCATACATACCAATACTTATAAAGCTGAAAGGAGAATACAAGTAAACATTAGTAAGATCGATCGTGATAGAAGTGGCCTGTTTAGATTAGATCATTAATATTTCTATAGATAAGGAGATATTGGTTATTAGGTTACTCCTGTACATTAAATGCATTATAGAAAAGAATGATTAGTTAGGGAAACGCGTAAGATAACGGTTCCAATGTCGTTTGATTTATCTATCGGATAGAGCCTGATTAGTACTACCTATAATAATGAGTGGTATGTCTGACCAGGCTATATTTTCAGGAGACAGTTGGTTCCGTTTTAGGTGCAAGGAGCTAAAAGGGGTGAAGTGATAACTGAATTGATTGCAGTGTTTGAGTTGTGTCGCCATAAAACTTTTACGGATTCTCACATCGAGAATGATTGGTGACAAAAGACGATATATTTAGATACAGCCAAATAATGGAAATGCAAGGCTAGTGAAGGAAAGGGATAGAAAGGAAAGAAGTAACTGACTGAGAAATTCATTGTGAATGAGCGAGTGAGTACGTGCGTTCAGAGCTTTTATAGACGGTAGATATAGGAAGTGACGTTTCTTATACGTGGGTAGATTTGAGATTTCGGATGCAAAATTAATACTTTTTGGTATTTGATTTTTAACTAAGAGTAAAAGAGTTGCCACACAATGAACATGTCATTTTACATATTCACCCTGCAAATAGAGATCGTTCATCAATTTCCCTTATCTTTAAGAAAACTGGTCATTGGAATACTGCTCTCTGCTGTTACTTTTACCATCGATAATTCTTCATTACTTCCTCGTAACTATTTACTAAGCCTTGCATCGATGGGCTGAGGGCCATAAGTTCAGTGCGTTCAGTGAGGAGACAACTCATTAACCAGCAGTAAAGAATTGCTAATCCTACTGTAAGAAGCCCCTGTAGGGACATATAAGCATGGTTATTGACTTGACTTAACTTAGTCAGGCATATAGCCAAAATAATGGGTTACCCAGTGAGGATCCTCTTGGATCATTTACTGGTTAGCATGTCTGTCAAACACACAAAAAGTCTTTGGTTTAACTCCCGAAACGAGCAAAAAGTGCGGAAAACTCTCTGTTAGGACAAATCTACCTGTGCAACTGGGTACACTCTATGCTATGTGATTCGGGTGGGGGTATACCCTCGGTGGACTTAACTCTTTCCAAGGTGATGGTCATAAAAAATTTGTAAAAATATAGTCCTGGTCTCGACCAGACTTGGAACTTGCAAGTATCACCAAACTGACACATGCAATGGAAACCGGTACTTCATCATCGGCTGTTTATATTCCTATGGGAATTGTTTATTAAAAGACCTCTTAAATGACTTCTTACCTTGTATTCGTGAGGATCGAACTCACTACTTTTGCAAATCGTTCCATACTAACCACTGCACGATGATATGCACTTAGATTCTCTTATATGCGTGATGGGCTCCGATTGGCTGATCTGAAGTTGAAAAAAAGAAAGATGGCTGATCTCAGGGAATTTTTAAATTCTCCATTTGCTTTTGCCGTTTCTCTACAGAATAATAGCTCCAAGATAAGACGAAAGCCATGAAGAAACTGGGAAACGTGAGCCTCAGGCACTAATCACAGTCTTTGAGTACTGCAAATCGCCTTATTTCTGCATGGAATTAAAATAAAAAAAAAGATGACCAAAAAATCACACAGCGGCAAAGAAAACTTTTAAGAAAGATGGTAGGGAGATTAAATGAAATGTATTCAATTGTCCATATTTTCTTTCCCGACACCGGAGACACATTTGTTTGAAAATCTTTTCCAACAGCCGATATAATCCACTGATGAAGCTTTTGGGAACTTTGAAAATAAAACCCTGCCAGAAATGGTGGGTGTGGTGAAAAGAAAAACTAATGAAAACGAAAAGAAAGATGGACTCAAATGCATAAAGAATGTCAGACGACATTACGATGTAATGGATACTCAGAAATCTCCGACATGTTCACTTTGAAGGATTATTATTATTATTATTATTATTATTATTATTATTATTATTATTATCGTTATTATTATTATTGTTGTTGTTGTTGCTGTTGTTTGCATTGCTGTTTTTACCCTCTTTCTCGGTTTAAAATGGTCCTTTGATTATACTTGCTGGAAACATGTACTGGGGTCCCATTAGTACACGCAGAAAATATCGTTGGGATATGTTAAGTGTTCGAGTTTTCACATCAGCAACGACTGGTGGTATTCAACGGAGATATAGTGGCAGCAAGTCTCCACAATACTCCGGGACTCTCCTAAGTATTCTGGCGGTCCTCAGTACTGCCGTTTTCTAGGTAGTCTCAGTTCTTGTTCACATTCATAGTCCCTCCAGCCTTTCTGCTCTCGGACTATTCCCAGGACTCTTACCACTACTGGCTCTACCGTCACTCACCTTCATGTTAGTCTCCTGGCAAGGTCCTGATATTTATCTAACTCTCTGCTCTCTTTCGGCTTCACCCTGTGGTCTGTTAGAGCAGCGAATCCTACTATTTGATAGATTCTTTTTTTCTTTATTCATTACCATAAGATCTGATCTTCTGACCTTTTGGATGTTACAGTCCCCAAGGATTTCGTGCATTTAATGCTCTAGGGCAGATACTTGTATGCATATGTATCATATATACCAGGGTAGCTTAGATTTCCAGAATTCCTTAACACAATGGAGCTGGCTCTGTCTAATCAAAAAGATGGTAGGAAAACACGCTAAAATATTGAGTGATGCCAGTGGCAAGGAAGGAGATAATTTCTGGTAAGTCAATACGTACTAGGGAATCGAACCCACAACTTTCTGCATGTGAGGCAAAACGAGCTAACCATCACCCCATCCAAGAGAAGTGTGTGAAAAACTCTTCATAAGTGAAGATTCGGCTCTCTAGCTTAGAAAGGCAACCAGTTTAGGAGAAGGACAACTGTGATTCCAAACGAAGTGGTTTATGGTGGTTTGATAGCCAATTCGACGTCCTTCTGATAACTCAGGTAGCCAAGCTGATCCTGGACGTATTGCTCTCCTCCGGACTACATCAGCAAGGACAGTAGAGGTATTCTGACCACTGGTCATCCTATAATTTCCATACGCTTCGTCCAGGCACATGCTCTTGACGGGATTTCCATCGCCTTTAGAATAGAGGCCAGTCCAATACCAACCATAGGAGTTTCATTTCACTTATCCATGCATTAAATGACTTTAAATAACACACTTTTGCCCTTTAATTTGAGACTTGCTTGTGTCTAGTGGTATTAGTAACTTCAATTCTCCTATTTCAACAAAATTAGTGTTCACCTAAATCAGGGATTGCTAAACTCTAACTCGCCTGTCAGCAGTAACCCGCAGCAGGTGGACTTTGAAAAAAAAAACTTTAAAAATTTTACTTTGTTATTCTTGTTTTTTAAGTATATTTTGAAATTTCAAGTTATATTGTATTAAACTCCAAGTTTCATAAATATATTAAAAAATAATCCGCTTATCTCTGAGCATTTACCAAAAACTAAAACACATATATTCACGTAAGTGAGACTCCGATAACAGGATTATTCAAAAAATTAAAATTTCGACACACCTGAATGCTTCTTTTAAAAAATGGGAACACAAAGTGTTAATATCATACTGATCCACATTGAGATTGAAACAAATCTTCTTACACACGCATTCACACACACATGCACACACAGACACAGAATGAACGTAAGTATCTATTTGTAAACACACATAAATACGTATGTAAAAGTGTACGTATAATTCAAGCAAAAATTCTGTTCTGAAGATACTTACACAGTGAGTGTTCCTTATTCACGACCTCCAACTAATGCCAGTCGAACTGAGCGGAGAAAGCAAGAAAGTCAGCTTTGACAAGAACCTCAGCTAAACAAAGGCCATGTCCAACAAACATGTGAGAAATAAACCCACAACGATCAAAATCGAAAATGTGAAGCTGGAGAAAGTAGACCACTACATCTACCAAGGACAACCAATCTCCATGGAATCCTCAGAAGAAGACAAAATCAAGCAAAGAATCACTCTAAGATGGCAAGTCATCAGTCGAGCAAGCGCAACTCTCAAGACCAAGAAAATCCTATTAGTTCTAAAAAGGGTATACAACCATTGCATCCTTCTGATTGTCAACTATGAAACTGAAACATGGAACTTGACCAAAAGACTGACCTCAAACTGAGAGGCTTGCAACTTGTACATGAGAGAATAATGCTTAACATCACATGGAGAGACCAGAAGACAGCACAGTGTATCATGAGAGAGAGCAGGAGTCCGATACAACATAGAAACCTTTAGGAAACTTAAATGGCAACGGGCTGGTCTTGTTGCAAGAATGTCAGACAACCAATGGACATCACAGCTCACAACTTGGATTCTGAGAATTCAAATGCCAAACCGAGGCTAGGAGAATATCAAGTTACAATACAAACTGGACAAGTTCAGAAAGTACCGGCTCTGCAACGCCCATGATAGTGAGGTGGGGCGAATCTTGGGGAAGGTCCATGTCCAACGACGGACGATAAAAGACTGATGATGATAATGATGATGACTCAGAGAGCCTCACAAAGCCACATGTACCGACCATTACGTACACACATTCACTTTTTCAAGAATACACACAGATAGTGATGCATACATGCCTCCCCGTATGCATGCACACACTTGTATATTCGCACATGCATACTCCCCACACAACACACACATAAGGACATTGGGCAAATACATATTCACAGACTCACATGTATACAAATATAAATGCGTATATAAAATTTATTCTGAACCTTTTTGAGGATATTCACACCGGTACACACTTGCAGATACGAACCTCTCCCTCAATACTGCTCCTTCAAGAATAAAAGATACACAAGTTTTCGCACGAATAGTTCCTTCCTGTTTTTCTGTCTGTCCGTCTGTCTGTTTGTGTGTATGTGTGTGCGTGTGTCTATCTCTCTCATACATACGCACATACATGTGTACAGAATGGAGCGACACGTCTATTTACAGACACACATGCATACAAAAATATATGCGTACGTAAAATTCTCTGTGAAATTCTCTTATGAGATATTTACGTACAGACCCCGGAAAAACTAACAGCTAGCCACACATTCACTATTTTAACAATAAGGAATACACTGGTTTACACATGAATAGTGACGCACGTCTGCCTGCGTACACACACATATACACAAACACACACGCACACAAATGTTTCCAAAATTCATGTTCACGTTCTGCGTACAGATAGAGAGAGACAGATCCAACAAAAAATAAAATAAAATAAAATACGTAACGGTCTCCTAAAAGAAGATATTTTAATCAAATCACGGATTTTCTGTCAGACGGGAGTTAGTGACCCGGAACGTATCCTCGGGGTCCCCCGGATTAGGGTATAAGGACAAAGTCTAAAACCCGCCCTTCGTTTAGACTTTGATGATCTTACAAGCAAACATTGAAGATAAACGGCTACAAGATGTTTCAACTCGCTATCAGAAGAAAGATTACTCAAAGTGTATTGACACGAGAAGCGTTGGGAGAGAAGACCTTGTAAATTTAAAAAAAAAAAACAATGATGGCGGAGAAGACGAAGATACAACGTTGAATTTCAGATTTTTGTCTTTAATTTTTATGATTTTTTAATGAGTAAAAATATATATATAACCATAAAATACACTTCTTTTTCTCATTCTTCTTCATTTCCTTTCCTCGTCCCCCGTTTAATTTTTCTGAATATTCACAAGGTGGTGGTTAGGTTATCGTTTTGAATTCAACTTTTAGTTATATTATTCGTTGAAGAGTTTTAGGACGAGAAATTTGAGGGAAAAAAATTATAAAAATTCCGTAATGTCAGTTGATTTCGTTCGTTACGCACCATTTCACACACTCTCTCAGTCTCTGTCTGTCTGTCTCTCTTTCTCTCTGTCTCTCGCATGCTTTGTCTTGAGCTTCAAAGTGCAAATGGTATATTTGCTTGCTTATTAACTTCGATTACACGTAGGACTGATTTCTAACTGCGCCAGTCGACAGTTCTAAGAACAGCAAAAATTTCATGTTAAGATCAGATATTAATAGGTTAAAAGCGTTGGTATAGAATTTAGTGAACAATATTTGGAGTGAAAGAAAGAAGACTATACTTATATACCTATAATTAATGTATATAGTTCTTATATCAATTCATAACGTTAGAAAAATCAATGATAATCGTGATAAATTGTATATACATCGTTGCAGTTATTAGCAGAGTTTATTCTCGTTTATTTTTTTGCTTAAACACGCTTCTCAGAATTACAGATGTAAGCTTTGATTGAAAGCATCAGGCAAAAGAAAGAAAGAAAAAGCTTATACATATATATATGTGTGCGTGTGTGTATGTGTGTCCATACATGTGTGTGGGTATGAGCATATGTACACACACACACACACACACGCACACGCACCGTTTCACCTGGACAATTACCATGGGTCAAAACTAGTTTGGGCCAATACGAAAGAAATAATCTCTCTCTCTCTCTCTCTCTCCTTCTCTCTCTCTCTCTCTCTCTCTCTCTCTCTCTCTCTCTCTCTCTATATATATATATATATATATATATATATATATATATATATATACAAGGTTTGTCCAGAAAGTATCAAACTATTTAATATAAACGAAAAAAAGGTTACTTAGGGTTATGCTGTCCCATTTTCCTTCAGGGTACTCCCCATTTGACTTCACACATTTGTCTGCAAAGGATCTTTCGGTGTCGCCATCCCCTGCCTTGTCATGATTTTCTTAATTTCGTCTGCATCTTGGAATATCTTTGGGGAGTTCAAGAAATCGGAGAGAGCTAAGTATGTACCGTAGAAGGTGTTTTTTGACTTCCGTTTCTGGCTGAATCTTGATGGCTTAATTAGTACAGCAGACCGGGCTAAACGATGCTTCCTTTTTGAAGCTGCAGCTTATTCTTTATTTCCTGATCAATGCATTTACCCACTACATGGGGGAAGAGTAACTGGCCTGAGCAAAGATGGTTGCTACAAAAAGCATCATAAATTAAAATGGAGGTAAAATATAGTCATTGAAATAATAATGATATATACTCCAACACGACACACATCGTATGTGTTCAGGAATATTTATCATATATAAGATAATGACATACTATGATTATCATTTATAATATATATATGTAATACACTAGCAGGGGTATCCAGCGTTGCCCACTTCCAAATATGTTGAAACGTTTTTTTTTTGTTAACTTAAATGACTTGACATATAGCAAGTTCTTATTTAGTTATTGTGCATAATTATAAGCGCTTGTTTTAATTTAATTTCAGTGCATATGTATCTATGAAGTTGATTTTTTCGGCTGTGTTAATTTCAATTTTGTGGATTAAAACATTACAATCTTTTTTTTTCACTTTCTGTATGTTCTTTTAATTCTATGATATGCAATACTTAAAGCAGAAATGATTCTAACAGAAATGTGTTTTAATCAGTAAGAGCTCTGGGGTAGACAACATTTCCTGTTCTGTGGTTTGGTACTCTGATGAAAAGATGTCTGCTTGTCCCAATACGTGATCATTCAAGAGAGCTGACTATGAAGGAAATATGTACTTGTCAGTTCAACTCCACCAACCTTGAAGGATTGCCTGTAAGAGTATGATTGGAAACAGAGAGTACTTGAACTGAAATGGCTTATCAGTTGGGATGATAGTTATCTGTGGAATAAAACATCTTCCTTTGTACAACCAATCATAATGATGGCTCTGAACAGATTAGGGATAAGATTTTTGGCTGCTAGTCTTGGACATTTACAGGTTTTTAGTGCATCCAAGTTTCGTAGTAAGATAATGGATACTCTCACTTTCAGTTGCGGATAGTGCAATGGAATAGCAGTGGGTTGAAGAGGATTCAGAAACTCTCCTGGATAGACGACAGAATTGTTTTGGTAAACTTTATTGTCGACTGATTTATACCAGCTGAATTGTTTTGATGGCTGTTGAATTATGGACATCACGACTCACAAACCGATGGACATTATGACTCACAACATAGATCCCCAGAGATCACGTGAGAAAACGAGGACGACAGAATACAAGAAGGAAAGACAAACTAGACAAATCAGGAAATACTGGCTCTGCAACACCATGATAGAGAATTGTGGCGAATCCCGGGGAAGGTCTATGTCCAACAATGGACGTTAAAAGACTGATGGTGATGATGATGATGATGATATCCAGCATAATGTCATTTGGAGAAGCCATGATTGCATGATCACAAAGCCACCCCTGATTTTTATAATTTTGTGAAAGGCTATAATAAAACTCTTATAGAATATTCTTGAGACGTGTTGATGATTTTTCAAAATTGTTTCGGTATTCTGAAATTTCCAATGTCAGTGTTTACTGGCAGTTGACCATTGCTCAGTTGAAGTAAATCGTTCTCTAACTGCTGAGACATCTCGATTGAATGCATCTGTCATTCGTGGAAATATGACGTTTTTGAATTCGTTTTCAAACAAGGACGGAATCCTTTTTTTGAAAAAAAATCATTCGAAGTAATTATTTTTGTACAATTATAAAAGACGAATATAAAACACTTGAATTATTTGCATATAGGCATGATACCAAGAAATGAACCCCTAAAATCTCAAAAGTCCACATCTTCTGTGATGCATACGTACAAGGATGGATCAATTAAGTCCGTAGCCACACACGTATTCATACGCAGAATTGTTCGATCTATCTGATCAATATTCACCAATATTAAGTGCATTTACAAGACAGGAGGTTTTGTTGGAAAATTCATATCCATTATGTAAAATGATGATTTTTACCATAAGCTACGGACTTATTGATGTATATGCGTACGCCACTCTTCCTCGAACGATTTTTTGAAAATCCCTCGCCTAAATATGTTTTTAGTAGGCTTTCCAATTGCAATGTAATTTTTGCCAAATGGAAGTCTTAGTTGGTGTCCATTAGCATTTGTGTTCGAACGTCTTTTGGGGAAAATTCAGACTTTTTAATGCCTGCTACCAAATAAAAAGGGGAGAGAAGTAACTTATTTATGATCACCCCCTTTCCTATTTTCAATTGAGTATCGCAAAACGATAAACCCCCCAAAGACACTGGCCATGGAACGGTTTCCATTGAGGGACTGTCCAGACATGTCCTGTTTTGACATTATGCTCTATTGCATGGAAAGCAGATATTGGAAATTTTTGGGTTTCCATCTATTTTCATTGGAGATTTTTTTTGTTTTTCTCTCTTTCTTTTTCTTTCATTTTAAAAAAAAATTCAGGTTTTATTTCATTTGCCTTCTGATCGTTTTTTATTCAAATCTTCCTAATTTCTTTCTTTGCACTTTACCTTTTGTCTGATTGTTTCTTTCTCTCCCTCTTTTATTTGAATTTTCTTCGTTTTTTTTCGTTCTCCCTTATCATCAAAATGTCATTTTTTTCTTCTCTTTATTTCTTTTTTTTATTTTGTTTTTCCCCTTTCCTTTGTTCCAAGTTTTCTTTCTTTCGCTTTTCTTCCTTTTCTCTTTTTGCTTGATTTTCTTTCTTTTATTTTTCTTCTTTTTCTTTCTTTTGTTCTCTCTTTCTTCCCTAATTTTCTCCCCGTTCTCAGTTCTATGTATTCATTCCTTTTTTTTTTGGTTTTATTATTACGATTTTCTTTTAAAGAAAGGTGATAATCCGACAAAGACTCTACCTTTCAAAATCTAAATCCCTAATTTTTTCAAAAAATAAATCCTTTTTCTTTTCAACCTAAACTTTTTAAAATAATCCTTTTTGTACGAATATAAACTGGGGGCAGGGGTAAATATGGAGACAATTGAATCATTAGGCACTTATACCAAGAGATGAAATTTAAAAAAAGAACCAGGATGAAAAGCTTCACATAAGTGAAAATCAGTTCCTCTTACTTCACAAATCTATTTTCCTAGATATGCCGCATGATATCCCCAATTCCCAATGAATTTCAATGACAATTTTGAAAGGGTGGGTCGTGGACTGAGGAAGGAATGATCAAATCTTTGGAGAAGTTCCAGGAATTTTTAGGTAGACATCTGCACTCTCTGAATACTTTCTATTTTAAAAAAAACACACACTTTGCTCCATTGAATAAAAACAAAACTAAGAACCATTTATTTTTTTTTCCTATCGACGACCTGTTTCACAAGTACATAGCTTCTTCAAATCGTTTGTCGTCATTGCCATGATATTTTCACATGACAGTTATTGTTTAACGTTATGGGGATTTTAATCTAAATTTTGAATTTTGACTTTCAACCTGCGTCTTTCTAATTGTTGTTGTTCTTTGAGATTCAATTTTGGTTCAATATCTGTCTTGCTATCATTGGAGACATGTGAATTCTTCCAGGTCTCTGTGACGTATTCTGATATTAATAACAACTGAATAGATTGTCGTCTCGTTCCGTTTGGTTCTTTTTTTTGGAATCATTATTGAAAAGTCCTTGTCTGATATGTGGTCTTCCTTGTTGCAATGGATCACGAGCACATTTAGGGTGTCATTTATTCTTCAAGATCTCCCATATGTTCCCAAAATCTTTCATTTTCAGATCCAGAAGCTTGACCAATATGTCTAATTTGGCAGTATATGCATGTTATTTGTTATATATCCGCCTCAGATGTAGATTCATTATTTGTTTCCTTCTTGTTAACTATGTTTTTTATGGTTTCAGATGTGCTATTTATAATTGAGTTGGCATTTATATCCGAATATGATACAATTAAACAGAAACCCAGGAAATTTCATGGGTCTCTGATGCAGGTTTTAAATTCACACACAAAGGCACACACACACACACACACAAACACACACACACACACACACATACTCACACACACACACGTAAAATATGTATAATCTACCGATTTATCTGCATATACATATATGCATGTAGTCAAAGAAATTATATCAATACGCACATATATATGTATATATAAATATGTCGATAGATAATACACACTCATATGCACATACACATCTGCATACTCTCACACACACACACACGTAAACATACACTCATACATATGTATATATCAGAGTTTTCTTTAATCGCTGTGGAAACATACACACATAGGTAGATATGAGCATACTGATAGAGAGATACGAGATGACTGAAATATATAAAAAGATACGAATACAGTACCAAGAAACGCACTCACTAGCACTTACTCACACAATGAAATGCGCGCACGTACGCAGATATCTATACAAACTCTAAATCGGAATTCTAAAATTCAGCAAACGTATATTATAGAAGCTCAAAACTGACAAATAAATGATATATATTTATATATTTACCCCCTAAAAGAAGATAAAGAATAAGAGAAGACGTATAAAAAGTCAGAAAGAAAAACTAAATGAATGTCATTCAAAAAAAAATCAATTCCTGGATCAACTGATTAAGAAATAAAAGTATAAAATGAAATGTATATATATGTATATATATATATATATATATATATATATACATATATATATATGTAAATAAATAAATAAATATATATATATATATATATATATATATATATATATGTATATATATATATATAAATAAATAAATAAATATATATACATACATGTATATATATCTATATATATATATGTGTGTGTGTGTGTGTGTGTGAGTGTGTAAGCTGAAGTGTTTGAATGTAGATAATAATTTCTGAAGCGTATCTAATCAACTTTTGCTTACAGGGAGGCATTTTGCAATTTTTTTTCTTAATAGAAGTACTCCCAGACGCATGCTCAAACCTTTTTTCATTGAGAAGAGAGTGCGCGTGTGCACTCTTTCATACAGCGATATATATATATATATATATATATATATATATATATATATATATATATATATATATATATATATATATATATATATATATATGCATACATTTTTCCATACAGGCAAGTATGGGAATAATCATTTTAATTCGATCTCATTTAGTTTTATGACGACATAAACACACACGATAATAGATTTAAACGCTCGATGACGATTAATAAAATACACTCCGTCAAGACCTTCTTTTATATATATATATATATATATATATATATATATATATATATATATATATATATATATATATATATATATATATATATATATATATATATATATATATATATATATATATATATATATATATATATGAGATTCAATTTGACCTCCCATTATTGCATGGAGAATTGGACTAGACAGTAGCAGGTTCAATTCCAGCAGCAACCTTATTTCCTGTTTATGCTGTCTCGGCCCAATGATAAATGAACTCTCTGACTGTAATATCGGGATATTATTTCAAATAGAGTTACAAATATAACGCATTCATAATTATTTTGTCGAATCATTCATCCATTTCCTAATAATATTCCCTGAAATGGAAAGATTTTCCCGACAATGTGTAATTAATTAATTTGACGATTTGAAAGCAGGAATGAATTATATTTTTTTCATGTATTCTTCTCTGATTATGCATCAGGCATCTTCAAACCCGATTCGAATACAAAATACACGTGTTTACTCTCGTCTGTGTAACTCTAAAACCAACAAAGCAGGAGAGATGAAGTTTTTTTTTGTACGAAAGTTCATGTACAGTGTTACATAACATATCAGCCAGAGCACTCTAAAACCTCTCATTTCCGCACTTTTTCAAAAAAATCGTTTTTTTCAATGGACAGACCCCATATATATATTTATATATATATGTGTGTGTGTATGTGTGCGTGCGTTTGTGCATGAGTACGTGTAAATGACAGTGTAGTACCTCGTACCGTATATATATATATATCTTTCCATATATTAGTCATATCAGTATCTTCATGTTTAACTATGTATATCTATCTATCTACACAAATGTGCGTGTGCACGTATTGATGTGTTTATGTACGTACATATATATAACTTATGTATACATAAACATACATGTATATGCATATGAGTGCATGAATATAATGTCTTTGACTGAATACATTTATGCATAAGCAAATGAATAGTTAAATACACGCATATCATATGTATGTGTGTTTATACGTACCAAATAATTATACTCTTTTGCTCGTTGTAATAATAATAATACAGGCAAGAAGACTGGACTTAGTAATAGTAGACAAAAAAAAGGAAGGCCTGCCAAATAGTAGACGTTGCTGTACCTGCAGACCACAGAGTAAAAAAGAAGGAGGGTGAAAAAAGGGAAAAATACCTGGACCTAGCAAGGGAGTTAAGAAAAATGTGGAACATGAGAACCAGGGTAGTACCGGTCATAGTGGGCGCACTAGGAACTGTCCCCAAAACGCTGAGGGTGAGACTGGAGGAGATCGGGATTAGGGGAAGGAGAGAGACCGTACAGACCACAGCACTACTGGGAACTGCACGGATACTGAGGTAGGTGCTAGAGATATAAGTACTGCAACGAATCGTAGCTCTGTCATGATATGCGAAAGAGGGAGGAGACGTTAGCTGAAGACCTGAGGAGACTTATTGTCACTCAGCCTTCAGCGATAACCACTGGGCAACCGGTGTGAAACTGTAAATCGTAGAATTACTGCGACCTATGAGTACTAGGAGAGGAGGGCTGGAGACTTGAGGAGACTTGCTGTCACTCAAACTCTAGCAGTTACTACCAGGCAACTGGTGTGAGATTCCAAATAATAATAATAATAATAATAATAATAATAATAATAATGATAATAATAATATCTGTACTTTTGTCACAGGCATTAACCACAATTAGAGAAATCGCTCTGACACTACTGCGATTACTCAACAACACGACACTGTGCAAAGATGGCATTCGCCGGATATTTTAGACAGTGCACAAGACTTGACTTACGCTGTAGGAATTATCCAAATTTAAAATTGACCACACTGAGTATAAGTAACCAAAATAGTTGAAAACCGTACGACAGACAGAAAATTACATCACTAGATTATTAAGACAGACTGTTCTACAAAACGTCTGAAATCTTCCAAACATGCAGCTTCAGAACGGTCACTGTCTTAAAACGTAAAATGATCAGGTACACTGAGTTGCCTTTCACTGCATACTGAGAAACCCCACTGGAGATCGTCTGTCGATGCATACTCGTGAGGTCCTTTCTGATTGATTAACGAATTAGACAAAGACAACTTTCTTGATATTCAAAATGGTTCGTTCTTTATGCCGAGAGATATCACGAATTAGAGGGAGACAGCTGGAAAATGATATTCAAACTAGATGGATGGATCCTCAAACGTTTACTCCTTATTATGTCTAGAGAAACAATTGTTTTTCTTACAAATTAACCCCTGAGATGAGTTTTTATTGGGGATTCAAATTACGCTATGCTAAATTGGTCCCTCGGTGGTGACTGGCAGTGTTTACACTTGTTAAAAATTCAAACTTTTTTCAGTGATATTACAAAAGCGATCGAAATGACTGATCACCGCTTTTTCCAAATTTTCTATTGATCATCCCCAACACAGCACACTACAAAAGGAGATAGTTTTTTTCATTGAATGACAAACCAGACTTGTTGCTATCATTATTAATATTATGATTATCATTATTATTATTATTATTATTATTATTATTATTATTATTATTATTATTATTATCATTATTATCCAAACGTAGCAATCAAATATGGTGAAGGGCTCTGTCCTTCCTTTATTATGTGTATGTGTTTCTTTCTTTGTGTGTTCGTTTGTGTATTCTAGCGCTCCTGACCATACCGTTTGATCCAAAGACTAGAAAATTGGCGTCACTACTCCACTAGACCCTGTCTATAGATGGTTATTCTGTAATTTGGAAAAAAAGCTTTTTTGACTGGGGTGAGGGCTTATTTGGACGGGTTTATCAATAACAACCAGATTCGCGATAATCTAGATATTTCTAAATGTTTTACTCTATTTTGGCTGCTTTCCGTTGGAAAACGCCAGTGATGTCATAAATTGAATTTGTTCTGAACAAATTTATTTTTCGGTGGAAGTTTTGTACATGATTCCAAATTTTGACATTACGGTTGTTAAATCATTGACTGTGATTGGAATTTGTTGTTGTTTTTGCTATTATTATTATTATTATTATTATTATTATTATTATTATTATTATTATTATTATTATTATTATTATTATTATTATTATTGTAGGAGGTCGTAGAGAAGTACGGCCAAACAGACAGACAGACAGACAGACAAACGGAAAACGGTAAAAGGGAGGAGGCAGGGAATCAATTTGGTAATAAGGCCCGGCTGGTAAATTTAGCGAAATGGATCCGTCGTTTTCTCTTTTATCCTCTTTCAAATCACATCAATGTCAAGAAGATCATGGATGTGGGGTGGAGTTTGAGGAGAACAAGTACCCCCCCACATAAACTCAAAAAATACATAAGTCCAAACACTCCCTCCATACACACACAAGAATATATATATATATATATATATATATATATATATATATATATATATATATATATATATATATATATATATATATATATATATGTATATATATATATATACGAACAGATTGGGATCGGTAGGAGCATAGATGGATAGATAGATAGATAGGTAGATAGATAGATGGATGGATGGATAATGACAGTCATAAATAGATAGGTAGATGAATAGACATGTCCTGTCAGTGTTTATGTTCATCTAAACGTTCAACCCTTATTGCATCTTTCTTATATTTTTATTACGAATGTTTTTTTTCTCCTGAGAAGATTTCTTTTGATCGGATGAAATAAAAACAGATTCAAGTTTTTGCTTTTGCTGGAGTGGGGCGGATGGAATTTTCTTGATTTGTCTTCAGCCTCCTTTCTGCTCTTTTCCTTTTCTCTCATCAACCACACACACACACACACACACACGTATATATATATATATATATATATATATATAATATATATATATATATAAATATATATATATATATATATATATATATATATATGTCTATATATATATATACATACACACACACACATATATATATATTTATATATATATATATATATATATATATATATATATGTATATATATATATGTATATATACATATGTGTGTGTGTGTGTGCGCTACACCGATTCGGCGAAATTGCCTGATTGGTAAAACTTTTTTCACAAAAATAAATACATTTTTTT
This sequence comes from Thysanoteuthis rhombus, assembly GCA_963457665.1. Taxonomy (NCBI): domain Eukaryota; kingdom Metazoa; phylum Mollusca; class Cephalopoda; order Oegopsida; family Thysanoteuthidae; genus Thysanoteuthis; species Thysanoteuthis major. The sequence continues at coordinate 27,479,445 of OY735237.1, forward strand.
TAAAAATTGTGTAGACAAAACAAAGATATACACAACATTCATTTTAAGAAATTACATTAGTTTTCAAGAACAATTTTAAATTAGGACATAATGTTGCTCAAACCAAACAAACAAAGCATTTGAAGCACAGTGCGAACTGTTCAACATTGGTTGTATAAATTTAGGTCTAGAAATATTGATACCGAAAATTATTTGCGGGGGAGACCCAAACGTGTTCTCAACGATGGAGAATTATCGGAAACAGTGGCGAATGATCGATGAACAACGCTTCGTGGACTTTCCGGAGCCTTTAGAACTTCAATGGAGCCCCTATCAAATCATCTCAGGGGGTAACAAGGAAGGTTAAAAAGCGCGAAAACTGGATCCTACATGTACTGAAAGTGATGCTCCATGACAGTTCCAGACTCTTCATATCTCAGCTGCAGAAATCTGCCGTGTACACGGGACATTTTCATCTTTCTAAGCATTTTGAACTTGATATCGGTAACTTAAAAGCACTCAGAGAACGCACACCTTTGCCAAACTCTTCCAACGACATTGTCAGGGGGGTAGCTGTGCAGTGATCCACCCCAAAATTCAATAATTTCTTTCCTAGTCTATTATCCATCCTTCCAAAAATGTCATTGAAATTTACTTAGACATTTTGGAGACAACTAGCAGACAGGCATGACATTTTGATGATATAATGTGGTGTGGACATATAACTACAATTGAAGCGATGTAATTGTGTGTGGAACCGCCCTAAAACTCAATCAGTTCTTCTATAGTCTATTTTCT
>OY735237.1:27490221-27612721 GCA_963457665.1 Thysanoteuthis rhombus
TATATATATATTTATATATATATATATATATATATATATATATATATATATATATATATATATATATATACATATATATATACATATATATAAATATATATATATATATATATATGCGAGTGTTTGCTTGTGTTTGTTTGTTTGTGTATGTGGATATGACTACATAACTACATAACTGATATCTACAGAGATATGAATCGTGTAGTACATAAAATGCATATAGAGTATAGCTAATAAATACCGATATACATATATATATATATATATATATACATATATGTATGTGTGTGTATATATATATATATATATGTGTGTGTGTATATATATATCCATATACATATATATATATACGTGTATGTGTGTGTGTATATATATATATATATATATATGTATATATATATGTATATATATATATACATATATATATATACACACACACACACACACACACATATATATATATATATATATATATATATATATATATATATATATAATCAACTTACAGGGATATATAGATTACGTCAAATCGGCGAAATTGCCTATACAAAATTGATTTTCTCTTAGTAAAAAAAAATAGTTCGATTTCTCTTTGATCAAATAACTTCTGAGCATAATTTTAAATCCTCGTTTTGATTAAATGAACTTTCGATCAAATTAAAACAACGCATTTAAATTTTTGGTGAAAAAAGTTAAAATTACGTATTTACATATTTATTATCTGTAAAAAAAAATTTGTTTCCACAGACTTCTTAATGGAGAAAAAATAGTTGTTGTATATCCATGTTTTGATTAAATGGACTTTTGATCTAATCAAATCAATGTGTTTATTTATTTTCTCACAAAAATGAAGAACTTGCCTTTTAGGGAATTTCATGGATTCAGCATAGTATACATCTTACCATATATACAGGATGAGTGAAATTTGACACCTTTCTAGAAAATACGTAACTTTTGTAAATATTGCTCTACTTTTGTGAAACAAATCTTATTCTGCTCCTAAGAATGGTAGGATTCAATCTAATATTTTTAATTTCAGTTATCAATGAAGAAAACGGTTCCAAATCTCTCAGCTAACTATTCTGTTGACTGCATATAGATCAAGATTCTGTATATTTGTTGGTTTGTTACCAGACAGCATAAATGTTACTCGACATTTTTTATAGGTTTTATGCTAGTTATGTAATAAATAATCACATTTGACAACAATAGTTATAAAGTAATTTCCAATTTCAATTGGAATTTTCTTACCACCCACCCTGAATGCGTTACTTATATCTTTAAAGGCATATTAAGATTTCCTCGGTACATACCAACACTGGAACACAAATTATATTTTATAAAGATTTCATAAAACTGAAAAAAGGGCGTATGCATTTGCACGCACACTCTCTCCGTTCTCTTGGGCCAGGAAACACTCCTACACACTTGCATGCACGCATCCTCAGACAGGCCTGCGTATTGACTCCTGTAACCTTAAAAAATAATTTTCCTCAAACTGAGAATTCAGGTGCTCATTTTAGGCGTTAGTAGTTCGGGCGTCAGAATACACCATCAGATTCAAATAGTGCCCATGTTTTATTGTCGTGTTTGGGTCAGGGATAGGGATAAGTCTAGGGTTTTTGGTAAAAAAAACATGTTTTATTTCGAGCTATAGCCCTTGAAAAAATAGTGCTAAACTGACATAAAAAGTGACAAGAATTTGCTGTTTGTTTGATAACTGATAACTTTCCGAAGATTTGAATGTCAAATATATTGAATGCATGAAAAGAAGGAAAAAAGTGAGATGGAACAAACAGCTAATCGATTGGTATCCGTGGGACAGTAAACGCATTAGGAAGAAGACGTACACGCGATGGATAGATGAGACTTTCCCGGTAAGACATTATAGAGGTTTGTGGAATTACGCTCGTCATGGAAGGAGATGGGAAACGACCTTGTTCAACTGTGGATCAACGGGTGATGATACTCTATCATTAATACCGATGACTGCTCATATATCAATAGAATAAAAATTTAGCGCGCTGCGTAAGTCTAATGTATTTCTTAGTGAACCGTCACACAATAGAGAAACACACACATACATACATATATATACTAAGTTAAGAGCAATGCTACGTTGAAGCGATTACCTTATCTATCGCGGGTTCGATTCCTATAACAGCCACCTTTTTCTTTAATTGATTATTCTATTTGGACCGTCTTAACTGAAGGACCCATTCTCCGTGTAAGAACGGGAGGTCATTCTAAACAGAGTTTCAAATAATATAACGCATTCATTGATATCTTGTCGGATTATATATCCATTTCTTAATAATACCATTGTCGGCATTAGAAATAACAAGTGCAGACTAGGATATATATATATATATATATATATATATATATATATATATATATATTGCCCTATCCCCACTCGTCTCGTTTTGTTCACTCACTATCCTAGTCTGCACTTGTTGTTTCTAATATATACACATACATATAACTTGAGATTTAGAGATAATAATCTTTGACCTACGATAATTGTCATGATAATTATCATCTGTCTGTCATACGAAACTATTGCTTGGTTAAACGACTTCAGCGTTGCCAATTCTGATATATTATATCTAAATTCAGATAATTCTAAAAGTCGCAAGTCAAGGGGCATAATTCAAACTATGAAGAAACATCTTATGATCTTCAATTTTCAAATTCATTTATATTAGATTTCTCGAGAACTGCATGTCCAAACAACTTGAAACTCGTCACTGCACTGCCAAATATGTATGAGTTTCAACATCGTTTGATTAGTTGTCGAGCATTCACGCTACAAGGCACAGAGACATGCACAAATTTCTCCAATTGTATTTAGATTGTTGGTTGACACACTACAATGCATCCCAGCGTAAAAAAAGGGGCCATAAGTGCAAAGAAACAAACGAAAAGGCAATTTAAATAACATCAGATCATTGAGGTTACGCTTGCAGTCATGCAAAATAGAGACACAACCCTCTCAAGATGTTGTACCTACCCGTCCCTACAGACAAAGGACGAAAAAGGCACTAATTTGCCGTGAATGCTTAAGAATAACGGAGGTGACGTGCCGACAACACGGAATAATGTCTTTACCAGCCAAAGCGATTGAGGCAAAAACGCTGATCACAGGGAATGAAAAGATAATAGATATGTCTGTTATGCACGTTTATCCATCCATCCATCCATCTATTTATATATCTATCCATCTATTTATACAATAGCAATCGTCAAAAACATTCAACAAATAGCAGGCTGCAAACATTGAATACAATGGTAAAAATTCCATCGTGAAAATGTTAACCTAGATACAATCCTACCATGAAACTTATACTGCAAGTCCACCCTGACATTGAAAATCACAGATAGTGCTGACGTAGACTCTTTACACTTTGGACGAAATCTACCGTTTCATTGAAACCAAAGTTACGTTCTTTTGTGGGAAAACAAACAAAGATTACTGAAAGAATTCATAGATGACGCATGTCAGTCGTATTTTTTTTATGTAGGATATATTGAAAGAAACTTGCCGCCAAAGTATATATATATATATATATATATATATATATATATATATATATATATATATATATATATATATATATATATATATATATATATATATATTTGGGGGGGGCTGCTTAGTACAACTCGAAATGTTGAAGAATGGTGAGGGAAAATGCCAGAAGCTATGAAGGAATCCAAATTTCAGTCGAAACGTTAGCTACCATAACAGAGAATACGCCCCAAGTCTTTTCTTTTCCAAATTGTCAACTTTCTTTACATCATCTCGGTAGATCTATATTTATTTCTCTCTCTCAATCTCTTTCACACACACACACACACACAAACACACACACACACACACACTTATAATATAACATGGCTTCGTAGGATGGTTTTCCACCTGAGCAGGACCATAGACTACGTAGAATATCTCTCCATCCGATGTAATGAAGTTTTCTCTCTCTCTCTCTCTCTCTCTCTCTCTCTCTCTCTCTCTCTCTCTCTCTCTCTATATATATATATATATATATATATATATATATATATATATATATAAATGCATTGGTCTATTCCTATCTATTTTTATATGTTCCTATCTGAACCAGGTGAGTCCAGGTAAGTATATTCCTTGCAGTCTTCAATAACTATGATAATTATTGAAGGCTACAGGAAATTTAGTTTTTCCGCTTTCTTTTTTCTATCTATTAACTGATAGAATCCTAATATTCAATTTACATTATCTAACACCGGGTTATTTGTATTTTTATCTACCTATCTCGCTTCAATCATAACTACGTGTAAATATGAGTATTGCTTGTTTTAGTGGAAATTGATCATAAATACACATATATGTATGAGAATATATATATATATATATATATATATATATATATATATATATATATATATATATATATATATATATATATATATAGTAGGATGTGGATTCGCTACACAAACTAGCTCATGTTTCTGCCCTCTCCGGACCTCATCATGCGAATGATTATCTATGTTTTTTTTTTATTCTAGTTTATAGGGTATTTTGTGGGAATCTTGTGAGTGTTGTAGTAAGTGGTAGGGGTTATTCATTTTGTCAAAGGGTGTGAACTGGATCTAGGGGTCATCTCTTAAAAGATACTTGGTAGTTTTTCTGGGGGTTGTTCTTATCTTGACCCTGGTATTTTAGCATCGGGTTTTATTGCCCCTGTTTATATCCTAAATGGCTCTTGTGGATAGTATTATTCTTAATTTTTAATTTGTTTAGGCATGTCTGGAGGTAGAAAATGGTGATAGGAAGTTTTAGGGATGATGGACATGGGAGTAAATTGTCTACTTTACTTTTGATTTATTAGTATGTTCGTTGCTGTTATTTTACATTCTTTAATAGGAATTTACGACGATGCCTACATTTTAGCAGTGTTTCATTTTTTCTATTCAGTAAATGTTCCTTGGGATATAAATGTGATCGATGTATTCACAACCACGTATTCATGCACGTATCAAATCGGTGTAGGGTCAATCATGAACGCAAAAATTTCTTGGGTAAATGATTTGTGTTCTTTCAAATGAGCTTGATTCAAATTACTAATTAGCTTAGGTTCTATGTTATCCGACTTTAAGAATGTCTCACTTTTGTCTTGCAAAACAAATTATTGTAGATAACCAATGTGTCACTATTGTAAACCACAGAGACAAATTTAAAAAAATAAAAACATGGGTTTTAAATGCACTTCAATTTATTTAGCTACAAAAAAATTTGGTAATGATGAAAGTTCAGAAGAATGCAGAAAGTATTACTTTGGGGTCTGGTGTCTAGCGAAGAAAGTATTAACCATCAATCAGACGTATCTGCTCGTAAGGTCAGGTTACACTATGGGATGAATCATAATATCGTCATAAAAGCAATGGAGGATGATCACGGAATAGAATATAACAGGAAAAAGTAAGGTTCCAATGAATAACGATGATAAAATGGCTTAAATTAGGACGACGCTTGTTGGACATTATCACTTTTTTGAGAAAAGCTGTAATTGTAATGTGTGAAGAAACTTACGTTAAAATCAATATTCCAGCAACATTTTTCAATGTAGGATTTTTAACTGATTCATTAAACTTTCAATGGTCCTAAAATTTCAAGTCATAGAGTATGTCATTAGCAACAATACTTCCTCATGTTTTTGTGAATACATGGTCTTGAAAACAATCAGATGTTATATAAATTGAAATGTTTTCAACATGGAATGGTCCCATAGATAGAAACAATTGGTTCTAAGGATACTGCAATATTCTGGCTTGACAAAACATCGTCAAATCGGGCTAATTTTGTGCTGCAATACTTCGATTCTGGCAAATTCCTGCTGTACCAAAGAAAGACAATCCAACAAATTGCTCTCAATATTGGCCAAATGAAACGTCCCATACCTTCATTAAAGGAGAGCTTCTCAGGGATGGATTGAAACTTAAGAACAGAGAAAAGTTTTGAGCAGTGATGGAAATGTGCTGTATCAGGTTACAAAATATTACCAAGAATCTTTTGGTTCCTGGTCGCCACGAAAGATATTGAAATGGTTTATTTTCAGTGTGTTAATGTAGAAGAGGTTTTCGAGAATGTTGTTAATTAACCACTTTTTTTTTCTCCAAAAGAGTGATTTTTATTTTCTTAATGTTCACGATCACAAAATAAACCTACTGAAAAATCACGCAAATTACATTACCAGATATGGAGAAATGATCGATTGAATTTTTTTCAAAAAAAAAAAAAAAAAATGAATATATATATATATATATATATGTATGTATATATATATATATATATATATATATATATATATATATATATATATATATATATATATATATATATATATATATATATATATATAGTAGAATGTGGATTCGCTACACAATCTAGCTCATGTTTCCGTCAGATTCGCCTGATGAGGCCTGGAGAGGGCAGAAACATGAGCTATTTAGTGTAGCTCTACTCTAAAACAACTTAACTTCAAGAGTAAAAAGTTGTATCTATCGAGCACTCTATAAAATAAATCCATTACATATCAGAAGTGGCTTTATATCATTGATATATTATGCTATACTGCTAGCCTGATCTGTGCCACATGTACTACATATATATATATATATATATATATATATATATATATATATATATATATATATATATATATATATATATATATATATATAAACAATATGTGTCTGGAAAGGATCAAGCTATTTGATATCAGCGAAAAAAGAACACTACGTGGAGTAATGGTGGCTTAGCTTTTCTATTCAGTCGTCTAGTTACATCAAGGCAGTGTAACCGGTTCCTGAGGTATTCAAATTGCCTGGATACTTTACGGATAGACCTTATACGTATGAACCGATTGAGTTCAACAGATAGACAGGTATAACGAAGAACATGAATAGTTTTAGAGGCCAAGAAAAGCCAATGTGTGCTGATTACAAGGAACAGGTGTAGTATCCTCATTCCTCAAGTCACTTACAATTAACACGAACAGAGATCCGCTGCTCGAAGTGGTGACATCAAACAGATTACACTGCTCAATTTGCCGACCCCTACCCGTCTCGCCTATGCATCAGGGCTCGTTGTAAGAGCAAACTGAGTTCGCACCCCAGGCTAGGCATACTTATCTATTATTCGATGCTGGATTCTTTCATGCGCTATTTTTTCTTTCTTTTTTTTTAGCTTTTCTCGTTATACAACGCTAACATTGCCAGGTGGAATTTTTCCTGTTCGTCTGAAGTTTTTTTGGTCTTATTGTGTATTTTAGTAAAAAAAACTTGTCCTTTTTTTGTAATAACAAATTGTTCAGCAGAACAGGGGTTTTTTGTGTCTGTTTTACAGTTTATTGGTTTGAAAGACGTCAAGAAAAACAAAATATCTGAAATGAATATCTTTCTCTCTTTCTTTCTTCTTTGTTCCCTTCATCCTTTCTGTTTTTCTTTCTTTGTATTTATCTCTTTTTTCTTTCTTTTTCCTCTATCTCCTTTTTTCTGTTTTCTTCCTTTCTTTCTTTCTTTCTTTCTTTCTTTCTTTCTGTCTCTCTCTTTTCTCTCTGTCTCCCATTTGTTTTTCTTTCTTTCATACTTTTGTTCTACCAGTTTTTTCTTTTATTCTCTCTTTCTTCCTTTCTTTCTTTCTTTGTTAGTGTCAGTTTTTACATTGTTCGTTACTGCCAAAAGTTTTGACATGATAATCAATGGAAATAACAGCCTTTGACTCTGATTGTTCTTAGGGTGCTTAGATATTCATGTGCTCAATTCACAAGTGCTCAAACAACAAATTTCATCTTTGACAACCATCCAATCAAGACCAGAATTGGAATGTTGGAAAACTTAGTTTAGCTGAAAAGTGGTACATGGACATGGGAATTTAGGGAAAATGAATTGAGGACTGAATAATGATGCTATGAATTTGTATAGATAAATTGTTTTGTCATTAAATGAATCTGCATCCGCTGTTTATGCATTTGTTATAAATTTGGTTAAATTTACAGAAAAGACTTTTGAAAAGAAATGTTTGCAAAAATAATCTATCGAACGACCATGGCCATTAAAGAAAGGTTAATTTCTTTATATATATATCTACGAGCGTTTGCGAGTTTATATGTTTGTGTGTCTGTTTGCTTGTGTGTACCAACACTTCTGGCTATACTGTTTTGTCTACAGACTATAAAATTGGCATTTTGGCAGTATTCCACTGAACCCTTGCTTAAAAATTATTTAATTTTTTTTCTGGGGGAAAAAGCTTTTTTGACCCTTTTGGGGCCTTATCATGGCGACTTTATCTATAACATGTAGATTCTACAGAACCTCAAGATGTTCCTAGAAGATTTTTTACACTATTTTAAATGCTTTTCAGTGGAAAACTCTAGTGTTGTCATACATAAAACTTATTCTGGCCATATTCTCTCTTCAGTTAAATCTTTTACATGGCTTCAAATTTTAACGCCACGGTTGTTCGATTATTGACTGTGATGGCAAGTCTTTATTACTGCAGCACATCCTCTGAGGGCTAATACGCACGAGGTAATCGGCTACAATTCTGTCGCTGAACGCTTCCAATGGTTGGTGTCCGGCTACGTTCATGCTTGGTTTTTGAAAATTTGGAATTTTCAAGATCCAAAAAAGGGCAAATGGAACTTATTCATTGCTCATGCCTTTTTCCAGTTTTTCAACTGATCACCCTCAACACGGCATGTTGTCAAAAGACGTTGGTCTCGAGTGAGTGACTCATCAGCCCTGTTTTTCTTGGCGACGTTGGAAAATAGGTGGGAATGTAGGGTTCTAATGACAAAAATAATAAGGAATTCTTGTGAATATGCACACGAGTGGAAAAGTACTTGGCATTTAAGGCATGGGTTTACAGTTAGGAAAAGAGACGTAAAGGATCTGTTGTATATCTATATAGATTCACAAAAATACATTCTATCTATCTATATTCATATCCATCTATTTATGTGTTCATATCTATCAATCTATCCTTCTATCTATCCATGTTCATATCTATCTATCTATCTATCTATCTATCTATGTACGTATGTATGTATCTTTCTTTCTATCTATCTATGTTCATATCTATCAATCGATCTATCTCTGTTCATATCTATCTATCTATCTATCTCAGTCTATATCTATCTATCCATCTATCTATCTATCTATCTATCTATGTTCATACCTATCAATATGTCTATCTTTTTTTAAGAATTGTTCTCTCAAGAGGTACTTGCATTATTCTTCAACTGTTATGTCTTATTTCAGCAAACTCAGTTTTCAAACTTGTCTCCTTAAACAATATTACGATCCTAGATTATTGTTAAGCTACATTCCAAACCTTCTTGATCTGATCTCCACCGACTTTGTTAGGCTCGGAACTTTTCTCCCTTGGACAATATTGCAATTCAAAATTATAATAAGCCTTTAATTATTTGCACATTTTAAAAAATTTTACTCCTCAATGTTAAGCTCCAAGCATGTCCTGCTTGAACTATATTACAATCCCATATGGCCGAAAAAGTTTAATGCTAAGCTCCATTCAAGTAGAGTAGAATATTGAGCTCTTTGTGGTTAGATCTAGCTCATTTTGGTGAATATAGGTACAATGAGTCTGCATGTAAAACTTGGCTACTAATTTAACTCTTTTTTTATTTGATTTACCTCATTTTTTTAAAATATGATAAGCAAAATTGTTGAGGTCCTCAACCAATCTGCTTTGTATGATGAACTGCACTTCATCAAGGATGCCTGTTTAGCTTCTTTTTAGCGGATTTAGCTTTAAAACTTATCGAGTTTCCAGCCTTACGTTTTGCTTTTCTATTGGAAGCAATCTCAAATTTTGTCGATGTTTTGGCCGTCATGCTGTTCCTAGAGATAATAGGCGTCCCCTACGGAGTGAATGCCTGGCCGAAGCATATGGAGATCTTGGGGTGACCAGTCGCCAGAGCCACCCGTTTGGATTTGCTGATGGAGTCCAGAGGAGGATACGTCTGGCAACAGCTTGGCTGCAGGAGCTGGGGGATCAACATTTTGAGATTTAATGGGAAAGGGAAATTGATAATAAATAGCCACGTACTATCATCATCATCATCATCATCATCATCATCATCATCATCATCATCATCATCAGTCTTTCAACGTCTGTTGTTGGACATAGACCTTCCCTAAGATCCGCCACGATTCTCTTTCATGGGCGTCGCAGGGCCTGTATTTCCTGAATCTGTTGAGTTTATCTCTCCATCTTGTGTTCTGTCGGCCTCGATTTCTTATGTAATCTCTGGGGATCCATGTTGTGAGACATGATATCCATCGTCTGTCTTTCATTCTTGCGACATGGCCTGGCTATTGCCATTTGAGTTTTTTAATAGTTTCTATGATGTCACGGACACCCGTTTTCTTCCTTATATACTGTGTTGTCTTGTGGTCTCTCCATGTAAGGTTGAGCATGATTCTTTCATGCGCACGTTGAATACTTCTCAGTTTGTAGGTCTGTCTCTTGGTTAGTTTCTATGTTTCAGCTCCATAAGTGACTATCGGGAGAATGCATTTAACAAAAAAGTCGGCCGACACATGAAAAATGAAAATCATGTTCAGAATAAGAACATGTCAAGATAGAAGATGCGAAACTCGGCAAGGTAGACCACTACATCTACCTAAGACAACAAATCTCCGTGAGACTCTCAAAAGAGGAGGAAATCAAGTGAAGAATCACTTTGGGATGGCAAGTCTTCGGCAGAGCAGGCTCAACTTTTAAAAACCAGATGATCCCAACTATCACCTAATAGGTGAAAAACAACCACAATAGTTGAATTATTATTTTTCATATCATGGATGTACAAATACACCCTTGTAGATATGCAATACACGAGCTACTATGTATATATATATATATATATATATATATATATATATATATATATATATATATATATATATATATATTAATGCACCTCTATTCAGGGTTGAGCACTCTTCAAGTGAGGTAACTCATTCATTATAATCTTATGCAATGCTCTTCCATAGAGTTTCTGCGTAAAAATGAATATATTGCTTAAATTCAGCCTTACTGACCTAGTTCCGTAGTCCAGAGGCAGGATATCGACCTCCGGGCCCAGTTTCAATTCTGCCTCGCAGTACTGGATGGGATAAAGTCTATAACCACACTGAAGAGATGTAATACATCGAAACAGCTGTCTGTGGGTGACACAATAATACATATATATATATATATATATATATATATATATATATATCTTGGGGTTGCCCTATATTTCGGGCCTGGGGGGCATTTTCAAATAACCCCCTCCCTCAGCTGTGTTGTCTGTCTAAAGATGCTACACACGATCCATCATTGCCTTCCGATGATCCTGTGGATCAGGGACTAACCAAGCACAAGTGAACCTCCACGTTAATAAAACGCAATGCTTGGCAATAACCCCGATCCGCTTCTTTGATTAGTCAAAGACTAGGAATTTTTCCAATTCTTAATATCCTTCCGACTCCCCCTATTTTTAGAGCTACTTTCGTGGATAAGTTTCTCTCCGTACATTTCTCTCACTTTCCCAATCTGTCATTCTTTCCCGCTTTCAAAATTTGACTTTTCCCCAAATTCAAAGCTGAAGCTATTTCTCCCTTTTCTCCCTCACTTTCTTTCTTTCTTTCTTTCTTTCCTTCTTTCTTTCTTTCTTTCTTCTTTTCTTTCTTTTTGTCTGTCTGACTGTCCCTGTGTCATTACTCAGTTCTTCTCTTTACTTTCTTTTATTTTTGCTCTTCTGTCTTTCTTCTTCTTCTTCTTCTTCTTCTTCTTCTTCTTCTTCTTCTTCTTCTTCCTCTTCTTCTTCTTCTTCTTCTTCTTCTTCTGCTTTTTCTTTTTCTTCTTCTTCTCCATTTGTTCATTTTTTTTCCCTACCTTCTGTCGGTCTATTTGTAATTTTTTTCTTTTACTCTCTCTCACCCCTCTCGTTCTTTATTTTTCTTTCTTTCTTGCTTTCTATATCTTTCACGATTGGTCTGTCACTCTTTTTCTTTTTTCTTTCTTTCTCTCTTTCTTCGTTTCTTTCTGACATCTTTTGTCTTCCTTTATTTCTTTTTTTCTTTCTTATTTTCTGTCTGCCTTTCTCCTGTCGTTCTGTTTCTTTTTTGTTTTTTCTTTGTTTTCTTCTTTTTTCTTTCTTTTTGTCTTTCTTTCACACTTTCATGTTGCCCGTCTCTTTTTTGTTCGTTTCTTTCTCCACTAATTTACCGCTCAATGTATTCTGTTTTTTCCTGATTTTCTTTCAGTATTCTTCTTTTGTGTCAATGTTTACGCTTCTGTTTTCAACACCTGATTAGTATTTTTTCTTCTTCTTTCACTTCTTCTAATTCTTTTTCATCCCCTTCTTCTACCTCCTTTTTGAGTTCAGTTTCTTCCTTTCTTCCTTTCTTTCTTTCTTTCTTTCTTTCTTTTTTTCTTTCTTTCTTTCTTTTTTCTTTCTTTGTTTCTTTCTTTTTTTCTTTAGCTCTTCTCAATTTCTTTCTCAAACTCTTCTTCTTCTTCTTCTTCTCTGACTGGCCTTTTCTTATTCTTTCACCCTTTGTGGGTTTCTCCTTCCCCCACTTTCTTTCTTTCTTAGAAATTTTCCTTCGAAAAAAAAAAAAAAGATGAAAGGGCCTGTCCAGTCATCGTTAAGATTAAACCCCCTTTCTCTCCAGTGTCCATTACCACTACTCATTCAGAAGCCCCCCTGTTGGCCCAAACCCCATCCCTGCAGATGCAGAAGACTTCCTTATCTTTTTCTTCTTCACTCACTTAGGAAATCACACTCAGGAACGTACGAGGCCCAGCCAGTCGGATGGGTCACTTGGTCACTAAACAGATTATTGTTGCTTGACCCGCGGTACCACGCGTTTTTCTGATATAGAGCAAGTCCAGTTCGCTCAAGCAAATAGCAAGACATTAATATTATGGTGGGCAGCACAAGATCCGTCCAAACGAGAAGGTGATAGATAGGATGAAAGTGATACAGAGAGAGAGAGGCAGAGAAGGGGAGAGAGAGAGAGAAGGGGAGAGAGAGGAGGGGAAACAAAGCCGGAAAATCCGGCCAGAGATACGCAAGTTCGACCTTTTCTTTTCTTTACAAATCATATCAACTGACGGAAGCAGAAGGCATCTCTTCTTGTGTGAAGATCTAGCAGGGGACGTAACTCGGAAACACTCACATGTGAGAGAGACAGAGGAGGGTGGGAGGGGAAGAAAGAGAGGGGCGAGAGAGATATACACACACAAACACACAAACAAGCCTGAAATTCTAACCATATATGTGCAAGGTCTCTCTCTCTCTTTCTTATTCGAACTCTAAAGTATAGAGATATATCTAGCTCCAAAAAGCTAAATCGGCAAGTTTTCGAAAAAAATCAAGAAATGAACGGCAACAAAAGACAGGTCTGGTTAGTCAGTCGATAGAAACAGTCAAGTGACAAACCTCTTCCTGCAAGCAAGCTGCTTTCGGCGTGATCAATCAAAATATTGGAGAAACTGACGACCAAGTTATAAGTCACTCCACTCGTCTTTAGTTGGATAGTGATCACTGAATTTTCAAAAAACGAACATTATTAATTGAACACCCCCTTCAAAAACCCATTGGTGGTGAGGGGGAGGTTTAAAAAACAAAAAGAATTCTTGATATAATATGGAATAAGTATTGAAAATTTCAGCCCTTTGACTCCATTTGGTGCAACCTGTACGCGTGATACATGGCCAGGCAGCCAGGCAGGGAGGCTTAAAAACTGAAGAAAACTAAGTTGGTGGATTTAGTGACAGTTTTGGTTAACAGTTTCTATGAGAAAGAATGAATGAAAGAAAGAAAGAAAGATAAAGAAAAAAACTGAAATTTGGAGAAAGAAGAAAATACAAGGATTAGAGAAAGAAAAAAAGAAGGAAAAAAGAAAAAGATTGAAAAGAAGAAAGATCCAAAGAAAAAAAAAAAAAGAAGACAAAACAAAGAAAGTTTGAAAGAAAGACAGAGCAAAGAAAGAACAGGAGAAAAGAAAGACAGATGGAAAGGAAAGAATAATGAAAGAAGAAAATGGAAAGGGAAAAGAAATAAAGACCAAAAAAATAAAGAAAGAATAAGAAAGGGGGAAAGAAAGAAGAGAGCAAAGAAAGAAGAGAGCAAACTAGAGAGGGAAGGATGAAGGACATTTGAAAGAGTGACGGATAGTCTTTTGTAGCTCTTGAAAGATATGGGAAAGTTCTTAAACAAACCAGAAAGTCAGACCGTGGATGTGCTACTTACTTTCCTGAGTGAAGATTTAGCACTGTTGCAAAACTTCATTTTCAAGATAACATCTAAAATTGGAACATGCATATATATATATATATATATACATCAAAAATCAATAAGAGAGATATAATTTATAGATTAAATACGACATTAATCTTTAACATATATTTTATCAGACAGCATTTGATTTATGATAAATAGTACTTATTTTAGTAAAAAAAAAAACTAAAAAGTAACTTTTGACACTTAGGCAGGAACAAAAAAGTCTAGAATTCGACGAAAGACATCTAAATCTGCAAGACTGAACAAGGGACGTAACTAGCGTTCCTGTATAACACTGAACAATGGACATAACATACAATTCGATGTAAGTCAGTGATAGTGATTGCTAGTGCGTTTAAAAAGTCAACTGATTCTGCCCTAAGTAAGAATCGGGGACATGGATGTTACAGCAAAATTTTGATACTTGTGATTTCGTGAAATATCTAGAGATTCTGTGTAATCCCAGATCATTTCGATAATTTCATGAAATTTCTCAAACAGTAGAGTAATTATAAACATTTTTGATCCTGACAATCACCACTGTAATGAGATCGATCGTCACTGGGTGCCGTACTCTGTGACCTAATGTCAAACTACGCTAAACTTGGTGAACATCTAGCATGTTTTGCTTCAGTATATATAGCATAGTTTGAAAAAAGTAATGAGGCACCCCATAAGGAATGAACTCATTACAATAGTAATGATCAACATCACGTTTATTAACCACTACTACACAGATTCTGGGAGTAAGAATACCATAAAATTACTGGAATATTATGGGATTTCGTAAAATCTCCGAGGATATCACAATATCACGGAGGATTTCACAGAATCAGTTATTTCACAATCTTACTATGATCCATATTCATTGCTGCCTATGAATAAGGCCACCCTATCATGTTTTTAGAGTAAGTTAATTGTTCTTCTAAACAAAATAAAGCAGGATTTTATCGTTTCTAACGGAACAAACTTCACAGCTTAGGAACAACATATTGATATGTTACCGTCTGCAAAAAAATTTCTGTAGATTCAGTTTATAAATAATACCAGAATAATACAATCCTGCCATGTTTTGTTTAGAAGAAATTTACTCTAGATAAAACAAATGTACTAGAACAGAGATGATAGGGGCTACTGCTTGGACACCTGTGTGTGTGTGCCAGGGTGGAATAATCGGGAGAAAATGACCAAACAACCACATATAGAGTTAGAGCAAAAAAGTACCTTTGCAGAACCACGCGTTGTCTCTCTCCAATACTTTCTGTATGGCCGGCACCCAACGATGACAATATTTGATATTGTATCTTCATTAGAATATATTTTTGCGTGTTCGCTCAGGGCTGTAACGTTATTATATACACATCCAATGAACACATCAGGAATTGCAGTCATGTGAATATCTGTTGAGATATGACGACATGCAAAAAATCATATAAAGGGAGTACCAAGAGAGTCATGCTTTCATTGTGAATGGCTTACCGTATAATATTGTCAGCAAATATTAGATTTAGAATGGCTAGAAAATAAAAACCAAGTGAATTACGAGATGAAAGTATTATTAAATCATTACCTCTGTTAATAATTTTTGTTAGTCTTTTTTATCATTTTATTGTTTGACTTGCTTGGTCAAAGTAAACAGTAGTTTCAACTCTTTCCTGAATCCCCATTTCTGCCCACACTGACCCTCAGGTCTTTGGGAGGGTTTCCAGTAACTCCAGTGATTATGGGCACAACCATAACCCCATGATCAACAGTGTCCTTATTTTTCCAGCAAAATCCTGGTACTTTGCTTCTGTTTGGTTACCCTTCTGTTTTCTACTGATACAACAACGTCCATGATGTTGAAGACCTTCTTTCGCTTATTCATAATAAAGCTTGGCTTAAGAACGTATTGTACGTCATTTCATTCTTATATTCCGCCCTGGAGAAGAGAAGGTGAAGAAGGTAGAGGGCGTCCTGGCATAGTTGCAAATAATCAATTGAAAGTTTCCATCAGGGGCGTATTTGAAAGGGCAGGGGAGGTTCGAAATCATTTAACCCCCTCAATGTAGTTCACACTGCATCACTACTGACATTATACAATGACCCCATGTTGGGAGCCATTGCATTAAAGCTCCACGCAGCCCCCAAATCTCCCGCTACCCCTTGGGGTTAGTGGAAGAAGATCCACGCCAAATCTCCCTTGAAATGAAAATAAAGGTTTCAATTTCAATTATTTCAGAACTAAATTGGTAAATACTAGAAACTTTACAGGTGGGCATCGCATGAACTCACTGGAATCAGAAAAATCACCGTTAGGAATTTTGCTCGATTCCATTAGGCAGAGGGAGTCGTGGGGATAGGTACACACAGGTAATTGTTGACAACTACGATTCATGGCTTGCCAGGCTTATCAAAGCTCAGTTCTGCTTTCATCGCCTGTTGTTTCCCAATGGTCACCCATCTAGGTACTAACAAAGCTTGCTGCTGCTTAACTCCAATGATCTTACATCAACTAGTGTATCCAACATGATTTGGCCGTAACTCCAATGCTAGTTCCTGTACTAAGAGCTAAGTAGAAAAGCATTGAGGACCATTTGGTATGACTTGAACCACAGCCTATCGAAACGGGAGCGAGCGCTATACCACTGGGACACGGCAATCGGCACTTCGAAAATTACATTTGGAAAACTTACAGCGCATAGTTTCGATAGTTTTCTTCGAAATCCGTATTTTTGTAACCTCTGGCCAACTGAGGGAATTTGCTCAACATCTTACAACTAAAACATTTATATGAGGGTGACGATGCACAGAATGCTTTCAAGGATTTTTGAGTGTATATCGTGAAAATTCAACATAAATG
Source organism: Thysanoteuthis rhombus (assembly GCA_963457665.1). Lineage (NCBI taxonomy): Eukaryota > Metazoa > Mollusca > Cephalopoda > Oegopsida > Thysanoteuthidae > Thysanoteuthis > Thysanoteuthis major. Next base: position 27,507,409 of record OY735237.1, read on the forward strand.
ATCTTACTCCTTCGTAGATCTAAATGATTCATATTTCCATTGATGATATCACTTGTAAATGAACTTGAAGTTCATTCATGTTTTCATTTCTATTCAGAAATTATTTTCCGGACTACATGACAAAATAAATAGATAGATAATTAGATATATACATACCAAAATAACGAGAGAGGTAAATACGGAGATATGAACAGACTGGGTTAATTGGATAGATTGATAGATAAATAGATAGATAGATATGTAAACAATGAGAGAGGCAAATAGACAGATATGAATAGATAGAGAAGAATTGATTGAGATAGACAGATAAATAATAAGAAAAGTTGCTATATTGTATTAATGTCTTTGGGAAACGGCATGAATGCAAGCCTCCCTCACATATATCCTAAATATCTTGACAAAAGTGTCTTGTCGCTGGTGTGCCATAATATTTCATAAAAACGTTCGTTGATGAGCGATCACTTGAACGAGACAATTTTCTGTGTAGTGATATTAAAAGGGCTGCACCCATTGTAAACCTCGACGTTGAATCAATACAAGTATATTAAAAACAAAATTTGTCCCCATATTAAAGCCTGAGTTATTAATGAAAATTATCGTCATTATCATTATTTACTGAGTTTTTATCAAACTCCAATTCAAGCCTGGTGTTGACTTCGTTTGTTCATCGTAACAGCCGAATGATAATACTCGCCTAATTTAGAGGAGAAAACTTTTCACTGTTGGTGTGTCATGCCACGATAAACTGAACTGATATAAAAGAAAATGATTATTCTCTATCGTAGTTTGAAATCAAGTGATCAGTAAGCGGCTCTCTTACCCACTGAGCCAAACTGATGATTCTTTCATATTTATGAAAATTCATGTTAAAAAATGCGAGGTCTTATTTTGTTCTAATAAACAAATAAATACATTTACACTAAAGAACCTTTTATTAATTTTAAAAAATTATGCATACAAAATAAAATTTTCCGTAATCATCTTCTGTTGGAATAAAAGTTTGAGCTGAGTATGACCCTGTCGCAGGCAGGCCTTTTCTTTCATCTCATTTTATTAGTTGATTCCCTCTGCCAAACCCAGTTTGTTTTCTCATCTATTTCATACCCATTTAGATGTCAGTGTGTCAGGTTCAGGTATAATGAGAAATATTTGGTATAGGTATATTAGCATGAAAATTGAAAATTATATGTAAAAAAAACTGAAAGTATGTTTCTTATCATCTTGAGAGTGTTAATAAGCATTTTGATCGGCTTTCTTTCATAAATACATTTTATATAACATTTTTCAAGGTGGACTGAATATAGGCCTATAGTCATATATAGATTAGGTAATCGGCATTGATCGGAAATCAAGAATTAGGTCCAGGCGAGATCTGAACGCACATCCCTCATCTTTGGATACGTCTTTTCGATACAATATAGAACCTATTTGGGTCAACAATTTAAATACGTATTCGAGGTTCTAAATGCCATCAATAAAATCTATGAGTCATAGTAAGAATCATCCTATCAAAATGAAATTCGAAAACTACCGGAATGTCAGCGTAAATTCATTGCAAGTGAAAGAAAATATTCTGATGATTAATCAATGCATGTATTAGTATTATTTTTTTTAACTTGATTAAAAAAACGCCAGGAACTTTTGCACTTTTCCTAAATTATAATAATCAGCGTGTCCGTTCGGGTAACAACTATCAAATAGTAAGGGAGAATAGTCATCATTATCTATTTAATTGTAAATACATGTTCAGTCTGATCACATCAGATTACAAAGATTTTGTTGGCGTAAGTGGGTTTATCTTGAAATGTATAACCTAAATGAGAGGAATACGTAGACAACATAATGAGGAAGAGAGAGAGGGAGAGAGAGAGAGAGGGAGAGAGAGAGAGGGAGAGAGAGAGAGAGAGGGGGGGAAACTAACAAGAATTGTCATCTACAAAAAATGTAAGTTAATTGCATGATACATGTTTATATTGACTATTATCACATCTTATATTTGTTTATGCTTAGTTTTAGTGATATACGTGATAGTCTTACATTGTCCAAACTTCTGGGATGGAGCATTGTCATTATTATTAATGACAGATCTATTCATCTATCATTAAAGACGATAATGATTCGAAGTAACATGCTGTCAATAAGTTTTGTTTGGTTAGGGGTTGAACTCTCTTCAAATCATCACAAAAACAAAACATCGGTTTCAGCAATATTTCACTTATTCCAACTCTATAAATACCCTTGTCAATTTTTGGTGTAGACATCTGTTCGTCTGTCACGCTTTTCCAAACCAATATATTAAATGAAAAAAACACTAACATAACCATGATTCGATCGGCTGACGTTGACATTACATGATTGATGACATACACATTAGGTACAGATGTAGAGATGAAATAATTCCGGATATCAAGCTTGGAGTGTCATGCAGTCACAGTGGTTAGCGGGAAGCGGATATCAAAGCAGCGAAAGTCAGTAGACAGACTAATCAAAAAACATGTCATTGGAAATTGTTGATCACTTTGACAAGCAAATTACGGATGGATTGAAAAAGCATACAGTGAGCTACGATTACAAAATATTTGATGTTTAATTTCATTAAATTACTTTAAATAGTCATTCTTACATTTTCTTGAGTGCAATGCCACCTCTAATAAAATCCTCCAACTTCAACTTCATATATAAATAAATCATAGCCAAAATTCAGTAATGTATTTTATTACTGCTTGTTTAAAAACAGAATAGAAAGATTAAAAAACTAAAACGCAAACACAAAACTGAAATGGTTCATGCTTTCGCTTAGTAACTTTAAATTTGAATTTTCCTGAAGATCCAAATTCAGTACATATGTTGGTTTGTAACCATAATACAGATATGTTATCTGTTATTTTTGACGGGTTTTATGCTAGTATTACATAAATTTCTATCTGCACGCTTATGATAAACGTCAGCGAAAAAATTGAGAGGAAAAAACAAGAAACAAATAACAGAGAAAGGGAACATAAATATCAGTTAAATAAAAAGACGAAAAAATGGAGAATAAGACGAAGAGTAAGAGAGTGTGAGTACAGTGGAGAGCAATCATGGTCAAAGATGAGTTTCCTTGACCCGAGATCGGGGTGGCCAGCTTTCCTTTAGGCCGGGATTCTTTGGCCAGAATATTGACCACTGTCCTAATCCGTCTTCGGCGATAATAACGCCAAAGTCGTAAATCTGGACTGAGTCGAGATTTTACTGCGCAGATAATCCGGTGTCTCATCCGGCGATTAGCGTTGTTTGAGTCGAAAATCCGTGTAACCCGGAACAAGTTTAAGATCGGCGACTGCGTCAACACAAATGGTATCAGTAGTCTGGGAGCAAATCGTGCAGAGATAATGTTAGGGATTCAGTTACGTGCAGGAAGATTATTTCACTTCGCGTGTCTATGTTACGGGAAGATTGTGAAACTAGGGATTTTGTGGAATTCCTGATCATTTCAGTAATTTCATGGAACCCCTAGTTTCACAATCCATGTTGTAATGGTTAACAAACTTCTGGTGAAATGAGTTCGATCGTCACTGGTCCCGTGGCCTTGTGTCAGCCGTAGCTAAATTTAGTAGATATCGATTATATTCTGCTTCAATATTTGAGTATGTATACACCAAAGCAGTAGTATTCAAATTTCAACAACTCGGGGAGCACTTCTCAGTAATAAAATGTATAGCGAACCCCTTCAAGGAACAACTTTCCCTCTTACACACACTCGCACACACACACGCACACACACACACACACACATATACATATATATGTATATATATATATATATATATATATATATATATATATATATATATATATATATTGGAATTATCCAAGTGTGTATAAACCAAAGGGAAAATACATAATTGAATGGGAAAAATAAGAACGAAGCTTACGGAGGGAAACTAGACATATGAACAACTATTGTTCATTTCAAGTAAATACAGAAGATGTTTTTTCAGCAAAACTCTTATATATATATATATATATATATATATATATATAAACGGTGTTGTTTGTGGAAAAGAAAGAAAGAGAAGACATGTAAAAGTCGTGACAGAATCATTTACATAATGAAGAAATATCAAATATATTTCGGATATGTCACTTTGTTTCGCAGAACTACTGGAAAGATAGGTGGAACCTTGGGGTTCCGCGGAACACAGTTTGAATAACGGTACTCTAGAGTTTAGTTTAGTTTGACTAAAGACAACAGTAGTGGAGCATTCAGTGGGGATTGAACTCGTTGCAAAAATTATGGTCAGCATCAAAAGTTTGTAACCCTGTCTACACTTGATTATGATACTCATGAAATTACTAAAATGCTCAGGGATTCGATGAAATCACTAGTTTCTCAATCTCACCATAACATCTGCATCTTTTCGTGAACATCGAATCATCCTCTGTATCTTCAAGTTCTAAGGTTGATGGATCGCAAGTTTTATAAGTTCACAGATGCACAAAATGAGAGGAAAGTTATTGGGTTTTATAATATAATGAATACGGCTAAAGGCGAGATATTTACCAATTTAATTCCATTTTTTGCAAATTCAATGCAAACGGAGGTATAATTCGTCATTATTGGAGATTTTTGAGTCCTTATCATCAACAGTGTCTCGCCTAATCGTTGGATTGATTTCAAGTATGATTTCAGATAAGGACATAATGCGGAAAAAAATCATTGGGATTGGTCAATAGTTCAATGCAAACTGTTCGACGTTGGTTCAATACCTAAAAAGCGGTCAAAACCTGAAAAATTATCGATACGAGTGGCTATTTGACGTCTTTTTCAACAGCAAACTTATCACGTTATATCAGGGTAATAGGGAAAGTTAAAATAATGTGTTTCATGCAAACTGAAGGAAATGCTCCATGTCCATAACAGGCCCCACATTTCTCTGCTGATCTTACAGAATTGGGATATGAAGTCTTACAGAATATTTTGCGTTCTCTTAACTTTTCTCCTACAGCTCATCCTTTTCAAGCATTTCTAATTTCAAATCATAAAAGGTCCAGTAATATGGAGCCATGATTTGGGATTTCACAGAATTTGTAACCACTAAATCTAAAATCAAAAATTCCAAAAGAGACATTTTTTATTACCGATTAAATATATCACTTTTAATCTTAAATCTCTACATGTTTGAAAAATATGAGATTCCACGTGTGATACAACATCAGTGTTTAGTATGGGAATCCGAAAGAAGACACTAAGTTGTTTTCTTAGCGTTGGATTTTCAATGGTTTCTTGGTTGCCTCAGACTTTGCTGTAGACATCAGACTGAACCCCTTGTCGTACCCATCTTTGTCCAACGATGTGGTACTGTTTGGGGTTTGGATCTTCGGTTTCCAGACCAGAATAGTTACTAAACTTCTGCTACATCCACTTACAGCCATTTGCGTTAGCCACACCGGCTCTTGTACGATCGCCCAAGTTCATCAACAATGAGCCTGGTCAGTACTTAAGGTTGGTAACTGGGAATACCAGATGCTGTAAGCAGGTAGGGATCAGGTATGAATGGAGACCGATCTTTACATTACGTTCAACTGGGCAAGCCAAGGCCCCTCTACCCCGCCTCCTTAACTGGCCTGGCTGCGAGCAAAAAGATGAATGAAAGCCGGACCCAAAGTCTTCGGCATTTCAGAGGTTATCTACATATAAACAATCGCCCAAAGGGATACTCTCTAATCTTTGCCCGCCTTGACTTTAGTGTACATTTCTCAAATAACGACAAATGATTACAAAGTTGGAGGATGGAATAAAGAAGGGAACATTCTTTCAATTGCAGAGTTTCTAATTCTTTTTTATTTATCCGCTTTTCTTTCTTTTCTCTTGCGGGCACTTTTTCTTTTTAATGCCTGCTTTCTTTCGCTTTATTTTTCAACCACGTTTGCTTCAGAGTTATACATACATACATACATACATACATACATACATACATACATACATATATGAGGAGGATCCTAACCAGAAAAAAATGCTTCTTTCAAAGGCTCTGAAAACAAACAACAAAAAAGAAATGAAGAAAAATACAAAGAAAAAAATAGGGGAAGAAAATCACCGAACCATGAATAAGTTTCCATTCACTGTTTTTTTTTCTTTTTTTATCATTTTATTTATGTTCTTTCTTTATTTTTTTTTCTTCGCTGTTTTTTTCCCTGGGACCAACCAATGTAGTTGCACCCTCCCTTTTTTCACCCCCACCAACCTTAACCACCAGTATTAGCGAATGTAACTAAGTCGGTACTTGAAAGGAAAAAATATAATAAAAAGAGAAAAAAATAATCAAAAGGAGGAATTAAATGAAAAATGCGAAAAAGGGTCCTGGCCCTTTTTGACTGACCCCTGTTTTACCCAAGCCCGTGTGAATAGGGACGGGTCCGGGAATAAAGAAGCGGCAAGGGTTTCAAGGAGACATAAGAGCTTGGGTAACCCCTGTCTATTTTCCTTTGTTTATTCTTAAGGGTTCTGTGGTTACATGTCACCATTGTGGACTTTCGAGTTTTCGCTGTTATATTTGCTGATACCTTTTTATTTGTTTTTTTGTTTTCCTTCTTCTTTTCATTCTTTGTCTTCCTCAACATTCTTCTTTTCTTCTTCATTTCTCCTTCATCTTCTCCGTCCCTCATTTCTTTCATTTTCATCTTCTTTTTTCTCTCTCGTTTCTTTCATTTTCATCTTATCCTTTTCCTTCTCACATTACTTGTATTTCCTTTCTTCTTCTTCTTCTTCTTCTTCTTCTTCTTCTTCTTCTTCTTTTCTTTCCCTTTTCTTCTTCTTTTACTTCTTTTCTCCTTCTCACACTTGTTTTATCCTTTTTTTCGTCATCATCTTCTTGTACTACTTCTCTTTCTTTTTTTCTCGGCTCTTTTTGCACCTCTTCACATCCTAATTGATTTTCCACTATTCTTCTTTTTTTTCTTCTTTTTCTTCTTCTTCTTCTTCTTCTTCTTCTTCTTCTTCTTCTTCTTCTTCTTCTTCACTGCCTCCCTCAAAATTTTATTCCTTTCCTTCTTCATTTCTCCTTTAACTCCTTCTCACACTTCTTTTATTAACTAGTTCTCCTTCATTTTTTCTTCTTCTTTTGTCATGTTGCCCTCTTCAACATTCTTGTATTTTGCTCCTTCAATTATGTTATTCTTTTTTTCTTTTTCCTTTTTTGTATCCTCAGTCTACATCAACATTCAATTTTTCCTCCTTCATATCTTCTTCCCCTTCGTCATCCACCCCTTTATTTTCCTCCTTCTTCTTTTTTTCCTTCTCCTTGGTGGAAATTCAGTTTTACACCCAACGGTGTTCTAATGGAAATGTTTTTGTTTCTTTCAATTTTAGATGTTTTCAATCCAATAGACCTCGAATCATAAGGAAATGTTAGTTTGGGGGAAACTATTCTTTGAAGGTTTTAAGATGGAGCTTTTATTTACAAAGTATCAATAATGCTAGATTAGGAACTTACAATCCGCCATTTTTACAGAAGTATGGCTTACATGAATTAGATTCCTTTAGCTCTGATTTTGTTTCCTTCGTGAATTCTCTCCATTTTCTATCTTTAAACAGCTTTGGGCCTTCACCATTTTTTTTACATAAATTCTGCACAGATTTGAAATTTATACATTCACGGGCAGACCTATTGTAGTGATGATCAGTGAAACAACATACTCAACTAGACGTCGAAGCGAGGCGTACAAAAAAAGTATTTACTGAACTTGCTAAGTTTGACACAAGGGCATTATTGTGGGTAACCTGTCAGATTTGAACATCTACAATAAGAGCAAGACGAACTTCCTTGACACTACAAGATGGTGCGTTTATACTGATATTTGATAATCTTAGTTTAGTCTGGCACAAGGCTACAATTGTGGCGACACATAGTGCAAATCGAATTCCCCACATAATTAATAGTCTGTGATACTAGCTTGCTATCGACTTCTCCTCGATAGAGATCTCTGTATTGTATTCTCTTGTTTGTTTTAATGCAACTTTGCGCAGTGATCCTGATGTGTATGACGTGATCTTTCAACTATATAAAATCATGTTCACCACAAAAAAACAAAAAAAAGAAAGATTGTTTGCACCATTTCAAACATTCTACGTCTTTTTCTTCTTATTTTCTATTCTTCTATATTTCTGTTTTTGTGTACCCCGGAATTGAACTTCAAATTTAATTAATCAACTAATTAGCAGTGATAATTTCATTAACTCGTTGTTCCGCTCTGCTGCTCATTTGGGCGCGAAAATGCCCTTAAGGCGGGAATTTCCCACCTATGACAATTTAGTCAAGAGAAAGGCGACTGCAAATGCACATGAGTTTGGAATACGCATATCGACGCACCATTTTACAAATATTACGGATTTCCTAGTTTTATTCAATTTTATTATTTCTATATTTTCTTATCACAATTCTGTTTGGACTTCATTATGACTGTTTTTAATTATCAGTTTTATTTCATCCTATTATCGTTATTGCTTCATATCATCACTCTTTTCAATACAATATTCATTATTACTATAATTAGTTCACCCGTACCATCAAGAAGGACTGCGTATAAGAAAAATATGGATATACATATTGCATTTTATATACATTGATAATGGAGATTTGCATTGCAGTGAGCTTGGACAATAGCGTTCTGTTGATCACAAATGGATTCTTGATATTTTTTGTTCTTATTAATTTTCATACTTTTAGTCAATGCATCCTCCAGATAGTCACCTATTGAGTTAACATGGAACCTAACCGAAAGACTTGAATTGAGAACTATGCAACGTTCACAATCATGCTCAACAAAATGAATGAAAAGTGAATCATGCTCAACAAAATATGGTGAGATTACAAGGTAGCAGAGGAAAAACAGGATATGATAGAATCCATAAGGAAACTTGAATGGTAATGGGCTGATCATGTTGCGAAATTGGCAGACAATCGCTGGATATCACTACTCAAAATGTGGATACTCTGAGACCACCTGCAAAACTGTTACCGAAAAAAACGTGACGATCCAGATAATTTCAGGGAGTACTGGCTCCATGACGCCCATGATAGAAAAGTCTGGCAAATGTATGCCCAACGATGGACGCTAGAAGGCTGCAGCTTAAATTCAGAGTTTTTACTAAGTCATCTGGATGTGGAAATTATGTATATATATATATATATATATATATATGTATATATATATATATATATATATACATATATATATATATATATATATATATATATATATATATATATATATATATATATATATATATATATATATGTATATATATGCAATTTCAACATCAAGATGATTTAGTTAAAATGTCAAAATATAATTCATATATATATTTATATTTTGGAGAACGATGGTACATACATACATTTGCAGATCTTTGCACAGTCTGATATATATATATATATATATATATATATATATATATATATATATATATATATATATATATATATATATATATATATATATATATATATATATATGCTGTGGAAAATATTGTGATGGAATAGAGTAGACATTTGAGAGTCTGACTCCGTTGAAGTGTAAGCTTCTGATAATGAGACTCACCGACACTAGATTCACGATAGATTTTTAGTAAGGCTATTTATTGGTTCTACTTGAATTAAAGCTGCAAATAATATAAGGTTTTGATAACGAGTATCACCGATACGAAATTCAAAATAGATTCCTATTAAGGCTATTGGTTCTACTTGAGGTAAAGGCCGCGAGTGTAATGGAATAAAGAGTAGACATTTGAGAGTCTAGCTTCGTTGAAGTCTAATAATCGTCTACGTTCCCCGCCTCACAACGCATACACAACTTGACCAACCTCTTTGGCCGCTTCGTTGGGCATCACATGGCGAAATTGATTAATTAAATCAGCGTAAAGTGAAGGTGATTAGGCCAAGTAAATCTGTGTATTACATTATAGAGGTTTGTGCAAAGGTTGTGAGAAATGACGAATGAGAAATAGAGAGGAAACGCTGGGAAAGAAGAGTTGGAGAGTAAATGGATAAGACGTCTACGCTGTCTTTCTTCTTAGCCTGATGTCTTACATTTCCACCTTGTTTTTCAGCCTCTGTTTTCGTTTCTTCTTCTTCTTCGTTTCTTTCTGTCTTTTTTTTCTATGTGCGTTTCTCCTTTTGCCAAACTCCTGATCTGGAGTCGACTTGGTTTTCCTTATGTAACAAGAACAAAAAGAATGATGACAATAATCCTCACCAATATTTCGAGGTGTAAACTTATATACAAAATTCGCACCACCTATCGCAGTTTGAACTCACAACCAAGCTAATGTTAAGGGTGTTACTGAATGAGCTTAATTGACTAGTTTTAGATATTAATGAAAATTTATCATACATACATGCAAAGGATTATTTCAAACTAATGAACAAATACATTTATACAATATATATATATATATATATATATATATATATATATATATATATATATATATATATATATATATATATATGTGTGTGTATATGTGTGTGTGTGTGTGTACTGTAGAGAGTGAGACAGACTCGGGAGTGAGGTGTTTGGAGGTAAGGTTTATTAATCCTTATAAGTAAATTGTCCATACATGTTTTGGGATTCTTCCCATCATCAGTGGTGTGTGCTGTGTGAGTGTGTACTAAAATTTCCCATATATATATGTAAAATACAAAAGTATCTGGACTACATCAGTGAGGCCGAGAAAGGAATTCTGATAACTGGGCATCCCAGTATCTCCATACGTTTCCTCCAGGCAATATATGTATATAAGATACAAAAGTTACAGAAACTATCTTCAGTCAAGAAGTTGGAACAGACTTTAACCCTGCAGCAACCAGTCCTGCCTTGTTTTTTTTTCTCTCTTTTTGTTCCTATTCATTCTTTTGTCAAATTCCAGTCCAAGTCTTGAGCTGACATTTTTCAACATAAAAACAACAGGATCAATCCTCACTTAATTTAAAGAGTAAACTTTTTACTGTTTATCTATTTCATCACGTTAAGCCCAACTGATATGTAAAATTAACATTTCCCAACCGTGATTTGAAATCTCAAACGAATTGATTTGTCTCACATATATACGAAAATTAGTCAGAAATAAGCAAAATCTTATTTCATTCTAATAAATGAATACATCTATACTAAAAATACATATTTTAGCATTTTCAATTTTTTTTGTATTACAATATATACAATTACAATAACGAGGTTATCTATGTGTTGCTCTCTTCTGGACTACATCAGTGAGGCCGAGAAAGGAATTCTGATAACTGGGCATCCCAGTATCTCCATACGTTTCCTCCAGGCAAGTGCCCATTGTCTGTGGAGATTGATGCTGCTGCTGCTGCTGATGATGATGATGATCATCATCAGTCTTTATCGTTCGTTGTTGGACATAGACCTTCCCAAGGATCCGCCACATTTCTCTATCATGGACGTTGCAGAGCCAGTATTTTCTAAATTTCCCTAGTTCATTTCTCTATCTTGTATTCTGTCGACCTCAGTTTTGCATGTAATCTCTGGGGATCCCTGTTGTGAGTCGTGATGTCCATCGATTGTCTGACATTTTTGCAATATGACCTACCTATTGCTTTTTAAGTTTTCTTATAGATTCTATGATGTCTTGGGCTCCCATAGACGACATCGTCCTTTTCGCAGAGAACCAACACGACCTCTAACTAATACTGAATGAACTGAACGAAGAATGAAATAAAGGTTGGCCTACACATGAACTTCAGTGAAACAAAAATCATGTGCAGTAATCACACCGAGAATAAGGACATAACTGTCAAAATCGATGCAAAACTGGGGAAAGTAGACCGCTAGATCTACCTAGGACAACGAATCTCCATGAAACCCCCAAAAGAAGAGGCAGAACAGACGCTATTCAAATAATACTATCAATTTTGAAATATACAATTAGCAATTATTTAAAATGTCAATAAAAGAAAACATCCTTAAAACTAAGAATTACCATCTTAGAGGGATGAGGGAAAGGACAGGAAGAAACAATCTTAAGGTGAGAGAAGAACGCGGTCATACAATATCCGTGGAATTTCTACGGGTTTATCTATTGAAATTTAATCAAGAGCTAATAAAATCAATGGAGGAAATCGATGAAAGATTAAGTAGAACTAAATCATTAAGTGAGACATACTTTAATGATAAATCAATAAAATCGACAGAATCAATGAATAACATTAATAAACTCTTAAACACAGTGGCTTTTAACCTTTTTACTCAGATCTTCCGATGGAAATTCGATAAGATCCTTAAATGGAATCTATTAGCATTAAAACCCTAATACTTCTACATTTATTAGATAGCACATAATATATATCCTTACATCAATTCGTCCTGTGCTAATTTGTCGGCGTGGATATGTCGACACGAATCCGTGCAAAAATGTTGATGAACTTCTTTAATCATACATTTTATTCGAAATTCTTGTCCTAAATTGGATGTCTCCTCCTTACTCTCTTCACGGCTTCTATCAAAGCTCACTTCATTCCATTTCATCCTTGCTTTTCTGGCATCCTTCAACCCAGGACCTTTGATGAGGAAGGGGGTTGGGTAATTTTTAAATAGGGGGGATTACCGAAAGAATTATGAGCAGTAGTTCACCTACTGCTTTTATACTAGCGTTATAATTGTTGGAGGAAACCAGTCGAGGGGCCAAACTCCGAAATTTCCGATTACGCCCCTGTGTCCATCATTCCTTTTTTTATCCCTTTCAATCCTTACTTTATTCTTTCTCTGTCCTGCCACTCCTTGATTCTTTCCCTCTTTTTCAATCACATTTTCTGTTCCTTTCTCTCTTTCATGTTTCCTTCCCTGCTTCTTTGCTCACTTTCGTCCCTCCATCTTTGATTCCTTCTACACTTTCTTTCTCAGTTTCGTCAGTCATTACTTCAATTCTTACTTCGGTCATTCTTTGTGTGTATCATTCCTTTCTTTCTATAATTTTTTGCTTGTCATGTCTTGCTTTATGTCATTTCTTGCTTTTATCATTCCTGGCTTTATATTATTTGTTGCTTTTATTATTCATTGTTTTCTATCATTCCTTGCTTTCCATCGATACTTGTTCCTCTCATGCCTTGCTCTCTACCATTCTTAGATTTTCATTCATTGCTTTCTATCATTCCCTTCTATCATTCCTTGCTTCTTATCATTCCTCTTCGTTTCGCTTCTTTCCAACCTTGCTCCTTTCCTCACTCTCGTCTTTGCTTCAAGATACCTTTTGGATACAATGGTTTTTGTCCAATCACCGAAGTTAAGTAACGTCCAGGCCGATCAGTACTTAGATGGGTAGACCAGCTCGGGATCATGAAGAAACTCTCTGGTAGTGATCTATTTGAATCTCCTGAAGACCAATCACTACGCTCAATAATACAAGCTGAGTGCTCTCTTTTCCCTGTCCGTCCACCCCACTGAACTCCCAGACTGGCCCGACAACAAGCGACGAGAAATGTATGAATAAATGTTTCCTTCTTTGCTTCTCTGTTTCCTTCGATCAATCTTTCGTTACTATTTGCTTTTTTTTTTTTACTTTCTTTCTCCAGGATCAGGATAATTACCCCATAGGACAACTGCCCTCTATACAATTGCCCCACCCCTGGAAAGTTTACCATGATGTGAACATTTGTGTGAAAGTGACTAACTATATAATTTCGACAAACTTTACAATTCAATTTAAAACTGAAATGACAATGGGCTGGCCATGTTGCAAGAATGCCAGAAAACAACTGAACATCACGACCAACACCGTCAATCATATGTGAAACTATGGTCGACAAAAAATAACATGGCTTGGAGAACTAGACAAGTTCGGAAAGTATTGGCTCAGTTACGCCCATGATAGAGAGGTCTAGCGAACCTCTGGGAAGGTCGATGTCTTACGACGGACGCTACAAAACTGTTGATGATGATAATACAATCACCAGGGGGAATTATCCAGGGGGGAGTTGTCCTAGAACCTCTTTCTCCATTTAATCTTCGTTTCCAACCTATCTTTCTTCCTTCGATCATTTCTCTCTTCTTTACATCCGTCTTCGCTTCCATTCTTCTTACCGTTGTTACTTCATTTTGTTGCTTGAAACAACCCCCAAACCCTTTCCTTCTGATTTGACCCACCCCTCTTTTACTGGTCAGTGGCCGAAGACCTCTTTCTGAAGCCCGAACCGACCGTTCATTTCTCATACCGAGATTTTCTTTCAGAGTTTAAATCGTGTAACCGTCTTTGGGTAACACCTTGGAGAAAAGGGTCGGACGAAGTTGGCCTCGGCCCGGCACGGTAGACCAATTATTATCGTCTATGCCGAGGTTGGCTTGTCAGTGCTTAGGTCAATCGGTAAGAACAGTTCAATGACTACTTCTAGAGAGGGTATTAACGCATGAGCAATCAACTTTACCTAATTGCTCTTTGACTGTTCGACTGAACGCACACCTTCAATAAACACACATACACACACAAACACACTCATACATACACACACACATACACATTTATATATATATATACCTTGTGTACATATTTGAGTGATTCTGCGTGGCTAGAAAACTCACACCGTTTGATATGCCCATTGAGATACATACATACATACATACATATATACATACATACATACACGCACAAACGTACTTGCACGCACGAGTGCTAACACATACACACACTGGCGCTCAAATACACACACAAACATATATATATATATATATTTATATATATATATATATATATATATATATATATATATATATATATATATATATATATGAATATATTTTGATGATTCTGCGCTCACAAGTTCATACTGGTTGAGATACGTACTGAGATTCATATACACGTACAAACACACACACATACATGTGTGTGTATATTTTCGTGATTCAGTGTGTTTACAAACTCACTGACTGGTGTACTTAGTGAGATTCAGACATCACAGACGTGAGTATGAACATATATATAAATACATATATATATATATGATATTAAACACAACGTATACAAATATATTTTATTGAACATCGTATCTTTTATTCACGTATGCATCTCAATAGTATATACAAAAGTATGAATACATGGGATCATTTAATCATATACAAAGTTATGTAAAAAAAATTCATATATTGGGAGAAATGGGGCACAGTGGATCGCAAATATCAGTTCGGCTGGTACTCCATCATCCCAAGTCTGTACTTAAAAAAAACAAACTTTCCCGTTTGAGCATTGCAGTACTGTGTGCAAGCTAAGGGACTAGATCTTAAGGCAAAAGTAATGTTCAAAAATACTCTTGTCTTCATTGTAGAGCCATAACTATAAACAATCTTCTAATTCTGTTATCTGAAGTGAAATTAAGATTGTATTAAAATTATTTTTATCCAAACTGCAATTCCAGTGCTGGATAGATGTCAAGTTATCTTTCTCAATGATAAGTTTAGAGCTCAATGAATCGGGTACAGTTGATCACGTCTGTCCATACGAGAAAGAAGTCGATCAAATTCTATTGAAGCATCTGCTGTTGGTTGAGGAAGGGGTGATTAAATTTTGAAGCGGATCCATGATTTTTTTTATCTTGATTGAGAAATAGTTTTCCGTTCTTTCATGCATTTATGTATAAGCTCACACAGTCCACGCATGAAATTTGATTGTAGGGTGTGGAAAAGGGTTGGGAAGACGTGATTAAATTTTTGGATGGATCCATGCAATATGACTGAGCCTATGTTGTAGTTATAGGTCCACAATACTAAATATAACCAAAATTCTATGTTTGTCCGCAAAATATCTCGACAAGCTCACAATTAATTTCAATGAAATTTTGTGTAAGGGTGGGAATGAACTATGGGAGTTGTGATTAAATTTTAAGACTTTTCCTTGCACCATTACTTTCAATGAAAATAGCCTTGACAGAGGTATGCGCACACTGAGTACTTTTTAGTACTTATAGTGTTCCTAACTTTTGCTTATGGATGTTGGAGATATTTTTATGATCACTTTTTGCAAGCTAGACTACAATTCGATAATACTTTCTTCAAATGGGTGCTTGGTTTCATTCAGGGACGTCTTTAAATCGTTCAATGTTGTTGATTCATTTTGCTAAATTCACTAAGCCCCGGTGTACCTCGGCTGGGGCACAAAGAATCAGAAGAAAAAGTGTCTGTGAGCCGCTAACTTTAACAGATATTACTTTCTCATCTTTAAAAAATCTATTTCCATGGACATCGATCATATCTTGTACACACACACACACACACACACACACACACACACATATATATATATATATATATATATATATATATATATATATATATATATATATATACATATATATGTATATATATATAAATATTCAGCCATTATAAGTCCACAGTTGGACGGCGTCCTTCACCATCTCCCCCATGACAACTGCGACTGCGCTGATCTCTGCCATATCTTGCCCTGCAAACCTATCTCATTCCATGATCTTGTGACTGTTTTTCTTATCGTATTTAATGTCCCATGGGCAACAATCAATTAACTTTTTGCTCCATCTACTGTTATTTCTTCTTGCCAAGTGACCATCCCATCTCCATTTTTGTTCTTCAATCAATATCCTTCCTCTGATCCTTGTAGATATTCTTCTCTCTCTATCTTAGGTTAATCCCTAATATTGCTCTTTTCGTTAATTCCCAGGTTTCGCATCCGTAAGTCATAGCTTGTATTATGCATTCCTTGTATACTTTATGCTTTGAACACATTGCCACAGAGCTCTTCAATAAGTCTATATTCACACAAAATGCTTTCCAACCGATCGTTATACATCGTTTTAATCAAACTATTTGTCAACATTTTCTAGAGTCTTCCTCTATATTCTCACAGACTTCCCGGGGGCTCCATAGTTGAGCATTACTTTTGATTAGTTCTCTTCATCTTCAACCGTCATTTTTCAAAACTTTCCTTTTTAAATCAGTCAACATGCTTTTAATTCTACCAATGCTGCTGACGTCATAGAAACGTCATCGGTAAATCTTAAGTGGTTTGATTATTCTCCGTCTGTGTTTATCTTTGTTCTCTCCCGGTTGGTTTTCCGAAGACGCTTTCAAAGCCAATTGTGAATAGTTTTGGTGATATTGAATTCGCCGACCCCATCTTTATCTTGTTAGCATCTTTTGGAAGTCAGATTATTATAGCGCCATTTTCGTATATGTTCTTGATGACCCGTATAGAATTCTCATTAACACCATGTCCTCGCATTGTTAAAGATTGTCGTATGTTCTGCCAAGTCAAAGGCATTCTCATAACCTATAAGGGCCAAATCAAGTAGTTTGTTGAATGCTGATGACTCTTTGGTTAGATGATCTATTGTTTGTTGGTGGTCTATTGTTGAGTAATCACTCCTGAAGCCTGCAAGTTCGCGTGGCTGATTTGCATTCAGAGTTCCTGCTCGTTTGTTTGTGAGTGTTTTTATGAATAGTTTATACACGTTATATGACAGTGCATTAGTACGCTTGTTGGGCAGGGCTCAATTATCTCCTCTCTTGTGGAGTCGGATCATAATTGTTTTGAGTTACTTTCTATTCTCATGTGCACTCCTAAGGCTTATACACACAAGCACACACACATATATATATATGAAAAAGGATATATGACCGACTGAATGATGACAGATTGCGTTAGAATATATTGAAACTCTGCTGCAGTCCAATTTTTTAAAATCATTTATCCTGTTTACGTTGCCTAGGCCAAGTGCAATAAATACCACGAGTCGTATATATCATTCTGAAATGTCTTTATTTCAACAGTTTTCAATACTTAATAGAGACAATTTATCGAATAAATACAAAAGTTCTGTCTATGACAATGGAATACCCACGTTTCGATTCTTTTTGATCCTTAGAGGAGATTCAGTTCCTCAGTTAGATTTATTTATACATAGATAAATACAGGTAAACCTTGATTAGTGCAGTTAATTTGTTCAAGAATTTTCCATACTGTCTTATGATAATCTATTGTGTTTATCTTCATTTTATATTCACTTACTTATTTACACGTATTTGCAAAACAATACCTTAAGCGGACGACATCAAAACC
The DNA here is from genome assembly GCA_963457665.1 of Thysanoteuthis rhombus. NCBI lineage: Eukaryota > Metazoa > Mollusca > Cephalopoda > Oegopsida > Thysanoteuthidae > Thysanoteuthis > Thysanoteuthis major. The sequence continues at coordinate 27,525,488 of OY735237.1, forward strand.
TGCAAGAATCAAAACCATACAATTCTAAGTATGCACACACACACACACACACACACACACACACAAACATAAGCAAACACACACACACACACACACACATACACACTCATCAAATAGCCCCCACCCCAAAAAAGGCAAAGGTCAAAACAACCGTTCTAGATCCACTCATTTTATATATAGTATTGAAAAATTAATATATACATTTTTAAATTGTTTGTTCTATCTGTGCTTGCTGTCTAGGCCAAGTGACCAATTCACCATGTAAAAATGAGAGGTCATTTCAAACAGAGATTCAAATAATGTAACGTATTCACACACGCATGCGCATGCACAAACGTATGCATATATATATATATATATATATATATATATATATATATATATATGGGAATACCTTGATTTGTGAGGTTTCGATTACTGCAGGGTTTTAGTGCAGTTTCGAAGGGTTTAGGTTTTTATGTAGTAAAGTTGTGATATTTCGGTGCAAAATAATGTTTATATAAGTATAAAGGGAAGAAAATATGTGACTGGAGATGGGGGTGAATCTGAATGGAAGAATTTTTTTTCAAATTCTTGTAAATAAGTATGATGTTCACTGTTGATTCAAATGCTGTTTTTTATCTTCCCAAATGGCCTCTGTTTTCTCTTCTCTATCTCCAAGTTAATTTTCCTCGTTCAGCCTTTTATTCAGTTCCCAGAGGATCCCTTCCACTCTGTAACTAAGCGATATATTCACCAACATCACACCATCAAAGAGTGAGAGAGAGAGAGAGAGAGAGAGAGATTAAAATAACCCTTCTGCACCTGGCATCCCTCGCTGATGATAAGGCATTAATAATTCTCCGAGCGAAATTAAATGCAGCGACGCCGATGAAAGACGAAAGTGATAATGAAACTGAAAGTTAAACTGTATAGTCCAACTGGCGCCAAAGTCAAGTGTAAACAATGTTAATGAAGTAGACCAAACCGCTAATTAATTGGCTCGCTTTAAAATGGTACTGATTAGTTTGCACGTCATGAGGGCATCGAGCGCTTGTGGTGGATAAGTGAGCGTCTGGGCGGGTCTGGGCTGGGCTGGACAGGGTTGATGCGGTGGAAGTTGAAATATTTGTACATTGTCTTAGAGGGCAGGTCAAAATATCAGACACTGATGTAATTTAAAACAAGTGTCTATACTAGACGTTAGACATTATTAATGAGTGTCTATTAATTTACAACACATACATATACCCCCATATATATATATATATATATATATATATATATATATATATATATATGCGTTAAATCATTTTAAACTCAGTTTGAAATCACCTCACATTATCACACAGAGAATAGGTCACTCGGACTAGACAGCGTAAACTGAATAAACAATTAAAGAAAAATAAGGCTGCTACATCAACTAAAAAGTCCGACGGAAAGGCGCTCTATCCCCACTCTCCAAACCTTTCTCCATTCACTGTCTATGTCTGCACTGGTTGTTTTCAACGCAGACATCACTATTATTAAGAAATGTATGTATATTATTTATGAATTCGTTTCATTATTTGAAACGATCTCCTGTTGTTACATGGAAAATAAGTCACTTGGTCTTTAATTGTTAATTCTATTTTACGCTGTCTAGGTTGTGTGATCAATTCTCTGTGTAACAACGGAAGCTCGTTCCAAATGAAACCACGCATTCATAAATATTGTCAGATTATATACCCGTTTTTTAATGATGTAATAATGTATTGTATAATAGTTTTATACGTATGTGCGTTTGTGTGTGTGTGTGTATGTGTGTGTGTGTTTGTACAAAAGTCTGGAAACAAATATATAATCATCATCAGCTATCATAAGTCTAGTGCTGAACAAAGGCCTTTCTCATCCATCGCTTAAAGACCGCAATCGTGCTCACTCCTGTCAACCCAGCAAACCCTGTGTCTTATCTCTCGATCTTGTGTCTTTTCTTACTGTTTCCTGCTCTAAGGGCATCATCATCATCATCATCATCATCATCAGTCTTTTAGCGTCCGTCGTTGGACATAGATCTTCCCTAGGATTTGCCACACTTCTCTATCATGGGCGTCACGGAGCAAGTACTTCCTTAACTTGTCTAGCTCGTCTCTCCATCTAACATTTTGCCGGCCTCGGTTGCGCATCTGGTCTCGGGGAATCCATGTTGTGAGTCGCGATGTCCATCGATTGTCTGCTATTCTTGCAACATGGCCAGCCCACCGCCATTTGAGATTTTTTATGGATTCTATGATGTCTCTAACTCTTGTCTTTTCCCGGATGTACTGTGCTGTTTTGTGGTCTCTCCATGTGAGGCCCAGCATTATTCTTTCATGTGCACGTTGCATGGTTCTCAGCTTACGGGTCTGTCTCTTGGCTAAATTCCATGTTTTAGCTCCATAAGTGACTATTGGGAGGATGCATTGGTTATACACCCTTCTCTTTAGGATTAATGGGATCTTATTATTTTTGAAGGTTGAGCTAGCTCTGCCAAAGGCTTGCCATCCTAGTGTGATTCTTCGCTTGATTTCTTCTTCTTTTGAAGGTCTCATAGGGATTCGTTGCCCTAGGTAGATGTTGTGGTCTACTTTCTCGAGTTCCGTGTCCTCAATTTCGATCTTAGTGTTTTTATCTCCAATGTGGTTGTTGCACATGATCTTCGTCTTGCTGAAGTTCATGTGCAGGCCGACTTTCTTAAGGGCATCAAACAGTCTTTTTCTAAATCTGTTGTCATTCCTTCTTGCCAAGTGCCCCACCCATTTCTATTTTGTTGCTTAATTATTAGTTTAATATTCCTCACATTAGTCTTTCCTCTGATCCATTTTGATCTTTTTCCTCTCCCTAGATTGATCTTTTCATGTTTTTTCATGGTTCTTTGTGTGACCCTGGGTTGGTTCTCATCTCGTTTTGCTAGTTTCTGTGTATCCCGTCCGTAAGTCAGCGTGGGTATTATGCATTCATAGTATACCTGACGCTTTGAGCATATTGGTGAAGTGCTCCTCAGATCCCTTGCTTTACAAAAATTCGTCATACGTCACTTTTTCACTCATAAAAAATGGCATAAAGCGAAAATAGTCTTCCGTATTTGTTTTACTATGAGCTTTTACAGAGCGTGCAATCTATTCCAATATCTCCTACGACCCAGTCCCTCTGCTATCCAACAATCAACCTTGAACGTCTCAGCCTAATTATCACCATTCGGGGGTCAGGAATAGTGGATTTTTCCCCATTTGAAATAATGGTAATTACTTCTTCATTTTGCGCTATCCCGGCTTACGAAAGGTTTTCATGGGAACAGTCTACCGGATTGTGTGGATAAAACTGTATAAATCTCGTTGAAGTTCAAATTTCATCCAAATATATTGTAAATATATGCACGTTTGAACTGAATGTATGCGTGTAATTACTACTGAAGAAATCCTTCTGTGTCTGTGCGTGTGTGTGTGTGTGTGCACATACCGCAACTACTCAACAACTGTTCAATTTACGAAATTGACATTTGTCAAGTATATTCTTTATCACACATGGGAGTGTCGAAATTGAATTTTTCTGGAACAGTGGCTCGCGAAATACCTAACCAAAGAATTAATTTGAAGAATTGACGAATGGTCGATGTTTCTTCTTAGCTTCTATAAACTATCTCCTTTAACTTCCGCCCTTTAGAATTGACTAAATTTAGATTCTAAATGTTTAAATTGGCTACACTAAAGAGAAATAACCAAAGTGTCGACAGGAAATTACTTCACACATTATTTACACGCGCTCAGTAGAAAAGTGATTCACGAAATTAAGAGTTGGAGGATAACCATCATAAATAACAGGTATTTCCGGACAAATTTTGTTCGACGAAGTTTATAGTTTATTTGGTGAAAGGGCAAGTTCAGTCCGAACTTGTTATCTTATTCGAGACCCTTTCATCATAAAGTGTAAAAGGGTGGACCAATACGTCTGTAGCCTGACATCTAATCATTAGCTGAATTCTGATCTGAATTTTTCACTGTCTAATGTTCGATCCACGTGATTAATATTCCTCACTGAATCAAATCCATTGACAAGGGAAGAGGAGACATAGAAAATATAGATGTCGTATTTCGGGCATATAAGACGCTCCTCAACTTCTGCTGGCATTTTAACAATTTTATAAAGACATGTACCCCCTTAATCTGCATAGCCCTCATCTCAATTTAATTCTCTTATCTATTCAAATATATATTAACCCCTTACGATGACTGGCTGCTTATATTATTTGTTCTGTGTGGTAACGTTAGTAAACATCTGATAAATCGTTTGCCTCCCGAGACAGAACGAAGAAAAAAAGACAAGTTTTATACACTGAAAAATACTGTATTTGCTGTGTGAAATAGATTAATTCTTATCATTAGTCTGATGACTTATCGATAGACCAACGTAAATGTTCGAAAAAAAGTTTATAAAGAAAAGCATTTGATACTTAACTTTCTCTGAAGCGTACAAAACGTTCAGAAAAAAGGGCTAGCTAGTCAATGGAAACCATTTTGTGACCAATGTCTTTTTGGCAGCACGTTGTGTTTGGGTTGATCAATTAGAAATTACGAAAAGAGTTGATCAATGAATAAATTACTTTTTTTGCCTTTTTTGGGACATGATCACTCAATTAGTGTGATTTTCAATAAAAGCGTGAACGCTTCCGAACTCAGACTAGAGGACCAGTTGAACATGAACTTACATTAAATTGAATCCCACAACTGAAAAAGGTTGGGGGGGGGGGTGAAATTGCTTTTTCTAAACATGATAAGAAATAAATGTTTGAATTTTCAGCCCTCTAGCTACATTGATGTATCCTGTACTGTACGTACGATACGTACACAGCTAGCTAGCTAGCTAGCCAGCTAGACAGACAGCAAGACTGACTTGAAAACTGAAAAAAACAGTAAGCAGTTATTGATGACGTCTTCTAATAGAGAGAGAGAGAGGGGGGGGAGAAAGGGGGGTCATCAAACATCATCGACAGATCTACATGGACCACAGCCTCTGAGAAGGGTGCGTGTAGCCGGTGTATCGTGCTGGGACTCGAACAGGTCAAGGTAGGCCAAGGGGGTCAGGGAAAGGGGCTGATAGTCCCCAGGTTGGGCTAGATATATTTCACCTCCACCAACGAAGTTAGAGAAGTATGTATATGAATAAGACACACTCCGACTGTCTTCCGTCCATGGGTCCGTTTGTTATTCTACCCGATAATTCCAGAAGTTATGTATAAATTTCAAAGATTCTACGAAAGGGTATACGCATTATTGTGTGTGAGGCTATTTACTAGTCCAAGAAAAGAACTTCGGAGAATCCAGTTTGAATCAATCTATATACAGACGGGAATGGTCAGTTATATTAATCCTAACTTGATCTGACATGTGTGTTTAGTATATCTTTCAGTTTATATTGTCAAACTCCGGTACAAAGTCTATGCTTCGAAGCTGTAGTTTCGTACAACGGGCGAAAAATTATTTTACATGATAATTTTGGCAAGCTGCTCTACACATCATAAAGTTCGGTCCCTCCCAAATATGCACTTTTTAAATGGGCACTGCCCTTGTAATTAAAATTTCAAGTATAAAAGAAAGAAATTATGCTCCCCACCCCCAACAAAAAACCGAACAAATCGAAAGAAAATCATTTTAATCGACAGACAGGTTGACCCAATGTGGTCACATTTCGTTTTAATTATCGATTTCGCCCTTCAGGCGGAAACTTGTATCGATCTGATGCGAAAAGATTATTGGCTGATTTTTAATTAAAATTGAAACCGAGAAGAAAAAAAGTGTAGCAAAGAGGGGAACAAAATTGATGAGCGGTGGGGGGGGATTTTTATTTGTTCTTTTTATCTTCTTTTTTTCTTTGGACATTTCATTTCCTTTTTTTTTTTTTTTTTCGTTCTGACTTTTTTTATTCTTTCTTCTACTTCATGCATGCCTACCTCCTTTTTTGTCAAAATTCGGTACAAAGCATGCAGTAAATTTTAACTTATGACCAAATGATTGTCAGGAGGCTGTCTTACTGATTGAGCTAAAAGGACAAGTCTTAGATATCAACGAAAGTTTAAACAATCACATTTATACTAAAGATTTCTCTTTCTTCTTCTTCTTCTTTTTGTTCTTCTTTTTTCTTCTTCTTCTTCTTCTTCTTCTTCTTCTTCTTCTTCTTCGTCTTCTTATTGTTGTTCTTGTTCTTCCTCTTCTTCTTCCTTTTCTTCTTCTTTTCTTCTTCTAATTCTTCTTCTTCTTCCTTTCATCCTTCTTGTTCTTGTTCTTGTTCTTCACCTTTTTTTCTTCATATTCTTTCTTTTCTTCTTCACCATTTTCTTCTTATTTTTCTTCTTTTTCTTTTTTCTTCTTCTTCATCTCCTTTTTCCTCTTCTTCTTCTTGTTCTCGTTCTTGCTCTTGTTCTTGTTCTTTTTCTTTTTTTTCTTCTTCATCTTCTCCTTCCATCTACGAATGAAACTGAAAGCATGATTGCACCGCTATGTACCCCCACAAAAAAAACACCCTAAAGACATCACAAAAAATCACCAGCAGAAAGAATCTTACAATCTTCCCAAGTGACAGCTATTGCTATGATAAATACATGCATCAAGAATTCAGAATACAGATATTTATTCTTAAACCAGACTTAAAATTCTTCTCATTCTCTTGTTTAATTTCACTTCCCCCTCAGAACGAATATAGTTTTAAGAATAAATGCACTTTTTGAGAAACTTGCAATGGCTTATTTTCGGATACTCTAGCTATTGTAGTACTAATGCCGTCGCTGACATACCGAAACAGAATTTGCCTATTTAACTCATCTAGATTCAGAACTACTTCCTTTACAGTGCATTTAGCGCCTATAAGTCACTGATTGATCGTAATACCGAAATTGAATTTTAAAGAAAGTATCTTTTAAAGGAAAGGACTGTTAATGACAAGACAGCACAGTATATTAGAGGAAAATAAAAGTCAGAGATATCATAAAATCCATTACAAAATTCGAATGGCGATGGGCTGATTATGCTGCACTAGGAAATACTTTGACCCCAACATCATTTGTTCGCTTGAAAGTAAACTTTCTGAAGATTTGCCGTAAAGGATACTGGGTAATGAGGACCAGCTTAACTTTGTAAAATATTTTTTTTATTCCATAACATCATGAATTAGTCACTGTTTGGGAGCACCTGCTGTCTGCCCTACCCTAGATTCTACCCGGATCAATAGTGCCCTACGCACCCGTTTTGCTATCAAACAAACAATATTCCTAAACAGTCCCCACCGTCTTCCCTATAGACCGAATTCGTTTGCAGATATTGTGAAAAATTCGACACAATGTGCTATGTGGGTCGTCCCGGTCCAAACTTGTAGTGTTCGGACCTAGGTCGATCTTTGTGGGTGGAGACGATGTGAGGGATTGGAGTTGGGAGGGCATTGAGGGTGGGGAAATCAGAATAAAGGGTTCGAGCGTCTGAACTTTGAAGTGGTTGGTGAATTCGTTCAATCAGGATTTCATTCATCATTTTTTCTTCTTCATTTTGAATTTATAAATTCTCCCTTTTCTACTTCCTTTTCACGTATGCTGTCCCTTTAATCTTCCATATATATATATGGATGTGTGTATGTGCGTGTTATTTTGTATGTGTGATGTATAACTGGTATGTGCGTGCATTTATGATTTCATATGCTATACAGAATAAGTATTACGTAGTGAAAATAATAATAATAATATATATATATATATATGTGTATGTATATATATATATATATGTATGTATATATATATATATATATATATATATATATATATATATATATATATATATAGGGAGAGAGAGAGAGAGCAGGAGAGAAGTGCTATATATATGTAAACACATTTACATATATATATGTAAATATATATATACATATACGTATATATATATATATATATAGTGAGAGAGAGAGAGGGGGGAGTGAGAGAGCGGGGGAGAGGTGCTTTACTTATATATATATATATATATATATATATATATATATATATATATATATATATATATATATATATATGTATATATATATATATATATATATATATATATATATATATATAGAGAGAGAGAGAGAGAGAGAGAGAGAGACGGCAGACAAAAAACTCCATCTTCGATATCGAGGCAGGCAGAGATCATCATAATCATCATCATCTTTTTAATGTCCTTTGTTGGACGTAGACCTCCCTCAAGATTCACCAGACCACTTTATCTTGAGCAAATACTTTCTGAGTTTACTTAGCCCATTGCCATTCTAGTTTTCCCATGACTTCTATATTATCTCTAACGCCTGTTTGTTTTCTAATATAATGTGCAGTTTTGTGATCTCTCCATGTGATGTTAAACACGTTATATGATTCTCGGTTTGAAGATCAACCTTTTTTATATGTTTCAGCATCAAAGGTGTCTATCAGGAAGATGCATTCGTTGTGACCATTTCTTCTAAGAACTAATACAATTTTCTGTTTTTGAAGGGTTGAGCTCGTTCTAAAAAATGATTGTCAACCTACACTGATTCTTTGCTTGATTTCTCTTTCTTTTGGAAACTTCATGATTCGTTGTCCTTGGTAGATGGAGTTGTCCACTTTCTTTAGCTCTGGATTTTCGAATATTATCGTTGTGTCTTTGTCTTCACAAACGTTTGTCGCATATAAATTTTGTTTCACTGGATTTCACCCTTTATGCTTTGTTTATTCAATTCGTTTATCATTATTTGGAAACTATGAAAATTGTCGCCAGTTTTTGGTGAATGCTCAAACATCTCACTATATAAATCAGGCAATTCAGCATTTCCATGATAACCAATATTTATCCTCAGAAATCGTCAAAACTGGTCCCTGTATAAAGAGAACGGTGTCAGTTGGTCCGATGAATCTCGCTTCATCCGGTATAGGGCGGACATCAGGGTACGTGTGCCACGTTATCCTGTGGAAGTTATGGTTCGGGCCACGTTCTGTTGGAAAACACTGGTTCCTAGAGTGGTCATCTGCAATGGAAGGGGAATCCTCCAAAAGGACAATGCTAGCTATTGCACTGAGGAAGTAGACGTCACTGTATCATCTTTGCCATCAAAATCTCCAGATCTCAATCCAATTACGTTCTAATGGGATGTGTTTGACAAAGAAATCCACTCTTCAGAATCTCAACCACTTATAACAGTTAAAGGACCTACTGAGAGTATACTTACACCAGATTCCAGACAACATCTTTGGAAGTCTTGTAGAGTCCATAACTGTTCACTAGGGTATTTTTTGCAAGCCCATAGGAGACCACTACCTTTTTAGGCAGGTAGTCATTATGATTTAATTCATCAGTATATATATATATATATATATATATATATATATATATATATATATATATAGTTACATGTATGTTTTTATATACATTGATATATTTGCATTTTAATTCAACGTGCATAAATGGCCTTATATATATATATATATATATATATATATATATATATATATATATATATATATATATATATGTATATATGTAAATATATATATATAATCATAAATTGCGTTATTATATAGGAACTCATTTGAAGTGATCTCCCGTAATTACACAGTTTATTTTATCACTCACCCTAGACAGCCTAAATTGAATGAACGATGAAAGAAAATGGGGATTCTATGTGTGGCAGACTCGATTCGTAGGGCAAATCCTGTTTTGTTTAATTGTTTGTTCTATTTCCGTTGTCTAGGGCAAGTGATATATTAACCGTGTAATGACGGGAGATCATTTCAAATAAGTTTCTATATGATATAACGCTTCTTATAATTCACACATATATATATATATATATATGATCGTGTGTGCATGTATGATTTTGATATATATATGTAAATAAACACACATATATACACATATATACACACTAACACACACACGCACACACACACACACTCTCTCCCTCTCTCTCTCACACACACACACACACACACACACATATATATATATATATATATATATATATATATATATATATATGTATATATATATATATATATATATATATATATATATATATATATATATATATATATATATATATATATGTATATATGAAAATAAAAGAGTCGGTTGGTTCCTTACATTCACATTTTTCGTATAGAATAAAAAGCGATTGAACCGGGGCATCTGTGTCACTCCGTCCATAATATCCGCCCATTGCCCATAACTTTTTTTTTTCACGGACAGGAAGTGCGCCAACGCAGATGGAGGCTTTCTCTTTCGACTCGAATATATTTCCGATACTTGGTGCATTTTTTATTTTTTATTTTTGCCTTTCTCGTTTATTTCATCTTGTCCTTTGCTGACACAACGTTGATTCAAGAATAATATCCCAAACCTTCAATAATTATCACTAGTTCATCTGTGCTGTCGGGAGTGACGTCGTATATGAAATTTATGAATATTCATATTGCAATTTACATACGGGATCACAATGAACGATGTGATTTCTCTTCCTGGGCTCGTGGGTGTTATTTTCTGATTGCTATACGAGTAAATAGTAAAGAAAATGGCTAATATTCCCTCCAAGATATACGTTCCGGGCCAGGACAGTGATATTCATTTGTAATTGTGTTTCTTACTTTATGTAATAAAAAGTTGCAAGTTTATCCGTTGTTTAATTGAAATGAGTAGAAAAGAATAGATAAATAATTTTTTCATATCACCGAATAAACAATATCAAACTAGTTGTACATCTTTTAAATAATACAACATTTTTTGAGTGAGGAAGGTTCAAGTTCAAGCCCTACAAAGAGTAGTTTCATATACAGTATAATTTTATCATCTATATAATATTAGGAATTAGTTTTCAATTATCACCGTCCTGATCATAAAAGTAAAGATTGAGAGAAATAATTGAGAATTTCTTTTGACATAATCAGTCAAAAAATCATACTTTCTACTCAGGAAGAAAATAAAATATTTAGTCTTTATCATGTCCCCCAATATGTTTTTAGGGGATGAGTTCAATTTACAATTGAGGCTAAATAAAAAGAGTGTCTGGCAACGTTCACGTTTGTTTTAAAAAATTTGGACTTTTTAGTGACAAAAGGTCAGAGAAGTAGCTTACAAATAGATCACCTCCGTTCCTTATTTTTGAATTGATCACCCCCAACACTGCACGGAACCAAAAGACGTTGGTCACAAGTTTCAATTGAGTGACTAACCAGACCTGTCTTCTTTCTTTTTCATCTTTTCTACCTTCACATTGTTATCCTTACGAATAATCATCATGATCTCGCATCAATGGAGTCTTTATCTGACGTTTGACTCCTCTTCCTCATCCTCCCCCTCATTATCATTCTCCTTTATCATTTGTCTCTTTCTCTCTCTCTCTCTCTCTCTCTCTCTCTCTCTCTCTCTCTCTATATATATATATATATATATATATATATATATATATATATATATATATATATATATATATATATATTAGAAACTGTCATCCCAAACTGTCAAGATAGGTTTCTTCAGTTTTCAAATTGGTCCGGTAGGCTATGTATGTATATATATATATATGTATACATATTTATATATCAGCGTAGGGCGCATATCAATCGAGCTAGAGGGCTGAAAATTCAAATATTCACTTTTTATGGCTACAATTTAAAAAAATACTCCCTTGTTAGATTTTTAGGGGGGTCCGAATTTGCAAAGCTTAATTAATATTCTAATTTGAGTCCACTTCTTTTTAAAATTCAATGATTTTTAGTGATCACTGTCCAAACAAAGGTCAAGAGAAGTAACTTATTCAATGATCACTCTTTTTTCAAAATTTTTTTATTGATCATCCCCAACAAGGCATGCTGCCAAAAGATGTTGGTCAGGTTACAGTTTCTATTGAATGAATAATCTTTGTATCTTTTTATCTGATCCCATTAAGTCACCTCTTCTCATTCTCTTTCTCACTCCTGACCTTTTTGTCCAATTCTTTATATGAACCCCGGACCCCCTTACCCTATTCCTGCAAGCACCTTTGTCGTTCCCATAATTCACTTCTGCCGCATCGCACATCATAAAAGATTTTCGTCGGGAAGGTAGACAAAGGCTTTAGCCGATGGCCGCATTTCCACTTGTTATCTGGACGCGACCCCGGAACCAATTTTCGGACCGCTCCTTCTGGTGATCACAAAGTCTTCCAGCCAAAGCTTGATCTTCGATCGACTCTCCACCCCAGGGGAGATGAAATGCACAGAGGCCAAAGATTGAGAAAACGATGTAGGGTTTGATCAGTGTTTGCTTTCCTTCACATCGTTGGAGTTTTATCAGCATTTGTAGTTTTACTATTATGATGGATGTTGACTAATCATAGCTTGGTCTGGAATGAAAGCAAAACCACAAGGCTTCGTCAAGATCGAACCCGCTATAAGTCTGCCAATCTAGTTTGAAAACCAATGGTCTTAGCCAGGGTCCACTACAATGTTCAATCTAATTGGAAAAAATAAAAAAAACGCTTCATGGCTGATATTTTTGAAACGGCCATTTTGAATAGCTGAATGTGGCTATTTTCTTCTAAAAAATAGCTAAAATTTGCCGTCAACCAACCATCAAATTAAGTATAATCATTATCGTTATTTCTCTCGTTTAGTTTACTTTTATCCAGGACAATTGTTTAATCTGTTTCCTTACAGTGGAAAAAAATCTCAGAGTCTTGGAAAACTTTATACTTACATCAATTTTAACAGTATGCTTGAATATTACAATATTACGATTATTTTCAATTTTCTTACATTGCTTCTCAGCCCCATAAAATTTGCTTCCGACGCCTCACAGGTTATGGATATTCCTAGTTAAGAATAACTGCTCTAAAAACTCTTATACTGGCCCTGAGAAGTATAAACATATCAGGTATTGATCAGATATTAACATTCAAATCAGCTCAAATATATTTATACAAAGTACTGAACAAAATTATGAAAAATAAAAGTGTTGTCCGAATAATGATGATGTTGCCACTTTTAGCCATTAAGAATGGCCGATTGAAAAATAGCTGGTGCGCTATCGGAAAGATTGTCCTTATTTTTGTAGTCATCATTGTCAAAAATCTTCTGATGGGCATTTTCTTTTACCTGAGAGAAAAGTATGTGCACTCTTTTTAATTCTACTCAGTAAATCAATATTTTTTCGACAAAGACCCAGTAAACAATCTACAGAATAGGGGGAAATAATGTCCTATACCATGGTTATTATATGCTCAATGTCCAATGTAATTTTATGCTAAACTGACAAATCAGTTTGTGTCTAGGAGCGACCACGCTTGTTTTTTGAAAATCTAGACTTTTCTTTTAGTGATCACTGCCCAACAGAGACCGAGAGAAGTAACTTTTTCATTGATCATCCCTATTTCCAATTTTTGTGATGCTGCCAAAAGATGTTGGTCACGTAATGGTTTCTAGTGAGTGACTAACCAGACCTGTTTCCATAAGGGATACTTTATGGAGGATCTTAAATTATAGACTTGAATTTCTTTTCAATTACATTTTCGATTAATTTTTCGATTACATCATGGTGTAATCGAAGTTCACATTCCCGTTAAACCAGTAAATAAGTACAAAAAGAGTTTTTATTCAACTTATTGCAATTTTTTTGCAATCAAAACCAAAATGAATTAAATTAGGGCCTATCAATTCAGAAGGTGCATTCAATTTCATGAAAAAATTCTCTATTTATGGTGTTGTTGATAGCAACAATCAAAACAGAAATATCGCTGTTAATAGTAATAATAATCAAAACAGATTTTTAAAAATGCCTTTACGACATATGACGAAAATGTAATTCAATCTAGTTTTATAGAATAATTCCACAGAAAAAACCCCGATTCTGCTTCTGATTCTCTCTCTCTCTCTCTCTCTCTCTCTCTCTCACTCTCTCTTCATCAAAGATTAGAAATCCATAAACTTGCTCTTGTGAACGCTAGAGACATATCATATATCCAAGCAAAAAACTATATCCGTTTTGAGATTAGTTTTTATTGGAAATTTAGCGCCTCTCCATATCGAGAACCGTAAATCTAAACAACTTCAAACTTGACACCGATGCGCGGACGATTATCTGGCTAATATCAGCTTCGCATAGAGGCCAGTTGTCAAGCTATCTCGCTGCTTACCCACACGCAGAGATTTCTCAGATTATTATAAGGATAGTCGCAGGATGTGTATATGTAATATCATTTGGAATGTAGGCTGTGCAAAATCGTATATATGGTTACGAACCTAACCTTCGTATCCAACATTTTTTTCGATTCTAGGTAATATCCTGGTGACTTTCCTCTTTTTTGGGAGCGGTGTTACTTTCTCTTTTTTTTGTTTTTGTTTCCACATCTTCGATCACAATTAGCAAAATCTCTTTTTCTTGTATACAACAAACAGAACTTGGTTGTCGATATCGATGGAATAGTAGGTATAGATCTCAAAATCTCAGAGCATTGTATTCTTTCCTATTTCCAAAAATTCTAATAATTTTTCTATTTGTACTCGTAAAACTTTGTCTACATGGGTGAACCAAAGTCGTTTTTTTGCAATACCGAGTATTAACTTTAAACTGCGTTGCTTCAACCACTGGGGTTCGATTTAAAATGTATATCCAAGTTAAATTGGCTCCTTAGTTTGTGTATAGCAGCATTCGCGCTTGTTTTTAGAAAAATTGTGCTTTTCAGTGATCACTGTCCTAAAAATGGTGATTTGAGTAACACAATCATTGATCACCCCTTTTTTTCCACCAATTTTTTTCCAATAAATCATCCTCTTTTCAGTATGCTACCAAATGACGTTGAGCAATAGACGGTTTCTATTGAGTGAGTCACTAGATCTGTTTTTTCTTGTTGGGCTGGGGTAGTTCTTATTTTTCACTGTTATCTGTCGCATCCATATTTGCCCTGGGTCAAAAGCAGACAGCCTCCAGTCAGTCAAGAAACAAGGAGGGGATGTTTGACTGGTAATAGTTAGACACGGTCGCTGCCGGACGCCAAACGGATAGGACCCAATCGTGTCGTCTCGGGTCAGGTCTTTGAAAAAGGTGGCCACGAAGAAGGGGAGAACAAAAAGAAGTGAAACATGGGATGGAAAAAAAGAAAAGGATTTCCCATCATTGATAGCGTTATTACCATTACTAGTATGACTATAGCGACAACAACTACAGCGGTAGCAGCAGACGGATTTATAATAATGAAAAGAACGAGAGAAGAAGAGAAGAAGAAGAAAAGGAAGTATATATGTTATTGCTGATAAAGAAGAACTACTATTACTACTACCAATAATAATAATAATAATAATAATAATAATAATAATAATAATGATGATAATGATAATAATAATAATGATAATAATAATAATGATAAAGAAAGACTACTACTACTACTACTAATAATAAAACAATCTCAATAAGAAGGAGATGAAGTAGGAGAAAGAAGAAAAAGAAGTAGAAGTAGATATTCAAACAATAATAAAATAATGACTACCAATACTACTACTAATAATAATAATGATGATAATGATAAGAAGAAGAAGAAAAAAGAAGAAGAAGAAAGAAAAAAGAGAATGAAAATAAGACGAGGATTGAAGGATAAGAAGAATAAAAAGAAGGAAGAAAATGAAGAAGAAACCCAAGTGGATATATCATTGCATTTAAAAGAAGGACTACTTATTATACAACCACCAGGAAGAAGAAGAAGGAGAAGAAGAAGAAGAAGAAGAAGAAGAAGAAGAAGAAGAAGAAGAAGAAGAAGAAGAAGAAAGAAAGAAAGAAAAAGAAGAATAAAAATTAGATGAGGATAGAAGGATAAGAAAAATAAAAAGAAGAAAGATGAAGACGAAACCTAAGTGTACATATCAATGCTATTAAAAGAAGGACAACTTATTATACTACCACCGCCACGAAGAAGAAGAAAAAGAAGAAGAAGAAGAAGAAGAAGAAGAAGAAGAAGAAGAAGAAGAAGAAGGAGGAGAAGAAGAAGGAGGAGAAGAAGAAGAAGAAATCTCTGGGCAAGAAAAAGAACTCATGGTGTAATAATAAAGTAGAGAAAAAAGCAATCAGCCAAGATCTGATGAAGTGAATGGAAGCCTATAACGGAGAATCCAACGACAAAATGAGCTATGCGTTTTGGCCATGACCTCACCATCAATCTATTTTTGCCATTGCACGTCTCTGATGAGAGCAGAAGAAGGAAAATGTCGAAAGGTGTGACTTGAAAGACACTACTCCGGCCAAGGTCGGTCAAGGCCCGTTATTCAAACGTCCAGATTTTCTTCTTTCTTTGCTTTTTCTCAGTTTCGTTTAGCCGAGGTTTCCCACTTCCCCACCCACAATCCTCACATAGATTCTCTTTTCTTTTGAGCTTTACAGTCAGTGTCTTATATGATCGGCCGAGTTAATTGGTTTGTCGGTTCGAGAATAGTGTGAGTGTGTCTGTCAAATATCAGGCTGTTAGATAGGAAATGTCGTTTTTTGAAAAATGAGATAAAACTATTATATCAACAACAAAAAACATGAAATATTTAATCAAAATATGACCTGTCTGGAACGATATCTTTTTTTTCACACGATTCTCTAATAATAAGATGTCATCTCTATATAATTATTCAGATTTAGTGGTGAAAAATTCAATAAAGGCACGACTAATGGATTTCTTATTATTTTAACTTTTATTAAGGCTATGAAGTTCAATACTTTGAAATGATTACAATCTGTTGAACAGTGGTTCCCCAACTTTTTTTTGTCGTAGAACCCTTACACTATTTTCTATAACTCGAAGAACCCATACCAATACTTTACGGACAACTGCAACTCTCAAATTTTAATAAGACATTAAATAAAACAAAAAATATTTTAGAGGGAGAATATATTCACACAAAAGAAAGTAATACATTAAAATAGAAAATAGAAACAGCTCCGTTTTCAATTGTCATAAATTTGTAATAGTTGTAAAAAAAAAGCAGATTGATGCAAAGAATGTTGCTGATTCTCGGACTCCAGTATCCATAAAAGATTTTGACAATATTGGATAATTGAATTCGTGTCTCTGGTGCAGTAATCACTCTATTGTAATATTTCAGTTTTGTGTTGATATATGTAGAAAAGTCTATGTAGATAAATCTGCAGAACAATATTTTTTTCGCAGCGCTTTGGGGTTCTGTAGAAAACATTGCTGTAGGAGAAATTTCCAGTGATTATAAAAGATGATGCAATATTTTATATACCAATTCTCTAAGCTTATACACAGTGAGCTTAGATGTGTGCAATCATGCATTGTCAAGGAGCATTTCATTCAGTTCATCTTGGACCTATCATTTAAAATTCTAAAAACTTTCCTATTGCTCTTCTGATACGGGCGTTGTTGAAGCCCTAAAGTTTCCAGAAGGCCTTCTAACCAATGTTCGTCGATAATTCTCCATCAGTATGAACTGGTTTGGGCCTCCCTTGAGGCTTACTATTGTTACAATTAGATATCTCAACTAAAAACGAATTATACTGCTATTACCTATAATCTACAAAAAATACAATTACATTTATGAATCTTTCACTTTTAATATTATTCTCTAATATGGCAGTGCCTATAAGTGTATTTTTGGAAGGGGTCAGACTTGACATTTTGTGGGACAGGCTGCCGTAATTGGTATGTAAAATAATTTCAGTTACTTTTCTTCAGTGTTGCCAACTTATATATGCTATATCTAGATTTAGATAATTCTAAAGAGCAGAAGTCAAGGGAGGTAATCCATTCACACTATGAAGAATGAATAATAAATTTTGATGTTTTATTCATTTTTATTAGATTTATCGAGTACCGCTAATCCCAAAAGACTTTAAATCATGAACTTCAGTACTTGCTGCGGTGAGTAATATATCTGTCTATTATCAACTCTGTACAACAGTTTTTTTGAGTAATCACGGTTCATACACATATAGGGGCTTCTTCAAGTGTAGTTGGATATTGTCTGCTTGAGTTTTGCAACTATTCAACAAATATATGTTGGGGAAAATTCAAAGTCTGCTTTTTTCTTATAAAATCTGAAATACTGTCGTGGTAGAAATTGCTACTCAAACACCTGCTGTGTATGAGCTGTCTACTGTCTAGGGCAGGGCATTTGAATGTAAACTCTCACACAAATATTGTCCGGAGAGGAACAATATCCCCTTACCCTTTATAAGACTGTCGGGTACCTGCGGGCTTATTGGAGAAAAAGTGGGGGATAACCAATGTGTGTTTGTGTGTGTGTGTGTGTTTGTATGTGTGCTTGTGTGTGTGTGTGTATGTGTGTGTGTGTGTATGTGTATGTGCAAGAGAGAGAGAGAGGGAGAGAGAGAGGGAGAGAGAGAGGGAGAGAGATGAAAATTGAGAAAAAATAGAGGGGGGGGGAAAGGGGAATTAGAGACAGAAAGAAAGAGAGGAAAGTGAAAAGAGATGAAAAAAGTGAAAAAGACGACGAGAAAAGGAGAAATTGAAACAGAAAATAACCACAGAGATGGAAAGATAGAACAGCCAGAGAGAGAGAGAGAGAGAGGGAGAGAGAGAGAGAGAGGGGTGCGAAAGGGTGATGAAAACAGAAACTTGAAGAGTGGGGGAAAAGAAATGGAGAGAAGGGAAAATAAAGAGAGTGGGGACACAGAAAGAGCGGAAGAGAGAAAGAGAGAGGTGGAGATGACAAGAGAAAATCCCAAGAGAAAGATGAAAAACGAAAAGAGCAAGTGGGGAGACAGAGAGAGAGAGAGAGAGAGAGAGAGAGAGAGAGAGAGAGTGTATGTGTGTGTGTGTGTGAGAGAGAGAGAGAGAGAGAGAGAGAGAAAGAGAGACTGTCATTTCTACATCTTGTCCTCAACAACAAAAGACGCTTTGAAAAAAGAAATAGTCTTCAGAACAAATTCCTGAAGCATTCAGCTGCTGGATTTCACGCCCCTCTCTTACACGAATGATTCTTGAAGACCACTCCTCGAAGGCCAGACAAAATCTGAAACACAAAACAAAACGAAAAAAAAAAAATGGTTGGGGTATGAGTGGTCAGTTTCTCCGGCACCTAAGGTTAATTGGTCAGTCACTCCCACGAATGACCAGTGAACAACGGATGAAGATGACTACCATTACAATTATCTTCACCAATAGTAGTTTTTAACCAAATATCGTTTCAACTTCTTTTGGGAATATATCTGCTGGTAAAAATAATAGAATTTATAATAATAACAACAACAACAGCGACAATTATTATTATTATTATTATCATTATTATTATCATTATTATTATTGTTATTATCATTATTAATATTATCATTATTATTATTATTATTATTATCATCATCATTATTATTATTATTATTAATCGTCTTGTTTGTTAATGTTTTTAAAAGAAAGACAAGACTGTTTCGAATTTTTGTTAGAGTATTTTATAAGTCACCATCAAAGTCGATAACTGAACAACCGTAGCGTCAAAATTTGAAGTCTTGTAAAAAAATAATTGACCGCAGAATATATATGGTGAGAATGAATTTCATTTATGGCATCACTGGCGTTTTCCACTGGAAAACATCTAAAAAGGCGTAAAAAAAACATCAAGAACCATTTAGATTTTTCAGAAATTTGATAATAAACTATATCCATCAAAATAAGACCAAAAATGGTCAAACAGGTTTTTTCTATCTCAAAACAAAGAAAATATTTTTAGAAGGGGGCTAGTGGAGTACTGATGCCATTTTTCTTCTCTACAGACAAAAATTCCATCAGAGAATAAATATGGTCAAAATAAATTCTATTTATGGCATCACTGGCGTTTTCTACTGGGAAACATGTAAAATAGACTTTAAAAAAACCACTAAGGTTCTAGTGGAGGACTGATGCCAATGTTCAAGTCTGTAGACAAAACGGTATGACCAGAAGAGCTGGAACACACAAACACCTAAACAAACACACGCACATATATAAAAGGATAGAACCCTTCGACACTTCTGGTGGCAACGGTTGTTCAATATGGTAACTCAGTAAATGTTAGATATGATGTATATATTAGTCAGTCAGTAATGTTGATTCAAGTGAACAAAAAATTTCAATTTGAATAGTGCATTTTGCAATGAAAACCGTTCAAAAACTGATCAGCGTTTTCTGTAAAGGAAACCCAAATATAAACTGAACGTTACAAATTAACCTTCCTATAAGATGGTGCATTTTAAAACTCTGGAAAACCACTACCGATCAATCTAAAGTGCATACGACCCAGTATACCAAAATCATTATTCAAGCTATCTGGTTCGTAAATTTTTAGCTTCAACATCCACTTACTCTCCTGGAGTGCTATGGCGTCAAAGCCTTTCTCCATCTTCCATACTTTAGAAATCACGACCAACTAACTGCCAGGAGGTTGTCTTACTGATTAGGCTAAATTAACAAATCTTAGATATCAACAATGATTCATAATACAGGTATGCACAAGCTTATTTCATTTTGATGATGGAATATTTTTATACAAAAAGATGTATATTTTGATATTTTTTTCTCGGTACGAATGCAATACAAAATTTGCAGTATTCATCTTTAGTCGGAATTAAAATTGGAGTTGAGTGGCGTTTACTTTTCAATCTTCAGCCAGTACTCGAGGTGTTGTGGTAAGGTGGCAGTCACATCATTTCATCTATCTATTATGGTTCTTTGTTATAATCCATTTCCGGCTTGCTACGCCCGTCGAAACTTCACATTCCCAAGTCAGTCCATTGAGAGCCGCTCAAGACGTCGGGCGATTTCAGAGTTGTCTGTCTTCTAGACTGATTGCATTGGGCTAGGAGCATCGGAGACTTGCTGTCACTAGATCTCCATCGAGATCAACTTGATGCTACCAGTGTGAGAAGTTTGAAAGAACATAGCTAGTGAAAGGAGCATTATAGTGCATATCATTTCTCCGGTATTGATTCAAACTGCTACGATATCTTCAGATACATCATGTAAGGTTATTTTGTGTTTCAAAAAAAAAATTGTTCCAGGGTAGCAGTGTTATTTTCTAATTGATTATGTCTAAAAAGTATAGAATATAACAATTATTCCCTTCAAGCTTTTGTAACCGGGACAGTAATAATTTTCCCAATTGGACAACGAGTAAATATGCCCATTTTAATCACATATGTAAAAAAAACAAAAACAACAATTATATATGAATATCACTATCTGTGCCATAAAGTTTGAGGGGAATAATTTTCTGTATTTATTACATTTAAATCAGAAAATGACACTCGATACACAGGAACAAAAATCGCGTCGCATGGTGTGATGATAAAGTAATATTTGTCGGTCAATATTGTCACCACCATTACCAATTTTAACTTCAGGCACCACCAGTTACACCATTCCCACAGTTCAACATCTTCCCCTCACCGTACAACATTTTAAACCCCGTGTCCATCGAAAACGTTCCCACTAATTCTCGAGTACTCTTTTTGTGACCGTCCTGGCAGTATTAAGCCGCACGACTGACCATCAATTGTGTTTTCCACTAACTTGATTAGTTGCTTTGGCCCTGAGTCCACTTTGAATTCATCCAACCGTCCATCGAGACAGACGGCTGGTCAGTCCTGCCAGCGATCAAGCCATTCACGCTTTCTGGGATCCTTGCTACCGATCGGCTTGTCCTGTGACCACCTTTTGTCACTCAGTGTTCCTTGCTTTTCTTCTAAGCACCATCTTCGGCTGTCTCGTTACTTGCGACCAAATTTTCTTTGTAACAGATGTTTGGATTCGTGCGATGTGGCGAAAGGAGAAACTCGCTAAAAAAAGATAAAACTCTTCAAGATCTGAATGCTTAAATGGAAAAAAGAAGCTCAACACGGGGAGGCTTTTGATAGCAAACCTGAGAGTCAGACAATAGATGCGTGAGTTCTCTCCTTGCACTTTCAGACGTGCAAGCTCGTCTTTCCAGTTTGCCAGCTTTCCAGTATGCCAGCTCGTCAAAAATGCTTCTTTCAAAGGCTCTGAAAATATATTATTTATTATTGCCAGCTTTCTAGTATGCCAGCTTGTCAGTCAGTCAGCAGCCAATCAGTCGGTGTCAGTATCTAATACATATACTGACGGCAGTCAGTATTAGACGTGCTCGAGCAACTAATAAGAAATGTGATTCTATATCTAGGCCTGTAGAGCAGTGATTTCCAACCTTTTTCATCTCACAGCATAGAAAGCTAAGCACTAAACTGTCTGAGTCATATTCAAGGATAAATTTGATCATTTAAAAGAAAATGAATAATGATAATTGCGTTCATAAGTTGAACAAATTAATAATTTATTAATCTAATTGCCAAAAGTGTACTGTTGGTCATCTCTTTCTAAACATTTTGTAAGTTTGGTACAAATCTGATATCACTACAGATTGAAACAAAATTTATTTGAAAAAAGATGCCATTCATCAAAAGAAAATATAACGTCAGTGGTTCTCTACTTCGGAATCTAGGAGAGAATCGAAAACTGCCGTTTTGGTTTTCAATGAACATCGATTATTTATTGCATATCATTGAGAAACGGAGTAAAATGCACTCCATGAAAGTACCAGTAATGTCAAAATATATCAAAATGAATTTTTTGTATCCGTACAGAGAATACTGCCTGACTGCCCAACGGCCCTTGTTTTAGGGAGGATCGGTTCCTTGCAAAACTCCTACGACACATTAGTGTGCTGCAGTACATTGGTAGAAAATCGCTAGTCTAGAACATAGGATGATGTCCAAGTTCTTCCTATTACTAATTCCCCTGCTATCTGAAAGTAAGGCGTTCCTATAAAAAATAATGAGCGTATTCAGACCCCCAAAATGGTGATGATGGTATATTCGGCCGATCAAATAATTCAATAATAACTAGTTTGTCTTAGATCTTCTGTCTGTCTTAGATCTTCTATTAACATTACAGTCAGAAGATTGGATTGCACACTGACCAAACACAGAGATAGAAACACGAAGGATGGTGATCCAAGATAATTGATGGTATATAAGGATCCTCCGCTTGCACTATTCCCAGTGTATTTCTGTTCCTACTCTCTCATGTAAGTCAAAAACCTTCAACTGAAACTGTCACCAAATATGTCAACATGGGTTTAATCAGTTTTTTTTTAGCTGGTCTGGCTATCATATGTACAGACCGCACCAACAGAGCTAGAGGGTTGAAAATTCGAATATTTACTCCTTATTGTATTAAGGAAAAACGTTTTGTTTGTTTTCTTTTAATCCCCCCTCTAACTAACTGTACGTGTATGCTGAATTGGTCTCTTAGTGATTTTTGAAATTGTTTTTTTTTAAATTCAAATTTTTCGAGTGATCTCTGCCCCCCAAAACAAATCTAATTGATTTTCCAATGGTTAATTGATCACCTCTAACACAGTATGCTACTAAAAGACATTGCTCATTCGACAGTTTCTATTGAGTGACTAACCAGATGTACATTTTCTCCACAAAGGCAGCATTTGCTGTTTTTCTGGAGTTTCACAACTTTTATCTTGATATAATTGATTCATTGATTCAATTGATCCGTGTTTTATGAATGGCTGAAATTATTGGGGGGGGGGGGGTTCTGTTTCTCTCTTTAGATGCTTTTTGCGTAACCATGCCTATGACTGTTCATCTACTATTTGCCCTTCTAATTCTCCTTGGATAATTTCCTTTCCCATTTTTTCTTTCATTGTTGCCTTCCTCACTATTTCTTTAAATGCTTGCTTGTCCTATTATAGTTATTGGCAAATAACTGATTCCCAAACTGGAGTTGACGAACAAGAAGAATTCCTCACTAAAATTAGGGATGTAAACCGATATACATAATTCATGGACTTAGAGTGATTTGACCTCATGACTAAGCAATTGGCAGGAAGATGTCTTACTGCTTGAGCTGAATTAGTCTTAGATATTAAGGAAAAATTATCATACAGATATGCAAGGGCTTATTTTATTTGTACGAATAAATACATTTAGAAGAAGAAGAAGAAGAAGAAGAAGAAAAAAAAGGAAAAAGGAAAAAGGAAAAAGAAATAGTCAACGCTCACTAGTGTAACCTTGGTACTTGAATTTAGTCTCCAGTTCTACTACACACGACCCAAAGGCCACTACAAGTACCCAACCAAATCTCCACCCTCATCTGGCTTATCATAAACTGTGACCAAGGCCCTTCCTTGTCTTTTTGATTGACGTGCAGGAACAGGAAGTGGGCAACGCCCCTGTGCACATTGTTCCCAAACACGACGTCCATCTATCATATTTTCTGTTTCAACCGATCGACACAAGTATAATGAATCAGAGATTGTCTCTCAACGCCATTACCTTTCATCTTTTTCGTCTCTCTTCGTCGCCGTCGATAAAGGTGCATCGATTATCTCCCTTGACCGAATGTTTTTGATTTCTTCCATCGGTCAAGAAATCTGACATCCTTCCTCGATGCCAATCGTTATTTCAAACACCTCTTCGCTGATTCTTATGGCCTGGGGTTAAATCAGGGCTGGATCAAGCCAGTGCAGGGCCTGTAGCATATGCTATAAAGGGGACCCAAATTATGAAAATAAACGCAAATATCGAAAAAAAATTTTTACCTGCCAAGTAATTTTTTTCTATTTGCTATTCACTCAAATGAGAAATATGTATGGGATTTGATTAATAATATTACTTCAACAAGACAACTTGAAATACTTCAAACAGTTTTACAGATCCGTGAAGAAAAACTTATCAAAGAAACACTGAACCCTGAAACTTCTATTAAACAAAACAAATGTCATTTATGAATTCTCTTGCACATTAGGGGATAGTGTCTCTAATGTTTTTGAAAACAACATCCAAATTGTACATTGGTCACACAACGACAACCTTCTTTGGTAGACTAACTTGCCACTTGTCATACCAAAATAATGAACGCGCCCATCTCAATCAACATAGTATGAAATATTCTTATCAACATTCGCCAGATATTATCTCTATTATTCTGTCCAATTCTCTAACTACTACACCATGTGTCCATGGTTAGAGAATCGGACAGAATTACTGCAAGTAATCTAATGGCTCTAGGTTCAATCCCAATGTGAGGTAACAATAATTCAAAAATACTACTACTACTGCTAATAGGGGAGTGCAGTCCATATATCCCCGTCGGTTAAATTAAGGGTTCGGTTCGTTACTTCGCCACACCTACCAGATGATACCTGTATGGAAAACAACCAAGATGAGGATAGTCCGAACAATAATAGAGATGATAATAATTCATCCATCATCATCATCAGTCTTTTAGCGTCCGTCGTTGGACATAGACCTTCCCCAGGATTTGCCACAATTCTCTATCATGGGCGTCACGGAGCCAGTACTTCCTGAACTTGTCTAGCTCGTCTCTCCCTCTAACATTTTGCCGGCCTCGGTTGCGCATGTTGTCTCGGGGAATTTATGTTGTGAGTCGTGATGTCCATCGATTGTCTGCCATTCTTGCAACATGGCCAGCCCACTGCCATTTGAGATTTTTTATGGATTCTATGATGTCTCTAACTCTTGTCTTTTCCCGGATGTACTGTGCTGTTTTGTGGTCTCTCTATGTGAGGCCCAGCATTATTCTTTCATGTGCACGTTGCATGGTTCTCAGATAATAATACCTCGTTTCAAAAATTCAGAGAAACATTCGCCAGATATTTGTGAATAATGCTTGTATTGTCAAGCTCCGGTACAAAATCTGGAGTCAACTTTATTTTCCTACCGTAACTAGAACAAGAACAATCCAAAAATGAAGAATTACAAATGAAGAGAAAAATCCACATACTCTGAACGACCAACTTATTGCTTGGAAGCTGTCTAATTAATTTAGATGAATTGACACGTTTCAGACACAAACAGGAATTCATACAGATACACTTGGACTTATTCCAGTATGATAAACGAATACATTAACACAAAAAATATATGGTCAGCATCTCAATAGAACCCATCGGGTGACCAACGTCTTTTGACAGCATGCCGTGTTAGAGTGATCAATTAAACGATAAAAAAAGAGGATATTGACGAATTAATTACTTCTCTCGCCATTTTTTGGGGAAAAAAAAGAAGCAGACTCGAATTTTCAGAAGATAAATATGAATGTTACTTGACAAACTAAGGGATCAGTTTAGCTGAAACTAGCATTTCAAATTGAATACCGTCCCCAACTAAAAACCTATTTTTAGATGATCGACCCCCCTACCGCCAAATTCTTTTCTAAACATCATCGTCATCAGTCTTTCAACGTCCATCGTTGGACATAGAATTCCACAGGATTCGCCACATTTCTCTATCGTGGGCGTCGTGGAGCCAGTGCAATTCTGAATTTGTCTGACTCGTCTCTCCATCTAATACTCTGCCAGCCTCGGTTGTGTATGTGATCTCTGGAGATCAATGTAGTGAGTCATGATGTCTGTCAGTTATCTGCCATTCTCACGACATGGCCAGCCCATTGCCATTTGAGATTTTCTAATAGATTCTATGATGTCGCTGACTCCTGTCTTCTCCCTGATATACTCTGCTGTCTTGTGATCACTCCATGTAAGGCCCAGCGCAATTCTTCCATGAGTATCTTGCATGGTTCTCAGTTTGCAGGTCAGTTTTCAGCTCCATAAGTGACTATCGGGAGGATGCATTGGTTGTATACTTTTCTTTTAAGGACTTAAGATAATAAGCAGTAAATATCTATGTGTTCATTCCTCCGGCTTCATTGGTACGGCACGTACACGTTATATATGTATACATATATACATAGCCAGCCAGCCAGACCCACTTGAACACTGAAAAAATCTATATTGACAGTTTTGGTTGATGGTTTCTGAATAATAGATTCATACAGTTGAGGGCTGTTTGTTCATGACGTCATCGTGGAGTAAAAACATGAATTCAAAATCATAACGTTCTAAACTATAAAGACCATTCATGTTCTTGATAATGACATGAGTGACATGAAAATGGTTGAAAGCGCTTATACTCACTTGATCTACGGATTCATTTTAGAAGAAAAATCCTGAAGAATATGCTAAAACAATCATATATGGTCTTTAATAAAATTTGGCTTCATTAGAGCGAAATGACAATTCAGAAGACCTTGTGGTGTACGAATGAAATCTTTTACTTTATTTTTTTACGCTTCACCGATTCATCCGTGTTTTTTTGGAAAAAAAAGATGGACATATAAGAAATTGGGTGTTATATATAGTCCATGTCTGTTTTTTTTACACAACAAGTTCTTCTGAACTATCATTTCACTCTACAATTGTTGGATAAATCATAATCCACATCAATACACTGATCAACTTTATGTATATAAGTCGACAGATATAAACTAATCTAATTAGCGCTGTAAAGATATCTGAGAAATATTCGACAAAAATTAAGATCGGCTGGACACGTAGCAAGAAAAAAGGGATAATAGATTGTGTAAAAAATCAATATCCAAGGGTGGTAGGCTGGATTCATTTTTTTTCCTGAAGGTATTATGCAAAATAAACTCAAACTGCCCCAGCCGGAGTTTGAACACAGTTCGTTATGTCCATCCTCCGTGCCGTTAATCTCTCGGCCTCCATAACACCCCCAGGACCTTCTGGTGACGATTAGAAAAAGATCGACTTGAAGATTCGCTGGGGAAAATGTTTGAACGTCGAAATGATTAACAGGTCTGGTTAGTCATTCAATAGAAACTGTCACATGACCAACGTCTTTAGATAGCATGCAGTGTTATGGGTGATCAATTAAAAAAAATTGATGATCAATGAATAAGTTACTTATCTCGAATTTTATTGAGCAGAAAAGTCCGATATTTCTAAAAAACAAGCGTGAAGACTGCCGGACACAAACTGAGGAACAAAGTTAGCATGGACTTGCATTAGAAATTGAACCCCAACTAAAAAACCTAGAAGGACGGGGATTTAAAAAAAAAGAAGTTTTTTTATTGACAAAATAAGAAGTAAATGATTCAATTTTCTAGTTTGTGAACACGATACACACATAGCAAGCCAGCAGGACGAACTTGAAAACTGAAGAAACCTATGCTGATGCTGACTATGTTGAGTGGACAGTTCTGATGGACAGTTTCTAATTGATAATAAAAAAAGAACCCCCTTTTCTTTAAAGATACAAGTAGAAATTTAAAAACAACAGAAGAGGAAATTGGAATTAAAATTACCTTTGATGTTTCATTCTCTGGGGAAATAGACTCAATTTAAAATTAATTTAATAACATTTAAACCGTAGTCATATTTATACATATCTTTTTTTAATAATTCTTTTTCTCTTTATTTCCAAAATACATTATAAGTCATAAATCATAATCTGAGTCTAGCACCTTGCCATCCGGCTAAGGCTTTCGTTCAACTCTGGGGGTCACGTGTTATGGCTCAAGTTCACGTGGGTAGGTCGGTTAGTTCCTATCCATACGCACACAAATACGTGCGTGTGGATGCATACGTATTTTTGTGAGAAATACATAAGTACACATGTGTATGTATGTCCGGGAATATCGATCTTAATGATAGTTTGCTATGAGAATTAGACGTAGGATTGTCCAATCAGAAATCTACTCTATTAGTGACAAATGTGATTTTCTGGGTTTTCTGGTCGTAACACTGGACTGTTCCACTCTATGTACGTGTGTGTGTGTATATGTATGCATGTGTGTGTGCGAGGAGGTTGAAGTTTTAAATACTTTCTGTCCACTGTTTCAAACCCCGCACTCTTCCCGATAAACGAATTCGGTATTAGTTTTATTAAAAAATTTTCCTCTGGGATAAACGAGTGGATAATGTTTATAGAAGAAACAAAAGCAAAAACAAACGAGGGCTGACGTCATACAGCAAAGATTAGCAATTTTTTTAAAGATAAATTTGGATATTTTTTCATTTCTCTTACCTGCTCGATCTATGATGATTCATCTGTATAAGGGACGGAAATTTCATATCAGAATGGAATAAACCTGTGTGTATCTGTATGATAACTTTTCAGATAAAATTTAGGACACGTCAATTTAGCTCAGTCAATGAAATACCTTTTTTTCTTTTTATTTTTTTGGCAATCAGCGGGTTGTAAGTTCAAATCACGGTGGGGGAATGTGAATTTTATATGTCGGCTTACGCCCTTAATTTTTATGGGAATTGTTTTTGTAGTAGAAGAGGAGAGATGTTTGTAAAAATAATGGAAGAGAAACAGTAAGAAAAATGAGATGAGAGAAAGGGAGAAAAAAGAAAGAGAGTGATAGAGAAGAGAATAGAGAAAGGGGGGAGAAAAGAGATGGACGATGAGAGAGATATAAAAAGAGAGGGAAAGCTGATCAGGGAGGTAAGGATAGAAAGGGAGACAAAAGGAAAAAGAAAAGGAGGGTTATTAGGGAGGAAGAAAACAAATGAGAGAAGGAAGGAGAAAAATTGGAAGAGTTGGAGGGAAGGAAAGAGGGTGGCAAGGGAGGGTGAGAGAGAAACTAAGAGACAGAGAGGGGGGTACATTTTCATGGTAGTCTGTGTCAGCGTGTACGCCGGCTAAATCAATACCATTACACTCATCATGTACTTTTAATACCCGGCCACTGTTTTAAGGTCCCCTACAACACCCAACCGCCACACCATGTACAAATACCCCCCTGCCAACTATCTTTACCATGGGACGCCATCTTTCCTCAACTGCCAGATATATACAAAGAAACACGGTGATTACCGCTCGCTTTACGCTTAAATGAAGATAGTTACTTGTGAAGAGAAGCTACATGACCAGTATTGCTTCGGCTATGGAAGTAATGATATCAGCCATTTTTATAATAGCATCGCCTGAAGCCACGATTGTGGTTCTTGTGGAAGTCAGAGGAGTAGTTTTGGCGCGAAAGCTACGCAAAAGACCGGCTGTAATAATGGAGGCCAGTTTGAAGGTAAAGATAGTAATTGTGTTTGTAGTGGCTAGCTTGGTTTATTCGATGTTATATTCGCTAGTTAGTTGGTATGATATGGTATGGGGTTTTGTTATGGCTGCCCTGGCCTACTGGTTTGATCGCCGAGAAGAAAAAAAAAGTGGAAAAAGAAATTGTACAAAAAGAAGATACGGTGTTTTGTATTGTGAACGAAAGGTCAAATGGGAGGGTAGATTTTAGATAGTGTAAGGATGAATATTTCGAAGTATATGTATAGATATAGAGATATAGAGACGGATAGATGGATAGAGAGGGGGTAAGAGAGATATACACAGACATACACAGAAATATAATTCTCCTCTGCTCTCTCTCCGTTTCTCTCAGTTTTTTCTTACAATATATATATATATATATATATATATATATATATATATATATATATATATATATATATATATATATATATATATGTCGTCGAGTCTCAATGTAGCAAATAGTCTCTTCTCCCATATACATATAATTTATATTTCTATGAAACAAAGATTTGTGAGGATTTTCCACGTCTAATGCAGACCTTCAGGTGTCCTGCAAGGCCAATGCTGGAGAGAAAGGCTTTTCTGCAGCAGGTGTAGGAGAAAATCTTGCTGTCGAAGGGAACTCCCATTTTGTCGGCACGTGACCTGCCAACCGCATGTGGGTCTTTTGCAGCATGGCTTGGGTACTTGTTGTTTGTAATAAAGTCGTTCTAGCGCACTTGGAGAGATGTTGCAAAGGCAACACTTGTGAAAAACTCAAAAACAAAAAAAAAGTAAGTGATCCGACCCGGGAAGGTTGGCAATACTGTACTTTTGTAAATACATTTCAAGTCTTTCTTGTTATTTTTGATATCCCAGACATGCTAGTCCAATCTACCAAGGGCATTGTTTGACCTAGCCAATCTGCTTTCTACCTCTATTCCGTGTAGTAGGAATGCTATAAATATATATTCAATTTAGAGAGAGCAATATATATATATATATATATATATATATATATATATATATATATATATATATATATATATATATATATTACTTCCTCACACACACACATACTCTCTCCCGTCTTCTTTCTCTCTCTCTCATTCTATATATGTATATGTATGATACATGGGTATGAATTAAAGGTTAATCAGACAATATGGGAGTAAAATGACAACATCAGAAGACTTTTTAAGACATGATTATTTATGTCAACACTGTTCATTCTGAGCTTTATCAAGAAGTTAAGGTGTTACAAGACACTGGCTGTTTATGTAGTTGTTCTGAGAGTAGAGGAGTTGGCGTGTTGATAGATCATGTATGTGATGAATTTTGTGATGGTATGAGTGACACGACCCTGGTGATCTTTTGGTCATCTGTGCTGATGAAATTATATGGTATTAGATGTATCTAATTTAGTAAGAGGTTAATCTTAAATTTGATCAGTGGGGGAAATTTTGTCAAAAAAGTCTATCAATATTGTGATTTTACTTTCATATATATGTATTCACTTGTATGGTGTGTATATTTGTACGAGAAAGTAGTAGTCGATGAACAGATAGCAGAGATAGGGATTCATGCCTTTCCCCACTATATTTGTGCTAAGTCAAAAAGCAGCCTTATTTGGAATTCAAATTCATTCCATCGATTACGTGCAGATAACCGTTACGCTACCCTGTACCAACAGTGAGCATATAAATTTAAACTCACACACGAGAACTTTTGTGCATGATTCGATGAGGGGAACGAAAAATAAGTACCCACCATTATAAATGGCGTGCCTAAAGGTCCTAAATTGAAAGCCTTGTTTGGTGACAGTCAATGACCGCCATCAGTTTTCAGAACAATGGTTAGTTACTCACTGAAAACACGTGACCAAGGTCTTTTTGCAGCATACACGAGGGGAGCAATATAGCATAAACTCACATTGCAATTTAACCTTTCGCTTTTGGGGCAGATATTGAAAGAAAAAGATTTTTCGAGTCATAACAATGACGTGAAAATCTTCAAAATTTCAACCCTTTAGCTTCATTTATGCAGCCTGTATATATGATGCATACATAGTCAGCAAGTCAGACAGTCAGAATGATTTAAAAACTGAAGAAACCCATTTTGACAGTTTTGTAATTGGTGTTCCTCTTCCTTCCATTTTCTTCATTTTGTTGGTAGTCAAGTTCACTA
The DNA here is from genome assembly GCA_963457665.1 of Thysanoteuthis rhombus. NCBI lineage: Eukaryota > Metazoa > Mollusca > Cephalopoda > Oegopsida > Thysanoteuthidae > Thysanoteuthis > Thysanoteuthis major. The sequence goes on from OY735237.1 coordinate 27,557,551, forward strand.
TGGAATAGAAAGCAAGGATTTTGATTCACACCCTGATTTCATATACGAAACTGTGGCTGGCAAAAAAAAGGGATAGCGTGATCAACTAGAGAGGTTCAGTATTGGCCCCGCTAAGCCCATGAGTTAGAGTTCTAGCGAATCTTAGGGAAGGTATACATCCAACAACCGATGCTTTAAGGCTTTTGCAGATGATGATTTAAAGTAGCCTCAGCCCGTATTCGAACACGGTTCGCCTGTTCCAAGCCGATAACCTTTACTTCATATATCGAATGGGCAATAAAGTAAAAGAACTACGGCAAATTAAAAGCCTTGTTAGTTGACTCAACTCGTAAATTTTGTCGAAAACAGATGACATATTTAACGCAAATCAGAGCTACTGATTGTAGGGATTCGAAAGGCCTCAACTGTGATCAAAGCACGATATAAATGAGAAAGAGAAAAAGAAAATAATGAGTCGAGGGCATCTTATTTGAATCTTGTCTTTCTGGATTTTTTTCTTTTTACTCTTGACGATGGTGGGGGGATCCCTACTTTTACACTTCCTTCGTTCTTCCCTCTTTTTCTTTCTTTCGTTTTCTTCCTCTGTAGCAACTGCTGTTGTTCTCCTTCCTTTCGAGCCTCAAGTTTATCAACATTTTATTCTCTTTCCCTCTCATTCGCTGACTTTTTTTTATTCCCTTTCTGTTTCATTTGCCTAGATGTTTATTTCCTTCATATTGGATCATTGTGACCCCGCTAATTGCCCAACCAACCAGCCAAGTGGGCTACAGATTGTTCTCCCCTTGCTCGTCTGTTTGTGTATCTCTGGTCACATTTTACGGGCTACAGCCTCGAAAATCTGCATGTGTACACTATCCAAAATCGTTTTTCCCCAATGAATGGTTTTTGCAAGCCCTACTATTATTTTGGACTAAAAATGCCCAAATCTTGTGCTGATATTTTTCTAATTGATGATTCTCGATAATTCTAAAGATAATTAGTTCTGGTTCATATACTGGCTATGATGATCAAATTAGCTTTGAACACTTATACAATAGCTGTTTGGGGATGACACAATTATTAATTATTTTATATATATATATATATATATATATATATATATATGTGTGTGTGTGTGTGTGTGTGTTTTAAGCAATTTTAATGAAAAAAATAATTATTTCTATTATTATTCGGACTATCCTCATCTTGGTTGTTTTTCATACAACGTTTCGGCCGTTGTACTCTACAGCCTTCATCAGGTATCATCTGGTTGGTGTGGGGAAGTAACGAACCGAACCCTTTATTTAACTTTATTCAAGTTCGTTACTTCCCCACGCCTACCAGATGATACCTGATGAAGGCCGTAGAGTACAACGGCCGAAACGTTGTATGAAAAACAACCAAGATCACCTAAAGGAGACATGAATTCAATGAAAGCAGAGGAAAACACATTGATGACTGAACCATAATGCTGTTTATTCGTGTAGATAAAGGTTTCATCAAAACATGCTGTGAACATTTCGATCAACCAAACATCATAGAATACACCATCGAAGCAAAGAGGTTATGTAAGGTTACAGAAAGCCAAGGGGTACACGTTGATGATCAAAATACGTTGATGACTGAATAATGAATTTATATGAACTGAAGATTGGTTGAGTGCATTGACAAGGGAGGAAATTATGTTGGGAAATGAATGTGCATTGTGTGAAATGAATTTTTCTTGCCTAATCACGCCACAGCCGTTTTATTGTATTACAAGTATGTACATATACATTTTACGTACACACGCACACAAACAAACATATGTCGTTCAATGATATTCTGCAGTTCTGGAGCGCACATCTAGAATCATTACTTTTACATATATATATATATATATATATATATATATATATATATATATATAGGCACGTATAACTATGCATATATATATGCATATATATACACACACATATATATATATGCATGTATAGAGAGATATGCATATATACATACATACATACATATATGCATGCATATATATATATATATATATATATATATATATATATATATATATATATATATGTATAAGTATAGACACTTTATCGCCACAAATATATGTATACCTCATTTTCTATATATATAACTATACGTATAGATACATAGATACTTACACACACATGCATGTCTAACTATGTATATTTATGTACATATGAGTGTGGGGTGACGTGTATATAGTTTTACACACACACACACATACACATATATATATGTATATATATATATACGTAGATTGGAAGGATGTTCTTTATAGCTCACTTTACACTCCTCTAGTACTCAGCTAGAGACATCATTTTAAATTTACGGTTGACTTGCCAAAAAATGGGTGTGTTCCAAGCTGCAAGGGACATTTATTTGGAGAGGATGGATGGATGTCGGAAACTTATCTTTGGAGGGTAAGAATTTTTTTGTGCGAGAAAGTGCAAGAAAAAAAAACAACATTTAATTGGCCAGTTGAGAAATCGGTAGCAATTTGGTTTATTCCATTCGTGGTGACCAATCTTGTTTCTTCCACAAATACAAGAACCAGTATTTCTCCACTTATAAAAAAAAGAAGCTAATTAGGCCCTTATTGGACTACTTCTTCAGTGCTCACGCAACAGCTATGGACACTGACTTGTTAAGTGGCTGCTGATCATATCTATGCTTTGCCAACGCATTGGATATCTTCAGCATAGAATATGCGATGCTCTCTTTCCCAGTGTTGTTCTATATCTATCATTTTAGCTTCATTCCAATGTGGTTGGTGTACTCTCCTTTATCTCTTGATTTAAAGTCTCGGCCTAGATTCAATTTTCTTAGTCTCAATCCACATATTTTTCTCTACTGGGTGTTTCAAAACATGTTAACACTTTTATGCAAGTACCTTTATCTCAGTAACAGAATCGATATTGTGTCTTCGATAAATCTTAGCCTGTTCATTATTCCTATCAATTCATTTTTGGAATTTTCTCTGGGTGTTCTTCCGAACATTTTGGTACATGTCTTCAAATATTCTTGCTATCGCACCTCCGATTTACTCTAGGGGATCCTGTGAAAATATAACCACTATTTTAATATCCTTGCTTTAAAGAATGTTGACATTATTTTCTTTTCGCTGCATTATGTTGAAATGACGACATTGCCTCTCAAACAATCAGACAAAATAAGGCTGATGCATAGATGAAGGTCTTCCAACCACTGGCAGTGGTTGTTGCCATTACAATCAAGTACGACGAAGGGAAATACGGTTATGCCGTGCATTGGGAGTACCAGGGGGGCACACATGTGGTAAATCTACGAATACTTTTTGCTGGCCCCCAACCCTTTGAGTCCCACAAAACTCTAGATCTTGTACCATAAATCTTTGATGAGGAGACTCTTCACTATTTGCAAATTATGTTTTTGAAAAATTGATACATGATCCGACGGAATGCGTTAAATTATATTGAAATTCTTATTTGTAATGATCTTCCTCCATTACATGGATAATGTATCACTTGGCCTTGACAACGTAAATAGAATAAACAATTAAAGAAAATTGGGCTGCTGCAGAAATTGAACCTGCAACCGATAGGGTAGCTGCTCCAACGTAGCCTTGCTTTTGCCATTGAGCTAAACCCCCTCGGTAAAGCAAAGGCACCAAGTAACTGTTTCCACTCCAAATTTTCCTTCCATTTATTCACAGTCTATATTTACTCTATTAGTTTCTTTCAACACGACAATTATTTTATATAGAAATGGATATATGATCCGAGAAAATGATAATTCATTGTCTTATATACTGAAACTTTTATTTTGAATTATCTACCGACATTACACGGAGAATGCATTATTTGGCCAAGACAACATTCAGTGAATTTGGAACTAATTTCTAATGTCTAATAACGATTATCTTCAGCGGCAAAATAATTTTTAGTTGATAATTTTCAACGATCTGTCATCTTATTATTACGTTAAGATTAATACAATGCAATTCCAGTCGTTTTTATAGAGTTACGACACTTTTCGTCAAAAATTCATGATTATTATAAAATCCATTTACGATTTTTAAACACTTTTCACGTTTTATTTATAATGTACAGTGTATTTCCCATGGTGTGTTATTTTTTGAGCGGTACCCGGCAAAACTCCTAAATATTATATCCATCAAGTTATTCATGACTGAACCGCAAATTATCGAAACCGTGACTGGAAAACCTGCAGATGACAGGGGTTAACTGTTGTGTTAACATTTTTTCTAGTATTCTGCATTTTACGACCGGGTGGAATCGAATTGCAGATATAGTCCAGTAAACATTGGCTGACGTTACATGGATACCTCGACGCCTGTTCTATGCAAAGTATCTGCAAGAAGGCAAATGCCTTTTTTCTCTTCCTTTAAAAACCTAGAATAAAGTTTCGTCATACTGCGGTTCGTGAGCAACATGTAGCTCTTTGACATTCAATGAGTACCTCATGGAAATATGTTGGCTGAGCTCCTTCTCCCGTCAAGTAGATAAGGAAGAAATCAAGTTTTTTTTCTTTATTCACCAAGTATGAATTCTGGTTCCACTGGAATGAAACATGAATGTACATGGTTAGTAGAAATATTCAAGAATTTCTATTCTAATCCTAATGCAGGATTTGAGTGAAATATTATTCTTCAGTGCTGAGGGAAAAATGGCTGATTTCAGGCATCTGAAGTTTGGCTATCTCTTGTACATACCAGTCAATAGGAACCTACTGCATATATTTTAATTGAACTGATCAAGACATAACCTTCTCATATCTGTCTTGCCTTGGAACACAATGCAAGAATAACAATCAGAATACACTACTTCTTTTCTTCATTTTGCATGAGTAAAATATAAATATAAATACACTTTATTCTAGTAATGGTGAAGCAAGATCAAAATTTCAAAACAGAGGTTTTAAGGTCTGCACTGATATCTTTGTATGCCGACCCTTGCCGTCGAAAATCCCTTTTCTTTTCCCTAGACTGACAGGTAAGCCACCGGGTTTTAAACCCTACCAAGCTGTCCATCACTCCAGCTTCAAATCCCCGGCCCTCACCGATATTTTCCCGAACCAAACAACTCTTACTCAAACCAGGTCGTCTCCTCTCGCCTGCATCGCCTCAATCCAAATCGAGAAAGATAGTAAGATCAGGTCTGTTAAGTCACTCAATAGAAACCATCACTTGATCAACTACTTTTGGCAGCTCGTCATGTTGGGGTGATCAATGAATAAGTTACTTCTCTAGTCTTTTATATGGTATTTATCACTAAAAAGGTCCGGTTATCATGAACAAGCGTGAATGGCACAAGATACAAACTAAGGGACCAATTTAGCAAGAACTTTATTAATCAGGCCACCTGCTGAAAACCTGTTTTTGCAAGAATTTAAAAAAAATAAAATCGTATTTTTTAGACATCATAACGAGTAAATGTTCAATTTTCTCGCCTTCTAGTTCCAATAGTGCAGCGTGGTACACAAAGAGCCAGCCAGACTTGAAAACTGAAGAAACTTATCTTGATGTTGATGTTGATAATGTTCATGTTGACATTATCGGTTGACGGTTTCTAAGAACGTGGTCACTCGAGAGCGAAGGTTGGCTGGCTTGTTGGTCAGTTTGCAAGCTCAATGCAAGTCTATGACGACGATGACAGCGGCTTTTAAAAGAAAATCCCGGCTACATGGTTTTCCCCGCCATTAGTCAAGGCGAAAGCAAAACTATCACGCGATGACTTTTACTTTCGTTTTCAAAGTCTTGGACATGGAAGACAACTGGATTTAATCTGATCCATGTCTTCATTGAGAATATCGGCTTTACAAACGAGGGCTGATGGGCTGAAACAAAACAAAACAAATAGCTAAAAGACTCGTGCCCCTCTCCCCCTACCCCCCACTTTTGCAGTCTCAGCCCCCACCCCCCATTTTCCTCGGATCTATCCCCTACCAACTGCCAACCAAAATATCGCTAATCGGAACGTCGCTTATTTGTCATGGCTGCTGTTTGATCCTTTCATGGTAACTTCTGACTTTATTGTTGTTTCCTAATCCTTTAACTGCGAATGACTTAAATTTCAGTCAATGTAGTTCTATGGCTCAACTGCTGATAAAAAAAATTAGTCACACAATGGACCCTTCCACTTGAATTTATGAACAACTTTTTCTCCTTGTTTCTATCTTTCTCTGTTGGTAACTTTAAATTGGTGGGTCCATCGTCGAAAGAGTAAGCAGACTAGTGCAATATAACTTCGATTGACGGAAATATTTGGCTATTTTCCACCACCTTGTAAAATCAGAATATTCGCTGCATTTATAATGCGGCTACTGCATTGCTTCATCTACGGTCAATTGAATAAAGGAAACATCCTTCTTCTTTGCTTCAAGTGCGGTGAAATGCTAAGAAGTATCTCAGGGTGGTTCGGTCGAATTTGACTACTCCGATTAGAACTTCTCATAACATTTTTGCATTCAAGGAAAGCATGAATCCAACTCTCCCTTCAGTCTTCCAGCTATCTTGAGCATGTTCATGCCACGATCGTAAAGCTTTGACCATGACTGTCAAGATGGGTTTCTTGCGTTTACAAGTAAGTCTTGTTGACTGACTATGAACAGGTCGCACCAACTGAGCTAAAAGAGAGTTTAAACGTTTATTCCTTTTTATGTTTAGGATAATTTCCATACCGACGATCATTTTTTAGTGGGGGTCGATTTACAGTATGAGCTTGTTCCTTAGTTTTTGTCTTTGCATTCACGCTTGTCTTGTGACGTTTTAGCGATCACTGCCCAACAAAATTCAAGAGAAGTAACTTATCCACTGATCAGCCTGTTTTGGCCTCTACTATTCGAAAGGAAAAATTTAGCACCATTACATTCGTATAGTACACCTGAAGAAGTCTGTAGAATAGACCAGCCAAAACGTCGTGTTAACTACATAAAAAAAACGACTTCAATCGTCCAAAAACCTTTTTTGGTGTTACGTGGCAGTTATAAGTATAATGCATGAGATAATTCATAAGCTGTTACATATTTTTGTTCTATTGTGGGAATGTGAAACATTTGTATCCGTGTGTAGAAGTGACAGTCATTTTTTTGAATAACAGAATTAATCTATATAAAACTTTAGCTTACATTATTATATTCTTTCAGAAAGAACTTAGAGAATACGTATTGGATTGCCGTAATTAGTGGATCCATCGTAAAACATAAAAGAGGAGAGAAAAAGATATAAATTTAAAAAAAAATTCATTAAGATCTTCTCTTGACTGACACTCATCAGAGGATTATCTGCCAGAAAATGTTTGAATATAGTATGTACATAATGAAACATACTTCAATGATTTGAACAATTAAAAAAATGTCGTTTAAAACGGCAAACAAGCAAGTTGAAGACACGTGCTAAGATTGTCAGACATAATGATTGAATATCTAAACACCCTTCTTTACGTGATTTTGAAAAAAAGGTTTTATTGATTGCTTTATCACTACTTTTATTCGATCTGGATAAACTCTTCATTATCACAATTATTGGATCTTGATATTGTTACTTTTCATGACGATTCTCTGGGTCGATGAACTCTTCATTATCACAATTCTATTTCCAGTTCTACTTTATCGCCATCTTATTATTGTTGCTTTCCATTACAAAGCTGAGATGTTTTGCTCCTAAAAAATTGCAAATAATGTTCTATTCACTATCTGATGATTACGACGTTTTATTTATCAAGTTTAACATTCTAAGTTTACCTCATCATCAGAACATCAAAAAATTCTATGTTTCCTACGTCATCGGAACATAAAATTACACTTTTACTGCGTCATCATATGAACACGTAAGTGTGACAGAAGAAAATAAACACACATCGCGTTTCATTATATGTGGATATTATTACAATTATTATTATTATCTTTATTATTACTACTACTATTATTATTATTATTATTATTATTATTATTATTATTATTATTATTATTTTCTTTTGCGGTTTTTCTTTGACTTTTCTTTCTCTCTATCTTTCTCTTATCCTCCATATATCTCTTTTCTCTCTGATTTCCTCTCTTTCATCCCACCTCCGCTCTCTGCCCTTTCATCTTTTCACATCATTCCAAATCGACCTGACCGGACCGTCACGAACATGGCCGTACAGAAGCTTACGAAAAGGATTACTCTCAAACCAGATTTTGAAATCTGCACCATGACACCCCACTATCTTCTTCCCGGTTTCAATCTAAAAAAGAACTCCCCAACCCTGCATCATCATTATCATCATCATCATCATCATCAGCAGCAGCAGCAGCCTTGTAACATCCGTCGTTGGACATAAACCTTACGCTAAGATTCACCAGCACTCACTACTACGGGCGTTGTGAACCTAAGACGCCAAGCCATCTTATTTTCTGCCGGCTACAATTTCGCATATGATCCATGTTGTGACTCCTCCCGTCTGAATCGTTCTGTGACCCTCCTCCGTTTCTGTCCTGCATTGATATCCTCATCTTCTAGTGGAGTTCAGATTTGCTTTCAAGGTTCCAAGCTTAGCACAAGGCCAAAGTTAAAACACACTCGTTGATGAGAAATTTTACGTATTTAAGTATCTCGCAGATATCTGTGTTGCAGTAAAGTTGTGATTAGAGATGTTGTGAAATCTCTGAAACTTTTCATGAAATTCCCGTTTCCACAACCAGTATAGTAACAATTAACAAGCCTTTTATACTGACCATCTATCTATCTATCTATCTATCTATCTATCTATCTATATATATATATATATATATATATATATATATATATATATATATATATATATATATATATATATATTATATATATATATCACCCCTCATTTCCTCCATGAACAAGAGCAAGAAAAAGAACAAAAAGAAGAAGAGGGAAAAGAAGATGAAGAAGAAAGAAGAAAAACAAGAAGAAGAAGAAGAAGAAGAAGAAGAAGAAGAAGAAGAAGAAGAAGAAGAAGATCTAATGATAAACGCAGTCAAAGGCTTGAGAGAGATGAGGCAGAGAAATGATGGAACTGGAAACGAGCAATTGTGGGACAGGTACTGACCAGGCATGACGTTGCTTAACTCAACCCCTTAGTCCCTTGGAAAGGTTCCTAAATCCCCGTCCTTGTGCTGAGTGCATCATATGAATCGGCGGTGGACTGAACCACGGCCTACCGAACTGGAGGCAAGTAAGCAACCACTGAGCCTCGGTGATCAATGATAGAACGTAGGAGGGTGAAAAATCAAAAAGAAGCGAGTTCATGGCGTGTGTCTTGTGAATTGGTAGGCAGCAGACCAAGAGCGGATTATCCATTTGCCCAAAAGATCCTCCCCCAACCGTTCCCGCTTTACCACAAACGGTTCCTCAACGCCAACGTCAGATCCGATCTCCAGTCCAACCTCGCCGCCCGCGTGCCATGTCCACACAAAACCTGCCCCAGTCCTAAGCCTGATCCTTGGTCTCAAGCATGTCGGCCGACATGAGTGACAACCGCCGATCCAAGAGCCATCATCGCCGTCTTTAATTCAGGTTCGACCCCGCCGTCCGATCACGAAACTTTCCCATGTTTAGCTGGCCCATTCTCTTCACATGCAGTTTCTCCGTCGAGGTTTTGTGGCTTTGAATTAGATAAAAGGCACGCAACATACTTAATCTTCTAACGAGATCTATCAAAAACCCTCTCTAACACTGTCTCTATCTCTTTCTCTCTTTGTCTCTTCGTACATCTCTCTCTCTCTCTCTCTTGATATATATCCGAATCTATTCATCCACTCAACTAAATATAACAGTTTATTCATCTTTATTGCAGATTGACCATACGGCCACAACTGTTGGAAACCCGATAAGGATCGAACTCACAACCACAGCAATGATTATTTTTTATTCATTTATTTTTGTTACTATTTACCGTCATCTTGAATGTTGCTTTTTATCGCAACTAAAATCAGGCTGTGCACTCTTCAGCTGTGAGTAAACAAATTAACAGCGGCGATTGGAATGAATAGTTAGTTTATTTGCTCGCTGCTAAATTGTACCTGGCCTGAGTTTAATTGCGATAAAAGGCTACAACAATTAAGATGATTGTAGATAGGAACGAAGCTTGATTATCATAATTATCCTTTAACGTCCGTCGTTGGTTCTAGACCTTACCCAGGATTTTCAGGACCTCTCTATCATAGGCATTGTAGGGCCAATACTTTCTGAACTTGTCCAGTTCGTCAAGCCATCTTAGATTTTGCCGACCACAGTTTCGCATGTGATCTCTGGGGATCCATATACTTAGTCATCATGTCCAACGATTATCTGTCTTCTTGCAACATGACCAGCCCATTGCCCTTTGAGCTTTCTGGTGGATTCTATGATATCCCTGACTCCTGTTTTCTTCCCTAATTCACTGTGCTTCTATGATCTTTCCATGTGATGTTGGGCATGATTCTCTCATGAGCACGTTGCATGCGCAGATGAGCAGATTCCATACTTCAACTCCTATGAAACATTGGGAGGATGCATTGGTTTTGAACATCTTTTTAATAATGATTTATAAAACTTCTAATATAATAATATGTAATAATAATTTATAAAACTAATAAAATAGATAAGAATTGAATTATCTTGATTTTTTCTTGATTGGATAGTGCATTGTCAACTAATCTCCGACAATAATTTCTCACTTTTAAAATGTAGTTGTTTCCAATCACAACAATTCAGACCATCAATCTACGACCATCAGTAAAGAGCGTGGTCGAGATTACAACACTTTCACCTGTGGAAGCCTGCTTACGAAAGATGTACGGCTGGCAAAAAATCAAATCTAACTATTATAATAACCCTTTGTTCTTTTAATCCTTCGACGTCATATTTTAAAAATGTTTTTGTCCACTAGTAGTTTCAGTAGCAGTGATATTAAGTTTTGCGGCTCAAGCATTAGAGCAACACATCATAATCAGCAGCCTTTCAGGGTCAGTCATTTGACACAGACCTTATACAAGATTTGCCAGACCTCTCTATTTTTGGCGTTGCAAAGCCAAGACTTTCTGAACTTGTCTAGCTCAACAAACCATTTTAGTTTCTGCTGGCCACAGTTTCGTATATGATGTCTGTGGATCCACGTTTTGAATAGTCACGTCAATCGATTATCTGCTATTCTTTCGATATGACCTGCCCATTGTTATTTGAGTTTTCTCATACTTATATATATATATATATATATATATATATATATATATATATATATATATATATATATCAACAGTATTTAATTATTGATAAATATAAGCGGAGATTTCAATCCTGTCTCGTGGTACTGGATGGGATTACGGAAAGTCTATAGCCACACAGAAGAGATCTAATATATCGAAACAGCTGTCAGTAGATGACACAATAATTAATGCTCCTCTATTCAGGGCTGAGCACTCTTAAAGTGAGGTAACTCATCCATTGTAAGCTTATGCAATGCTCTTCCATAGGAATAGAGCATAAGGATGGATGGGGAATTTATGCGTAAATAAATATAGTGCTCAAATTCATCCTTACTGACTGTCCAGTTCCGTAGCTCAGAGGTAGGATATCAAGATTTCAATCCTACTTCGTGGTACTGGATAGGATTATGGAAAGTCTATAGCCACACTGAAGAGAAGTAATACATCGAAACAGCTGTCTGTGGATGACACAATATATATATATATATATATATATATATATATATATATATATATATATATATATGAATGGTGTCTGACTAGAAAGAAATATACCAACGAAAAGATGTTCCCACTTCTGGGAACAGTACTGGAAGTTTCCAACTGACACAGCCTTCAGATTTTTCAAAAGATGAAATCACTTGTTTTTTTTTTCCTCAAACTGGAAAAGTTACTTATCATAGATGATTCCTTTTCCAAATTTATAATTTATCACTCCCAACACAGGATAGTACGAAAATACGTTGGTTACGTTGAGGTCTTCATTGAGTGACTAACCAGACCAGTTATGGACATTGTTTTTGCAAACTAAGATCTGAAAAAGTATTTTACTTTTGGTTGCAGGTCCGCTTATGGCGGATGGCTGATAAGTCCAATACATGGCAGACAACCTAGTACACAAGCTCACTCGATCAAGTCTTGTTGTCGACTGAATAACCCCATAGGAGAGTTTCTGATCATGCATGCACAGTGAGGTCTCTGCAGGTTGGTTTACAAGATTCATTAAGCCTGCATAAACATTTCAAGAGATATTAAGATGGCTGGGTATAGACCCCAAAGATAAATCTTGTGTTTGGTCACCCTACTTGTGACTATTCAAATCTTTACCATGTTTGTGCTAGTAATAGGGTGCCTCCAGTTATTACTGAGAATAATGGAGGCGTAAAGGTCAAGTTCCTGCCAATTTAGAGACAACTCCGAGTGAAGGGTAAACGTTTTTGCTTGCACATTTCAGCTTAGTGAACCTTTGAAGACTGGGACTTAATTTTCCATGATCAAACCCTTCGCAGGATGCAAATCCACAAAAAATCTCTACTTATAAGTAGCCAAATCTCGGTAGGCTACGAAACGGCTACACCGATTGTAAATTGTAAAGTTACACAGACATTTAACTTGGTACAACAAAAGTCCATGGCATCCAATGAAGATCAAACTCATAACGGTAATAATGGTCCACATGACTAACTTGCTAAACATTGCTCTATGGTAAGGTATTCTATATTAGTATAATATATACAAAAGGCGATAATCCCCTCTTGTGAAAAGTAAAGAGTCCGTTTCTCAGGAGGCAACTCTCATTGAAGTATGAATGACTGGCGATGAAGTTCCAATTTACATTGCATGTGTGAGCTTAGTGATCCTTGCAAGTTGCTAATCTGGTCGAAGCCACATTGGCAGGATACAAGTCCACCAATTGGATATCTCCACGATAATCACGCAGCGTATAGTATACTCAATTAGTGTACACTTAGTTCTAAAGATGGAATTTTACACTCTTTTCGCTCATACCGGGAATCTAACACAGGACCCTGTGAATGAATGTTATCTATCTCACTATCTAGACAATAGTGAGGAGTAATGCTGTTAAATGTATAAAAAATGCTGTGCTGAATAGCCTTCCATGTTGGGTCAAACCGTGGGTAATCTACAGCTGCCACCCAGGACTACTAGAACATTACTATTTAGGAAGTGCTACTCACTCAAAATTGTAGTGTGCATGAACCAAATGTAGTACGGCTTTTGCCGCTTCTCTTTCTGATGAGTCCCTTCGTGCAGACAGCAAGCAATAAACTACTTTGAAGGAAACGGTCAAACTCTCATCAGCACTTTGTACAATAATATTACAATTGCTTCTAGGTAATAGTATTTATACTAAACTCAAGTGTCAGGTGCTTTCTCTGGTATGATCGTTTTAGCATTATTCTTTATACGATGATCTCTTTCAATAATTTATATTTTCAAAAACAACTTTTCCTCATACACACATACACACATACATATATATATGTGAATATATATATATATATATATATATATATATATATATATATATATATATGTATATATATATGTATGAATATATATATATGAATATACACATATATATGTGTGTGTGTGTGTGCGTGCACGCGTGTGTATTTGTGTGTGTGAATGGAAGCTTACTGAGGGAGAAAAGACCTATAAACAACTAATGACTGACCAGTGTCTTTGTTACGTAAATAACCAAGATGATTCTAATTTTAACCCAACTGTTAAAAATAAGTATTTGGAATTTAATTTAGCGTAGTGTGTTAAGAGAATCATTATCAATTCATTAGGGAAGTATTATCAAGTATATAGCGAAAATGTCACTTTATCTTGCTGAACCCCTAGAAAGGTAGCAGAGAACACAGTTTGAATACTGATTTACTCTAATAATGAAGTGTGATTTTCTTGGTTCGCCGGTCGTAACACTAAATAGAATAAGAAGGCGCAGTCATTATGAATTCAACGGTAACATGGTACGAATGCTCATTCAATGACATCTCGCCGTTAGCTGAGTAACCCAATGGGAGTGTTTCTGATCATGCATGCACTGCGAGGTCTCTGCTGGTTGGTTTCCAAGATAAATAAGCCTGCACAATCATTTCTAGAGATATTTAAATGGCTGGATATAGACCAGGTAGATGTATCTTGTATTAAGTCTCTTTACTTCTGAATATTGAAATCTTTACCATATTTGTGATAGTAATGGAGTGACTCCAGCTAACACTAAGAGAGAGAAAGGGAAAGACGGTGAGAAGCTTTTAAACGCCTATAAATGGGGAGTGATTTCTTCTTTGAGAAACAGGAGAGTGATACACAGTTTAGTACTTCTAAGTCTTTATATCAAACTAAGATCGGGAGAGAGAACACTGGACTATTCCACTGAGTGTGTGTGTGTGTGTATGGTTAGAGGTTAAGGTTAAGGTTTAGGTTTTACCGGAAAAAATACTTCCTGCACACTGTTTCAAACTAAGAACTATACCCGTAAAAGAATTCAGTATTTTTTTTTATTAAAAGACATATCAATCTTTTTATTTTCCCCCGGGGATTAACAACTAGATCATATTGTTGTATATTCTGCTTTGTTGATCTGTCAGTTGTTTGGGGATTAAACACTTCTGGTTTAATCGTGTTAGCCGCCATAGAAAAAGATACGTACGGTTGCTTTAGCGGCCGCTGATAGAATGAGATCGTTTCCACCATTGAAAACGAGACTTCTTCTGGTCACTTCCGGTATCAATGCTCGCTGATCGGACATTCGATTCTTATACAGCGGTGGAGGGTAAAATTTTGCTGAAAAAATACTTCCTGTCAGCCGTTTCAAACTATGCACTCTTCCCGATAAAATGAGTCATTTTTTTTCTAAAACAGAAAAAACAAAATATGTATTCTAAATATATCAGTAGATCATATGAACCCCCCTGATTAAGACAGTTGAATCAGTAATCTAATCTTGCTGGTTGGTATTAGTGGGTTCGATCCTCATTGAATCTCTCAGTATAGATGGTGTGATGCCAATTCATGCCAAGTTAATATAAACAGAAATTGTAAACAGAGTGGTTTTCTTGGTTTGCTGTCCGTAACACTTGACTCTCTCACTCAAGAGGGGAATTTGGAGTTAAAAATACCTTCCATCCACCAATTCAAACAATGGAACCCTCAGTTGAAACAAATTTACTATTTTTTTCTTGGAAAAATAGTTTCATAGAAATTCAAATATATCCGTGGATTTTTTCACAAGTATTAACTCGTAGATTATGATGCTAGAAATGAAAGATTTACTAATGTATTGGCATTTTTCACTGATTCAATGTAAATATAGATATAATTTGTAATCTTTGGGTTTTCTTAAGCCTTTAAAAGTAATGCTGCTCAAGTTACTAACTACAGCAAAGTATTAGTAACGAACACAACCTCAGTGCGAACTGGCCTGTGTTATAACAATGTTTTCAATTTTTTTTTCAGATTTATTTTTGTTATTGTATGTATACTGGACTCCTTCTGGCTAGAGGATGTGAGTTCGATTCTCACCGTGGGCTTACTCTTTATTTAATCATTGTTGTTGAATTACGGTCCGTTGATCTCAGATGACAAAACCATGGCCGATAAAATATCAGATGGCGTGACAAACTAGACGAGCTCAGAAAGTATTGGCTCTGCAACGCACATGATAGAAAGATCTAGCGAATCTAATAGAAGGTACGCTAAAAGGCTAGTGATAATGATGATTGTGATTTTTTAGTTTATTTCATGTTAAAATATTATTGATCAGTGTTTTTTTTTTTTAAAGGTTTTACAATTATATTAACACATTGTGTCGGTGCACATTTTTCTTACTGGCCCTGTTTTCTCACATATTGGAGAATTCTTGTTTATCTTAGAAAACATTTGCAGGGTCAAATTAAGTATACATGGAGAGTTTGTGTAATTCACTCCAACGGTTTAGATCTACTGAGACATATAAAATTTGAAGTAGCAATTCCCTAAAAAATTATATTTAGCGTTTTTCAGAGCAATTTTCGTCAGTCAGTATATTCTAAAAGGCCTTCTCCAATCAAAATCTCTATTAGATAACCAAAATTTTATTTGAATTTTACAAAAGTTATTGCAAGACTCAAGTCGATGATTTGTGTAAGAACTCAACTTACTCAGATGAAAGGCACAGTGCCTGATTTGAAAAAAAAAAAAAGATATTTCATATGCAACAACCTAATAGCAACCTCAGATGTCCATCTCTCTCTCTCTCTCTCTCTCTCTCTCTCTCTCTCTGGCGTGACATTAAGAATAAAATATAGTGTGACGCAAGCTTCCTGGAAGTTGCGTGCTGGGTTCTTCGATTCCAGATAGAATTTAGAATACTTTTTAAATAGCCTGAATCTTTCTCTGCATTTAACCATACGAGAAATACAGACCCAAATGCGCAATGACATGGAGATATTTAGATTGTGTAACGGTTATCATACGTGTATATACATAAATACTCATTCTATCAACACTGTCAACCAAAACTGTCAATAAAAATGTCAATATAGGTTTCTTTAGTTTTTAAGTGAGTCTGTCCGGATGAAGGCTTTGTATGTATCATACGTACAGGCTGAAGCAGTGGGTATCAAACGGCTAAAAATTTGAATATTTTCTCCTTATCCTCCCAATAGTCACTTATGGAGCCGAAACATGGAACCTAACCAAGAGACAGACCCGTAAATTGAGAACCATGCAACGATCACATGAAAGAATAATGCATGGAGAGACCTCAAGACAGCACAGTACATCTGAGAAAAGACATGAGTCAGGGACATCATAAAATCCATTAAAAATCTCAAATGGCGGTGGGCTGGCTATGTTAAAAGAATGGCAGACAACCGATGGACATCAAGACTCACGACATGGATCCCCCGAGATCACATGCGCAACCGAGGCCGGCAGAATATTAGATGGAGAGACGAGCTAGACAAGTTCAGGAAGTACTGGCTCCATGACGCCCATGATAGAGAAGTGTGACAAATCCTGAGGAAGGTCCATGTCCAACGACGGGCGTTAAAAGACTGATGATGATGATGTTTACAAAAAGCGTTTTTTCCTTCCACAATATGTTTCAAATCTGGGTTTGATTTGCAATGTAGGTTAATGCTATATTAATTTTTTAATTTGTCTCTTAAAAAATACAGAATATTTCAGTAATCATTGCCCAATAAAAGGTGAGTGAAGTGAGTTGATCATTCATCACCCCTTTTCACAATTTTCAATTGATAACCCAATGGTATGCTGCCAAAAGAGGTTAGTCACTGGATGGTTTCTATTGAGTGACTAACCAAACCTGTTTTCCCTTCCTTGTCAAGGACGAGATAGCTGCATATCTCCTACCAAGCGGTCGGTGTTCGAACCTATGTACAAAAGCGAGGACTCGAATTTTGATTCTCAAGGAAGGAAAACTCTCACAGCTTGGAAAATCGCTACCACTCAATTCTTCTCTTCTCATTGTCTTGATAAAAATGTACTTGAACAGTTCTGATTGATCACTCAGTGAAATCCATCTCGTGATCAACGTTTTTTAGCAGCGTGTTCCGTTGGAGGTGACCAATTAAAAAAAGGAGGTGACCATGTTACTTCTCTCCTTTTGGATCACTAAAATCGGAATTAATAAATATACAAATAAACAAACAGTATGAACGCCGGGTACAAACTAGAGAGCAATTTAGCTTATATTCGTATCATGAATTGAACCCTCCACTAAAAACGTATTGGTTCCACAAAACCTCTCGAAGCTGTTTTTTTTTTAGACATAATAGGGTGCAAATGTTAAGATTTAAATCCTATTTGCTCCATCAGTGCGATCTTCACGCGTGTGTGAGTATTTATTTGTTGTACTTAAACAGATATGTATACACCTTTCTAATCCCCTTGCGTAGAACGCATTCACTTACACACACATTTGCACACACTATTTGTTTTACTTTTGTAGGTATGTATGCGTCCTTGATTCCCCTTGTGAAGCACACACTCGCATACAAGCATACACATACACACATACACGTACGCACACACACAGACGTTCCCAACTATTCGCCCTCGTCTCTCATCTTGTCCGTGTTTCATTTACTGACACAAATGGCGTAAAAAGACTTTAACAAGACCGGAAAGCTCATAGTGCGCATGTGTCGGAAAAAATTACCCCAGATTTTTCTGGCCACGACTGATTTTCACTTCCTCGTTTTATTGTCAAAGAAATCCCCACCCTCACCTTTATTTTTGTAATATCTAAACCCAACCGTCTCTTTGTCCACACAGGGTCTTCTCCTTCCATTATAGACGCCACTATTTCACATCCATTCCTTCAACTTAAATGTTATTTTAATTATTTTTATTTATTTTTATTAGATGAAATATTATAAATCATTATTTTTTTGATGAACATAAAATGAAGTCATAAAAATTTAAAAAAAAAATGAATTATTTTAATTATTCATAAAATCCTTCTTTTTCGTTGTTTTTTTGTAGTTGTTTTGCGAGAGGAAATGGCCAAGAAGCGTCGTTTTTATTTCCTTTCTCTTTTGGTTTTCAATTTTAAGTTCAAGTTTTTTATATTTTTGTATCAATATTTACAATTAAGCAGCTGATTGTTTTTATCTTGGATATTTTTTGTTCGATATTAAGAATTGAATAGTTTTTATTTTCTAATAATTAACTTCATTCTGCCTTATCTCATTCCTTCTTTCAGAAAGATCGGAAAAATTTGTTTTTCTTCTTTAGATGAAGAAAAAAAAATCAAGAAGATGGTGCGACTAAACAAGAAAAACGAATTCCTGTCATTTTCCAAATGGTTGCATGTGTTCACGACTTCTCGAAAATCATTTTTCCGTGGAATGAATATGCAGTTCTCTTCTGTTATGTATAAATCCATCTCTATAGATTGAGAGATAAGAACAGTGATAGATAGATAGATAGACAGACAGATAGATAGATAGATAGATAGATAGATAGATAGATACACAGACAGACAGACAGACAGATGGATAGATAGATAGATAGATAGATAGATAGATAGATAGATAGATACACAGACAGACAGATAGATAGATAGATAGATAGATAGATAGATAGATAGATAGATATGAACTTACTATGATGGATAGATATGAACGGACTGTAATTGATAGATATAAACAGACTGTGATAGATAGATAGATAGATAGATAGATAGATAGATAGATAGATATAGACTGAGATAGATAGATAGATAGATATGAACGGACTGTAATAGATAGATGGAAACAATCAGACTGTGATAGATAGATAGATAGATAGATAGATAGAGAGATAGATGTGAACAGACTGTGATAGCTAGCTAGCTAGCTAGATAGATAGATAGATAGATGTGAACAGACTGTGATAGCTAGATAGATAGTTAAGGGTAAACTGAGAAAAAAAAAGAAAGAACTATAACCTGATAGTCAGACATAAATAGATGAATGAAGTCAAATGCAAAGCTAATGTTGTGGAAAGACCGGAGGATTCCTCGCCGAGATCAACATAAACAAGGTAATTATTGAAGAGACAATTTATCCCCATCACTTATAATAGAAAATTTACCTCTTTTCTATATCTTGTGGAATTGTAAAAGATGAATGGATAGAGATTCAGAAGATTACTAGAAAGACTTAACCACTTCATGAATATGGACGACTAGGAACTGCAGCCAAAAACCAAGCTGAATATGAAACTTTGGTACTGTTAAAATCTTCAGCGAAGACTACCGTTCGGAATAAAGAAATGTGCAATTTTGTATGCGTTGGGGGTAACAGGTTGCCACTGAAAGAATTCAACTTCCCTAGAATTGTACAATCAGGACACTGAATAACAGAACAGCACCTTAAAAGTTCCAAATGTTTTGGCGATTAACTTAGGTCCTCGAAAAACATACCTCGTGTATAATACGCACTGCCTTTTTAGAATTTCTGGCATTATACAATTATTTACCCACTCTTTATTGACTAAAAAAAGATTTTATGCACTTCATATTATGCTTTGAAATACGAAATATATACAGTCTTCAGAGTAATTCAAAGACAATTTCAGACAGAATTATAACTAGCTAGCTGCGAAAATGAGCTCACATAAGTGATAGATAGATAGATGAATAGATAGATAGATAGATGGATAGATAGATAGACAAATAGATAGACAGATAGATAGATATGAACATACTGTGATGGATAGATATGAACGGGCTGTAATTGATAGATATAAACAGACTGTGATAGATAGATAGATAGATAGATAGATAGATAGATAGATAGATAGGAAATGATTGTAATAGATAGAGTGATATGGACAGACAGTGGTAGATAGATAGATAGATAGATGGATGAATATTTCTATGATTAAACACAAAACGAAACAAAGCAAAACCTCGGGAAATTAAGCATTGTCTTTGAAAAGGAACAAAAAACCAGAAACAAACTTATAAACAAGCCTGGCTCCTGCAGGGTCAAATTCCACTCTTAGTACAATTTCGATAAAAAGATGATTACTGCAACTTTGTTATGATATATAAAATAAAAAAAAGTTGTTTTTTTCTTACTATAGATGTATCTATTAATTTGAATGAAATAAGCCTTAGTGTACCAGCAAGATACATTTTGCAGATATGTAAGACTTGTCAGTCTAGAACAACTACAAATATGCAATTTTGTAATTTATATAAATTTTGAATCACGGTGCGGTATGTTAATTATTTCTCTCCCAGAATTGTACAAAGACTAAAACCGACTCAAAAAGAGACTAATAAAAGGAGAAAAAGACACAGGAAGAGAAAGAAAGAAAAAAAAACATAAAAGGAAAGCCTGAAGAAGATTCAAGGAAGGAAAAGGGAAAGAACGATCAAGAGAAAAAAAATGAAAAATACTACTAAGAGAAGAAAGTTCTCAAAGAAAAAAAAGAGGAAGAAGGAGACATATCTACAATGATAATAATAAGTATTTTCTAATCACTATTGAAGAATTTTGTTGGTGTATGCTCTGCGAGGTTGTTTAGATCGATAGTTCTCGAGAAATCTAACAACAATGGAAGAAATATGTGTGTGTGTGTGTGTGTGTGTGTGTGTGTGTATGTGTGTGTGTGTGTGTGTGTGTGTGCAGTGAAGTACTCCACAACTGACCATTGCACAAGTTTGGAAATCGTCAGATGATATATTAGCGCACAGGACAGGGCAGTGCTGAATTCGAAGTTGTTTGCATTAGTTGTTCTCGGGAAATTTAATGATAATAAAAAAAGATATAAAAGATAATAGATCTCTCTTCATAGCTTCAATCAATCATCTCTCATGACTTCAGCTCACTATAGTAATGTAAATTCAGATAAGAAATATCTGAATCGACAGCACCGAAGAAAAAGTGACCGAAACACTTCAAAGCCATAGTTTCGTTCGACGGGCGGAAAATTACTTTATGTGATAATTGCGACAGACTGCACCACACGCTATAAAGCATGGCCCTTTTCCAACATGCACCTTTGGAATGAATGATAATTATAAGAAGTATAGCGATATTTTGACAGAAAGAGAAACTCATCGTGATGATAATGATGACTATTGTTTTGTCGATGAAGGTTCCCTCCCTTCATCGACAAAACAACGATGGTGACAGTAAAAACAATGAATATGAAAGAAATGAATATTTCTATGATTAAACACAAAACGAAACAAAGCAAAACCTAGGGAAATTAAGCATTGTCTTTGAAAAGGAACTAAAAACCAGAAACAACGTTCCAACGTTCACTGCTTCAGATTACGTCATTCTCTGACTGCTTCGATGAATTTTAAGTGGACTTCTTTGTTGTGTTCTATTCTACGTGAATGAATTTATCAAAATGAGGAATTTGGTAAAAACAAAAAGGCAAACAAAAAACAACAACATAAAAACAAACAAACAAAATAAAACAAAAGTATTTCTATGGGGTTGCTATGTGCCCCTGGTAACAAGCTACTACCATTATCATATTTTTAAAAATACAGCATCTGCAGAAGTATTTATGCTTTAGTTTATAGCTATTCTAAGATGGCAAGCTTTCGGCTGAAGAAGCTCCTCTTTCAAAAACAAGACGATCCCAATAATCCCGAAAAGAAGAGTATACAACCAATGCATTCTCCTGATAGTCACTGATGGAGCTGAAACATGGAATCTTACCAATAGACAGACCTGCAAACTGAGAAGCATGCGACGTGCGCATGAGAGAATCATGATCGCCCTTACATAGAGTGATCACAAGGCAGCACAGTCTATCGGGGAGAAAACGGGAGTCTGAGACATCTACAAACTATTAAAAAACTTAAATAGCAATGGGCTGGCTATGTTGTAAAAATGGGAGACAACTGATAGACATCATGACTCACAACATGGATCCCCAGAGATCACATGCAAAACCGAGGCCAACAGAATACAAGATGGAGAGATGAACTAGACGAATTCAGGAAATACTGGCTCTGCAACGCCCATGATAGAAATTGTGGCGAATCCTGAGGAAGGTCTATGTCCAACGACAGACGTTAAAAGATGATGATGATGATGGTGGTGATGATGATGATGATGATGATGGTGGTGGTGGTGATGATGATGATGACGATGATGGTGATGATAGCTATTCTATTGCGATTTGCCAAAAAAGAAATTATTTCCCCATTGTAATTGTATTGACAGCACAAACCAAGGAGCTCTTCGAGGAAAGAGATTAGGATACTCTGGAATTTTGAGATACAAACTGATCGTTCCATTCAAACAAAAACAAAGGCTCTGATAGTTGTAAATAGATAAAGAATGGCCGGCCAGATCGTAGACGTGGTTCTTCCAATGGAGCAGAGGCGAAGACGAAAGAAAACGAAAAATTCGGAAAAATAAGACCTTGTTCGAATGGGGAAAAGAGTAAGGACATGTCTATAACATTGCACAACTTGGAAAATGTTTTTGTTCCTGGGTAATCGATGTTATTTTGATTATGTCTAAAAAGTAAAGAGATTGTTAATTATTCTCTTTAAAATATGACCTTGTGACAAGGGATGTCTTACTGTTACTGCCTGAACAGGACATGTAGTACTGGGAGAGTGGTTTATCTAAGCGCATATTCACACATTTTTATTGTTTTACAATCTTGGGAGGATATTGAGGAAAAGATATTTGTCAAGATATCTGGAGACGCGAAAAATTGCAGGGAGAGTAGGATTCATATCTTTCCCAAGGTTTTATGGCAACAATATCCCGAAATCATTTAGATAGGCAAGCCAATTCCGAAAAACAAGGTTGGAAGAGACTACGACAGCTTTTTAAAGATATTGCTACTTGGGCAAAAGTTATGGGAGAGTGATTTGTCCACATACTCACTCAGACAGTCTATTTCACGTTGGCCATTGCAGTATGTAAGAGACTAGAAACTTTTGTCAAGATAATCAGCGATTTGACAAGATCAAAGGAAAAGAGGATTCGTGTATTTCCCAAGTCCCTGAGTGAGAATTGAGAACCTGGGCGGGAATAGGGAATCGGGATGTCATTTCTGTTTCTGTATCGAAACTAATATTGATACCCATAAATATTTCTTTTAGAAACTATCAACGTAGGGTTTCTTCAGTTTTAGGTGGGTCTGGCTGGCAAGCTATCTCAGTATCTATGCCCGTGCCAGGCACCATTGGAGTCCTTCAGTGCTAAATACTTGAAAGTTACTCTTTTGCTTTTTGTTCGAAATTGCCTCCCCCAGATTTTTACTCTGTGGGTATGTCGGGGGGGGGGATTTACAATGTAAGTTCATGCAGAAATTGCTCCATCAGTTCGTGTCTAGCTGCGTTCACGCTTATTTATCAGAGAATTTGAACTTTTTAGTGATACAACCAGAGGCAACAGAAGTCGCCCATCTTCCAATTTCCTCGTTGATCATCCCCAACATGACGTGCCGAGATTAGACGTTCGTCACGAGTTTTTTTTTTGTATAGAGTGACTAACCAGATCTGTTTTTTCGTAGTTTTTACTTGTTTTGAAATTACCAAGAGTTTGAGTAAGGAGGGCATCTTCGGTTACAAAGCGAACGACGGAGAGTCACAACGGAGGATCAGGGAGAGCCTAGAATGAAACCTGATGAAGATGAGAAACTTCAAGAGATGTTTGTTTATTTTGATGAACAACTGCCTGCACCCTGTGACCTCACTACCGTCTAAACAGATCTGCTCATCTATCGAGAGTGCTCACTAGGATATTCTCGATTTCAAGTCTTTATATATATATATATATATATATATATATATATATATATATATAAATATTGTATACATGGGCAGCCATCCTTCATTGATGGATAGTTGATTAAAATGACGGATTAAGAACATCTTGTTAATTTTTTATTAACATCTCTTGCTTGCTGAAACAAGAAAAGCCTTATAGCAAAGATGTTCCTGCGCCGTTGTTTTCAATCAGGCAGACATTAATATATATCTCTCTCTCTCTTTCTCTCACTCTCTCTCTCTCTCTCTCTATATATATATATATATATATAGAGAGAGAGAGAGAGAGTGAGAGAAAGAGAGAGAGAGATATATATATATATATATATATATATATATATATATATATATATATATATATATATATATATATATATATATTCAAAGAAATGGAGATATGTTATCCGACAGGATGATTATGCAGAGACTTATTTGAAATGATCTCCCGTCATTTCGCTGTTGATATATCATTCAACCAAGTAGCGATGCTTTTGTTTATCTCAATGGTAAGAGTATTGCTACTTTCAGGTAGCTACCCTATTTGTGGCAGGTTCGATTCCTACAGCAGCCTCATTTTTTTCAATTGTTTATTCTATTTGCATGGTTGAGGGTGAGTAATACATTAACTGCACAACAACGGGAGATCATTTCAAATAAGTTATACACACACACACACACACATATACATATATATATATATATATATATATATATATATATATATACGCACACACACATATATATATATATATATATATATATATATATATATATATATATATATATATATATATATATATATATATATATATATATACAACGTTACGATAATGAGGAAATGAACAACGTGGAAACTGTGTTCCTAAACATATCTTTTAATTTTTTCAAATACATTTTTGTGACATGAATGAGAATAAAAAAATGAATAAGGTGGAAGGGTAGGATTTTTGTGATTGGCAGGTATAATTTTAACCGTGAGGGGAAAGTTTCTTTCTCTCTCTCTCTCTCTCTCTATTGACATATAAGGATTAATAAACCTTACCACCAAAAACTTCACTCCCGAGTCTGTCTCACTCTCTAAAGTACACATTATATATATATATATATATATATATATATATATATATATATATATATATATATATATAATCAATGATATTGTCATCCACAGACAGCCATTTTGCCGTATTACGACTCTTCAGTGTGATTATAGGCTATATATTTATCTATGAATTTGTATAAAAAAATTTTTTCCGAGCCTCCATTCTTCATACCAAGAAATTCCCTGAGCTCTTTAGTTTCTGGGCTGGGGCCGTTTTGGGCATCTGGGTGGAGTACGATAAACCCCTGCTCTCCATCTCCCAGGCTATGGCATAAGCAGACATGAATGGCTACACGAGCGTTTCTTTATTTTTTCTACTCCATGCCGGACCTCAACAGCTAAATAAATTGGATGTTTCCCTTACTATAAAAAGATAATTCAATCAAGTGGCAAATTCTTCGAAAAAATGAATACTGATATACAAATATTGGTACATTTACTATAATTTTCGAATTTCTTAATTGGGTGAATTTAGTTTAAAGAAGGCAATTATTACTTCAATACTTGTGTAGCTCATAATGTTGACAATTAGTTGGAATCGAATCTATAGTAAAAATGATAATTACAAATATTGTGTAATGAGGAATTAATCAGTTTAGCCTAAGTGCTGTTTAATTTTGAGTCACGAAATCATCTCCATTCTTCACACCCAAATTCAAATTGCCAATATACTCAGATCAGCCCCTTGGGTGGCGTACCCCTCATATTCAGAATCAGTGGGTTACACTCAAAATTGCCCCGGGCCCGTAATGAAAGGGGGGCCCAAAAAGTTCATGAATTGCAGTTTATCTACCTCATTCCATCTAAGATAATACAGTAACAAATCTCACTAAATGTTGGAACTAAGCCCGTTCACTTAGATCTCTGGCTAGGCTTTGGGAATCTCTACCTACTCAACAAGCTTATGGGCCCCAGACTCTTAAAGAGTCTGCCCAACGGACTCTCACTAATACCTTTGTGGATCCTCAGGGGTCCAGTTTGGGAACCAGTGTATTAGATGTTGGAGAAAAGCCAAGTCTCCCGGGTCCACAAATCTCCTGCTACGCCCCTGTCTCCACTCGTAAGTGAGCCTTTCGTCTCTCGTTTTTATTTTCAACTCTCGGACGGCGCGCGTCGCAGATATAGTGTCAACAGGTCCAGGAATTAGTCCCAAATATTCGTCTATCTGTTAACATTTTTGTCCGGTTCTTTTTCTATGTTTAGATTTTTGTTTGTTTGTTTATTTAGTTGGTTGTTTGGTCTTATTGATGTTTGTTTTAATCAGGTTTTCTGTAATGTTTTTTTTATTTCTATTTTTATTTATCTCAGGTTCTTTTGATTTGAGATTCTTGTTGATCTTACCGCTATCAAACTGTACCCCCTAACCTTATCTCTTTCCGAATGATGGTCTATTTCTTTCCTCAATACGAGCTAATCTTCCCCGGATTCTTCCGTTTCTGCTTCTTCAGTGACACGAACATAGTTCTTCTTCATCTTCTTCTTCTTCTTCTTCTTCTTCTTCTTCTTCTTCTTCTTCTTCTTCTTCTTCTTCTTCTTCTGCTGCTGCTGCTGCTGCTTGTTGTTGTTGTTCTTCTTCTTCTTCTTCGTCTTCTTCTTTTTCTTCTTCTTCGTCTTCTTCTTCTTCTTCTTCCTCCTCCTCTTCTTCTTCTTCTTCTTCTTCTCCTTCTCCCACCCCTTTCTTCTTCTTCTTCTTCTTCTTCTTCTTCTTCTTCTTCTTCTTCTTCTTCTTCTGCTGCTGCTGCTGCTTGTTGTTGTTGTTCTTCTTCTTCTTCTTCGTCTTCTTCTTTTTCTTCTTCTTCGTCTTCTTCTTCTTCTTCTTCCTCCTCCTCTTCTTCTTCTTCTTCTTCTCCTTCTCCCACCCCTTTCTTCTTCTTCTTCTTCTTCTTCTTCTTCTTCTTCTTCTTCGTTTTCTTCTTCTTCGTCTTCTTCTTCTTCTTCTTCTTCTTCTTCTTCTTCTTCTTCTTCTTCTTCTTCTTCTCCTTCTCCCACCCCTTTCTTCTTCTTCTTCTTCTTCTTCTTCTTCTTCTTCTTCTTCTTCTTCTTCTTCTTCTTCTTCTTCTTCTTCTTCTTCTTCTTCTCCCACCCCTTTCTTCTTCTTCTTCTTCTTCTTCTTCTCCCCGAAACCAATATTCATCAAGTGTTTGTTGTTTTTGATGTTGTTTTTGTTGTTGTTGTTGTTCTCTGCAAAAGACACGAAACTAATATTCATCAAGTTCATTTTCTTCTTCTTCCTCTTTTTCCTAATCGTAAAAGCTTTGACACTGATATTCATCAAGTCTTCTTCTTCTTCTTCTTCTTCTTCTTCTTCTTCCGTAGTGCCTGGAATACAACAATCCTCAATTTCTGACTCTTTCTTTTCTCCTTCATTTTCAACAACCCCGAACGCAGCTTCTTCCAAGAACTCATTCTCTTTCTTCTCTCTTTCAATCTTCTTTATTTAGCAACCTTATCCTCTTCTTCTAACGTTCTCTTGTATTTTTATATGTTTTCTGATTCCTTTTCATCAGTCGTGTACTGATCTTTATCTTCGATTTCACCAAATTATCTCTTGTCTTTGTCGGCCAAACGTTACTTTTGATTCCCAGAAGATTTATCAAGTTTCGCCGCGATACCGATGACTTTTGGCTTCTTATTTCATTCGATTTAACCCTTATGTACTAAATTCTTTTATCGCTTGTAAGTCATTTTCTCTTCAAAACTAATAGGATCTTTTTGTTCTTCAATTTTGAGCTTGCTCTGCCGAAAGCTTGCCAACCTAGGGCGACTTTTTGTTTGATTTCTCCATCTTTTGAGGATTTCACGGAGACTCTCTGTCCTAGGCTACTTTCGCTTTCGAATTCGTCTTTGTCTTCAACATATCTATAGCACATGATATTGGTTTTACTGAAGTTCGTGTTAAGACGTACTTTCTTGCCTTCTCCATTTGGTTCTTTTAACATGATCAAATTCATAGAAGATGGACCTACAACCAATGCATTCTCAAAATAATATCTTTGAAGCAGAAACAGGGAACCTAATCAAAATACTCAAACAAAGAACCATGCAACTTGTACAAGAAAAGATTATTCTCAACATCGTATGGACAGACCACAAGACAGCTCAGTATATTGGAGAAAGAACAGAAGCCAGAAAGATCATAAAATTCATTAGAAAATTCAAATGACAGCGACTTGCCATATTGCATGAATGTCGGACAACCGCTGGACATCACAACTCACAATGATCCTTGGAGATCATATGCGAAACTATGGGAGACAAAAATAAGATAGCATGACAATTTGGACTTGTTCTCGAGATACTGATGCTACGACTCTCGCAATCGAGAGGTTAGATGGATTTTGAGGAAGATGTCCAACGACAGACGTTAGAAAGCTGATAATGATATTGATAATGAGGTCATTTGAATTTTTATCACTTTTTAGCCATCATTTTAAATATCTGGCGTTTTAGTACGATTTTAATATGCTTTTACTGATCTTAATTTTGTGGCATGAATAACTTTATTTTTACAAACCTTTAAATGTGAGGAGTAGCCAAAAAGCCTTGTTTAGGTACGTTAAAAGTAAATGAAAAAAAGTACTTCAAAGTAATACATGTTTTATTGATCAATTTGAGACCTGTGTGTCCTTGGTGGTGTTTGTAAGTCAAATTTTATTTTTCAATAAAAATCTGTATTAACCTAATTGTTTCTTTCCAGCATTAGTTGTCTCTAAATGGATTTCAAATATTAGAGAATATAATCACACAAAAAAAAAAAAAGAGATAAAAAAATGCACATGAAGAGTTAAAGGCCCTTCATTTTATTTATTTTTGTGTGGATTTTAGCTACGATTCATTTTATTTCATTTTCCTTTTGCCTCTCAGTTTTATCTGTAATCATATATATATATTGTAGAATGTGGATTTGCTACACAAACTAGCTCATGTTTCTGCCCTCTCCGGGCCTCATCAGCTAGCCTGATTTCTACCATATATATATATATATTGAGAGAGATTGAGTTATATCATAGTGAAAATCTATTTGATATTATCTAATGTCATTACACGGCGAATGTATCATTTGGCCAAGACAACATAGAATAATAACGGATGATAATGGGAGACCATTTCAATCGGAGTTTCAATATAATGTAACGCAATTCATTATCATTCTATCGGATCATATATCAGTTTTTTTTAATAATAACACACACACGTATATATATATATATATATATATATATATATATATATATATATAGAGAGAGAGAGAGAGAGAGAGAGAGAGAGAGCCAGAGAGAGAGAGAGAGAGAGAGAGAGAGAGAGAGACTAAGCTTTCTTTCTTGGTCCGAATATATCTATCCCAGTTCTCATCTATCCCATTTCATATCTTTGTCTCACTTTCTGAGTTTGTTGTCCTTCATTTCACTTGTTAGTTTGCTTTTTCAGTCATCCCATATCTATCAAGAGACATGAGTGATTAGGATCGGTGATACACTGGGAATAGCGCAATCGCCCAATTCAGGCTAGGGAGCCAGATCATTTCAGCGTAAACCAAGAGCAGAAAATATGCTACATAGTTGATGCTGCTGAAAAGGAGTGATTAACTCGAAACATATGTAGATCTTCCCAGTGAAGTGAGAGAATTGCCCAATATGAAGGTGACAAGACAGGCGTACTTAACACAGACCCGTAGAGCTTTGCAAATTGTTTGAGAGAATAGGAGATTGGAGGAAGAATTGAAATCATTCTGACAACAGGATTAACACAATCAGCTACAAAACCTCTACAAATAACACAGCGATGATACCGTCAGACTATATGTAAAGAGAAAATAAAATGGAAGCAGACTCGTCATCGAAGATTGTTTTAGGGTTTTGTAAAGTATGTTCAAAGGACCAAAAAGAGAATAATCAGAACTATCGCAAAAGAAATGTCATGGATCACTTTGCAGTAAACACTTGATAGCAGAATACTGCAACTTTTGTATTGTGTATATATGATAAATAAGAATATATTATCATAAATCTACGTTGACTTCGGGGAGTGTAATCCTGAAGTCTAATTTACTCATCGGATATCGAGTAGATAGTAATTTGATATCCGTACCACGCATAAAT
The DNA here is from genome assembly GCA_963457665.1 of Thysanoteuthis rhombus. Classification (NCBI taxonomy): domain Eukaryota; kingdom Metazoa; phylum Mollusca; class Cephalopoda; order Oegopsida; family Thysanoteuthidae; genus Thysanoteuthis; species Thysanoteuthis major. The sequence goes on from OY735237.1 coordinate 27,588,011, forward strand.
GAATCACCGGAGCGCGCGTACAAAGACTGATTATTTAAAAATGTATGAAAAAAATTATGTGAAAAAAAAAAATCTCTAATCAGAAATTATTTCAAGTTAGTTGATAAAAATGACCACAGAGACCCCCCCCCCAGGATTTTTTTGAAAAAACAAAACAAAAAGGCATTATTAGAAGATGCCTATCGGCGTACTCATACAAATTTTCGACGTTGTAGATCCAACATTACGACCAGGGGAGCCCTCACACACACACACACACACACACACACACACACACACACACACACACACACATGTGTACAAACATACACACAGGTGAACAAGGAGAGATATAGCCTACTTGGCTGGTTGATCGGGCAGGTCATTTGTTGAGCCAAAACAGGAACGGCTGGAGTTGTAGCCAGCGAAAGGACACTGCTTATTTAACAACCCTCGATATTTTAGCAAAGCAATTTCTACAGAGAGGAGCGATGTATGATGTTTGAATGGACGGTTGTCCCCGCTTGGGATATAGTCGAGAAATTCTATATGGTTGCGATATTGTCGGCCATTCACAATCAGAAGGAGATCATGTAAAACTTCCAACTTCTTTGAATTTAAATTACTTCTCAGGGATATTCTAGAAAAAAAAGGAAACATGTCAGCGGGGCGCTTAGGGTATTAACCCTTTGGCTACCCAATATCCAGATTGAATCACAGTGAACTTTATTGACAGTGAATCCTACAGGAAAAGGAACATTTTAATTTCCGATCGAAGTTATAAGAACTTTGAGCGCTGCTAAAAAAACAGGTCTGGTTGAAGGTCGGAAAAGGGGGCGATCAAAGGATTGATTACTTTTCTCGCCTTTTGGTGGCTGGTGATCACTAAAGATGTCTGAAAAAAGAAAAAAAAACAAAAAACGAGCAACCGGACAAAAAACTAAGTGACTTGTTTAGCGTACATTTATATCATAAATTGAACCCCCACTAAAATCATTTGGAGGGGGGAGTTCTAAAAACAAGAAAACGTCTTTTCTAGACATAATAAGGAGTAAACGTTTAAATTTTATGCCCTTTAGCTCTGGTTGTGTTGCCTGCAAGCTGGACACATACATAGATAGCCAGCCAGACCCACTTAAAAACTGAAGACATATATTGATGCTGACTACGTTGATTTGGACAGTTTCAATTGACGGTTTCTAATAAAAATCAAAGAAAAAAACAGAAAAAAACTAAAAAGAGCGCATACCTCTGCTAACGTCATTGTCTGTAAAAACTGGATGAAAATCTATGCATATATAGCTACGGGGTAAATGTGAAAATTCCTGGGTCTGCTCAGTGCATGGCCCTGTCTTCCACCAAATCTCACTGGGATTTGCTGAGAAGTTTTTGGGGATATCGTTAACAGTTGATGTATAAATGTCCGGAAAATAACAGAACAATATTTTTGATTCAAGAGAAGTTCCTGGATCCTCTCCAAATAGCTACGATATAGGAAACTTAACTGTGAAAAATTAATGGATCCGTACTTCAATTTATTAACAGCAAAATTTTATTGAAATTCGTTGAGAGCTTTCATAAATATTGTTTGGACGGACAAACAGATGGACATACAGACGGACGGACAGTCGTGAGTCGGTGCCAGTCAATAGATCAGTGGTCTGTCGGTTCTCAGAAATGAGATCCTATGTCCGGTGGTATACTTGTTTCATGTTAATCTCTTTCCTTCAATACATCTCTCTTTGTTTATTTAATGACTCTTCCTTTTAGGTATATTTTGGCGGTGCAAAACTATTTTCTCATGGACCATTTCCACAGAACTGGAAAACGTACATTGTATGATTGGAAATTCGGTTGGTGCATTGGTTCGTCTGAACTCAACCCCCGTACAAGTGCGTATTTTGAACGGCTATGCTGATGCTTAATCTATATCTAGAATCTTGGTTATGTTCATGTGTGTGTTTGTAAACCACTGACTCTCTCTCTCTCTCTCAATACATATATATATATACATACATATATATATATATATATATATATATATATATATATATATATATATATATATATATATATATGTGTGTGTGTGTGTGTGTGTGTGTGTGTGTGTGTGTGTGTGTGTGTGTGTGTGTGTTCGTGCTTGGAAAACTTCGTTCTATGATCGGCATGGCATATGTAACTGGTTGCATTTCTTTTTATTTTCTGGCAAGCCTTTTTTTTTCTCTTTAAAGAAAGCAGTCTAAAATGTAATCTTGTTTGGGCGGATACGGAAAATAAACTTACCTTTGAGACCCGAGGTTTTATATTTCGGAGAAAATAGTAAAATTGAAAAAAAAAAGCCAAAAAGAAACGAAGAAAGGGAAAAACAACAGAAAATGAAAATTAACCAAGATAACGAAAGGAACAAAAAGAGAGAAAAGAAAAAAGCAAGAGAAAGAAATAAGCAAACAAAACAAAGACGAAAAGAGCAAAAGAAAAAGAAAGAAACAAGAAGAAGAAAGAAACAAGAAAAAGAAAGAAACAAGAAACAATAAATAAAAAAACAAATAAAGTGAAAATTGAAGAAAAAAGATTTAATGAAGAAAAAGGAAAGCTAGATATTAACTTCATTTAGTCTGACACAAGGACACAAGATCGGGGAATTTCTCGTCTATATAAATATATATGTATATATATATGTATATATACATTTATATGTATATGTATGTATGTATGTATGTAGGAGACTAGTTGGGCACAGGGACACGTTGAATCACTAGTTCTGATTTGTGTTTCTAAATCTTGGGGGCGCCACTGTTGGGCTCATTTTGAGCAAAAAAATCGGCCATTTTCCTACTGAGTTTGAGTCAAATGTGTGGTACGCACGAACAGTTTTGCATTAAAAACCATTTTGTAAGTAACTTTTTCACTTTAAAAAACCAGTGCCAAGTTCAAGCTGTATTGTGTCGTTGACGATAGCGTATCGAATATTTAAGCGAAGTGGTAATGAACAGTATATTTACTATATTTCAAGCAGCTTCGGTCAGAATTTTTCCTTGGAATAGAAGGTAAAGAAAAACATGTGTTTGGGACTGGTTGGTATATCATAAGTGGGGCTAAATGGTCTTCAAGAATTTCATGCAATTTGAGCAAACGAATCACAAAAAAAACAAAAAAACTTATTGATACCGTTATTCTTTTCTTATTGTTCTTATTTCCATTGTTCACTTTAATAGACTGCATTATTGAGTCACATATTATTCCACTTGTTAAACTAAAACTTTTTGGAGATATTGTCAACATAAGTTGATGTATAAATGTCTGGAATATAACAGAACAATATTTTTGACTCAAGAGGAATTCCCGGATCCATTCCAAATAGCTAATGAGAAAAATTAATGGATCCGTACTTCAATTTGATAACAGCAAAATTTCATTGAAATTCGTTGAGAACTTTCATACATATTGTTTGGACAGACGAAGAAATGAACATACATGCATACATACAAACAGTCGTGAGTCGGTACTAATCGATAGAGCAGTGATCTTATTCATAAAATCTCACTTTTCACTCAAATACATCCTTCTGCCTTTTTAAAATATATATATATATATTCCTCAATTATATATTCATCTTCATGATACCCATAACTACAAGCAAGAGAACTCGTTTTAAAAACCGACAACCAAAACTGTAAACATTGGTCAATATAGGTTTCTCCTGTTTTTTAGGGATTCTGGTTGACTTGCTGGCTGGCTATCTTCTGATGTATCTCCCACGAGGACAGGGCTCTCTAAATATAACTAAAGGTCTGAAAATTTAATCCTTATTATGTCTTTGCGAATAATAGATAAATTCAATCCTGTTTCCATATTGTCTATCAAATTCACCATTGTCGGATGAATCTCACCCTCACTATATATATATATATATATATATATATATATATATATATATATATATATATATATATATATAAAAATATATGTATATATATATATATATATATATATATATATATATATATACGTTGTTTTACTTATTTGTTTTGTATGCCAATGTTTTTTTCTACGCTTTTTGTTGGTGCTATTTTTTCTGTCTCTTATTTCGGAAGTCTTATTTCTTATTTTGATGGCTTCTAAACTGTGCTCGGAACTTACGGGTTGAATGGGTTCACTTTGACAGAATTAGTTGGGGCGTTGGAACTTGCGAATCTCAAGTAAGCAAGCACCTATATGACCAAAGAAAGAATAACAGACTCTTCCGTCTTTTGTCAAGGATCTGGTACCTTAGGTCTAATTGGATCGGTCAGTTGAGGGACTAACAAGACGAGCCCCCCACCCCCACCACCCATACCGCGACTGTCGTCTGAGTCTCGACTCAAACGAGGGGATCGACGATTTAGCGGGGGGAGGGGGCACGGATCCTCTTTTATTTTTCGTTTTTTTAATTTGCATTTAGCATTCAGATTGCTTGCTCCAGTATCCATTTTCGGGTTCAGTTCTAAACAGGACCACATGGAAAGGAGGAAGAGAGGAAGAAAGAAAGAGAAAGAAAGAAAAAGAAAGAAAGAAAGAGAAGACAAGACTGGCAGCTGCAAGGTGAAACTCCACTCAAACTTCTTTTCTGGCGGAAGATGATTACTCTAACTTTTTTATTCCATCAACTATAAATGAAAAAACTATACATATATATATATATATATATATATATATATATATATATATATATATATATATATGTATATATATGTATATGTATATATATATATATATATATATATATATACATGTATATATATATATATATATATATATATATATATATATATATATATATATATATATATATATATATATGTATGTATGTATACAATGGTTTAATCATATGGGTCACACAAAAAACAGGCCAAGACGTGATGTAACCCATATCATGAAAATATTATAAGCTCTTGTTTTATTGAATTATTATTATCAACCTTTAATGATCCTTTCCTTAAGCATACAGCACTATGAATTCCCAACAATTACGCCGAAAACGAACTACACGTACACAAACATATACAAACATGTAATTTATAGTGCGTATGTAACAATTTTCAATGTGCACACTGATAACACGCTCTAGGCAGAAGTGCTGTGTAACGATGCCTTCATCATATGCAGAGTGCACAGATACTTTACTCTGATCCTATGCAGAGGGCCTGGTAGCAACACTATAATCCTAGCCACAGAAACTTTCATTCCATGAGGACATGCCGGTCCATAAGTAAAAAAAAGAATGATAATTTTTGACGGGTACTAAGCTATTAAAAGAATAGTTTGCCAAATTCCAAATAAATGATAAATAAAACACACTGACAAAACAATATGAAGCAGGAATGAAATAATGTCCTCCAAATGTTCTGGGAAATGGAGTTGAATATGTAAAGCAAAAAACTAAGACCCAGTCGGCAAAAGAAAGGAATTATCCCAAAACTCTCTTTGACTTTTTCTTTTAAATATTCTTCAATTCATACTTTTTCTCCTTCTTTCTTTCTCTTCCTTTTGTACTTTTCAAGTGTCATTCATTTCTTTCTCTTGTTATCCCAAGTCCTTATTGGATTTTCCCGTGATGCCTCTTTGTCTTCAGATAGATTTGCAAATGGCCGCCTTTTTGAAAATCCTTTTTTTTTTTTTAATGTCTTGAGTGATTAGTTCTCTTGTTGCAACGACTGACGATAGAGCGTGTCTTGTTGAAACGTCCTCGTGTAAAATGTCTCCTCCTCAAGATGCGGTTATTTTGAGTTGGTTGTTTGTGGTGATGCTTTTGGGAAAAGAAGTCGTGAGATGTTTGGACGATAAGGATATGCAGAGAAAGGAGTACTCGAAATGGAAAGAGACGAAAGAAAGATGAATGATTGAAAAGAAAGATAAATAGAAACCGGTTCGGTTAGTCACTCAGCAGAAGTCGTCAAATCTTCTAATAGCAGGCCATGTTAGGGGTGATCAATTGAAAAATAGGAAAAAAGAGTGATCAATGAATAAATTATCCCTCCACCGTTTTGTTAGGCAGTGACAACTAAAATTCCGAAGTTTTAAAAAAAAACAAAAAAAATCAAACTATTTAATTGGGGAAGAGAGTGTAAAATGTTTTATTTTGTCTAGACAGGGTGAATGTTTAGCCCTTTAGCTCCATTGGTGTGGCCTGTGCTCACGTCACGTAAATTCATTATCTTACAATGCCTCTTCTGAGATCTCTGACTATAAACAATATCTACACATCAATGTAAAAACAAACACAAATTTCATAAAAACAAACATATTCAATACGCATAAATACAAACATTTAAAATTTGACATAGTTTAGAGCACAGACTCTCTTGAGAATCCCGTTCGACGGATTCCGAAAACGTCCTTGTAAACTTGGAATGCATACATAGATAACCATCCATCCAGGCCAACATAAAAACCTGAAGAAACCTATGTTGACAGTTTTGGTGATAGTTCTGATTGACGGTGTCTAATTGGTAAAAAATCTAAATAAAATAAGAAATAATAAAGAAATGGGGGATATTTAAATGAAGAGACGTGCGAAGATGTCCGAAACTGAGACAAGAGAGTTGACGGAAGTGAAAATAATGACTGATATGGATTGGATCGTTAATTTCCGTCCGTGGAGACATTTAGCGGGTAAATGAGTGTACCATAGCGAGTAATACGAGAGATAAGGAACACAAAGTTAACCCATTTATGCCCTAAGTCAGATTTTTCCACCGATGTTGGTATAATTAGGAAATTGAGTAATGAAAGCATATTAGTATGCTGATGCAAATTTATTTGTAAAAAAAAAAACCCGAGAGCATGTTTCTTATCATCTTGAGGGTGTTCCTATGTTATTTGATCCGCTCTCTCTCCCCCCAAATCAGGTCTGGTTCCTCAATCATTAGAAACCGTCATATGATCAACTTCTTTTGATCTTATGGAGTATTGGGGGTGATCAATTTGAAAAATGGAAAAGGGGATGATAAATGAATAAATTCTCTCGCCTTTTGCTGCGTAGTGATCACAACAAAAAATCTGAATTTTCAAAAAACAAACGTTAATACCATTGGATATAGATAAAGGAGCCAATTTAACATAAGGTTACATTGTAAATTGAACTCCCACTTTTTAAAAACATAAAAAACATGAAGAGTGAATGTTGAAAATTTATGCTGTCTAGCCCAATTGCTGCAGGGTGTACACATGGTACATTGCAAGCCAGCTGGTAAACTCGGTAAAAATACTGTCTGAGCGCTCAAGAACATTGATTTTGCATTCGGAATGGAAACAGAGAGACGTTGATTCCACTAATTCTATTCCAGGGATATGGGCCTGGAGAATGACCCTTGAAGGTGCCCTCAATCAATTGCTGATGACGAGAGGGGATGCTGTGGAAACTGAGACAAGGCTTACTGTTCGAGCTCTGGCTCAAGATTTACAGATTTACAAAATAACTGTATACATTTTCTATTTCATAATCGTCCATTCCAAGCTGGGCAACTCAATATTATGGTAAAGGGATAAAACGGAGCAGAATGACGTAACGAAAAGCAAAAGATCAAGGTTAAAATGCTTGACTATCTTGGTAGGTTGTCTGTTGTTAATCCATTAAATGCAAATGGCAGACATTTCCTATCTATACAAAAAAAATCCGTTTTTATCGTGATTGATGGTAACTAAGTTTTTTTCAGTGCTGAAATAGAAAACTTGCAATGAACAAGGGTTTTTATCTTACATTGGATAATTATTACACTTTCTACTTTCTGCAGTTAACGGGTTAATCCCAGTAAATTCCTTGTGGAGCATAGAGTTGCAATCACTCGGGTGGAGTTTCAGAAACATGTTTTGCTGGCTGGAGTTGCTAGCTTAACTCTTAACCTGCCTCATTCTCCTGGGGTAGGGCCAGCTATAATGACTGCCAAGTAGTTGCTTTCCGGTCAGAAATGCCTTCTCTTAGATAGATCTTACAAGGCTAAAGAGTTCCAACTGTCCTGTTATTTACAGATTGCTGGAGAGGATCTCTTAGGGACATTATGGCGAAGTGAACGTATAGAATCTCGGTCGAGACTTGAACCAGGTCTGCTGTTTCCATTTTCCGTATCGGTAACCGTTACGTTTCTCGTTCAGAGGAGGGGTTGAATTTTTAAAAAAAATGTCTGGCTGCCGCATGGTCAAACCCCACTCCAACTTCTATTCCAAATGAAGATAATTACTGAAACTTTTGTATTCTTCATACTACATATGAAAAAGCATTAAAAATATTTTTGCTGTGTATATACATTGATCAATTCGAATGAAATAAGCCCACGCGTATCTGTAAGATAAGTTTTCATTATCTTAGACCAGTCAATTTAGCTCAGTCAATAAGACAGCCTAGAGGTTTTCACCCCTCATTTTGTTGATGACTGTTCTGTTGTTCTTGGTACGTTATGAAAACAAAATCAACTCCAGACTTTGTATCGTAGTTTGACAATACCCCCGTTAACTTATAATGAACGAATGTGAAAAAAGGAAAAACGACTGAAGAGACGAAGGGGCTTGTCTTAGTTCATGAAGAAACAGATGCAGAGCTAGAGATTCGGGGGCCACACTGCCTTGGCTCCTTGGGGGACCTCTTTCAACATTTGGTGAGATATGATGAAAGAAGAGATTTTTGCAATAAACAGACATATAGTACATCAGATCAGTGAAATTGTCTAATTGGTGATATTCTAAGTTTTTTCACACACACACACACACACACACACACACACACACACACACACACACACACACACACACACACACACACACAGAAAAGAAAAAAAATGAATTATTGATAAATTAATTCAATTTGATCAAAAAAGGGTATCAAAGAATTATTTTACAATCAAAAGTTTCGGAAATCAACTTTTTTTTACCAAAAATATAGTAGATACGTAGTTCAACTTTTTCCTTTTAGAATAAATGTATACGTTTTTTGTTTGATTCGTTTTTTTTTCATTTTGAGCGAAAGTTTATTCAATCAAAAAAATGATATACAACAATCAACAGTTTATGTAATTGAGGTGAAATTAAACTTTTTTTCGCAAGAAATAAGTAAATTTCTCCAATCAAGCAATTGCGTCAATTTGGCGTAACTCAGGCACGATTATTTTATTGGGGGAATGTTTTCCCCAAAGATTTGATTATCATTTACTTAATTCATGTACAAACATATCTTTGTTATTGTATGATGTTAGTAGAAATGCAGTAGATGAACTATTATTTATAAAATTTCTATAGGGGCCATTCCGTTGGGGGCCCGTGGACATTTTTCTTATAGCCCCCTTTGCCCTCTCGGTTACGCCTCTGAGAAGGAAATTAATAGATGGGCTGATATGTGGATTTGACATCAGTAAGAGGGAAACGGTTGATTGGAGTGGTTAGGTGTTGACAACATGCGATACACACAATGAGATGGGCTCGGAGATTTCAACAGTGTCCTGAAGGAGACTAAGGTAGTAAAAGGGAAAGTGTCAGAAGAAAACAAATCCACTAAAGGCAAGAGATAATGAACATAATAAAAAAATACACAGCAACAAATGAAAATAACGGAGAAAGAAACAGCCCTCTCCTCTAAAATCACCGTCACAAAAAGGAGAAGGCGAGGGAGACAGAACCGCAATAGTGAAAAGGATTGAGAGATAGCCGATTATATCGGTTTGGTTAGTAATCTAGGGGTCCTTGAAAGACGAGGGTTTACATAAAAGAAAAAGAGAATAAAAACAAAAAACGCACGCATGTTTCAGGATGTGATTGCCTTGTAATGAGATGATATTTGGAAATTTGTTTATTGCTATCACGTCGAATTCTTCCCTTTCCCGCCCTCTTCATGCTTCTCGTGCATGGACAACTTTCACTTTCACTTTGAAATGAAACTCTCCTTCTTTTCCTTCCATTAATGGAGATCGTCATCTTTTTCTTTCTCCCACTTATCAGTTCTTTTCTTTTCCTCGAATTTCTTCCTCTTTCTTTTCTCGAACTTTCTTATTACAGTTCTAAGCGTGCTGTTCCAAAAACCTGTCCAAAGTGAGTTTGATTCGTAATAAGGGCAACGAGAAGTGAACTTGGGCCAAAACTTGAAAGCTTGGGAAAAACTTGATTATTTTATGAATTACCTTGATATTTGATGTCTAATTCTTTTTTCAGCATAACTTTTTTGACGGTTTGTTTCCTGCCGACGTGTTTTACCTCAGATAATGTATTGTTTATCTTTGTCAAAGAAGTTGAACAGGTATATGTATTACACAGTGTCTCTTGGCAGACTCTCAGTATTGTTGGATTTGGCTTCATTTTCCTATCCTAACAACAATGACGTGCAATTGACGAACGCTTGTATCTAGACGTAGTAAAATCGAATTGCAATGTTTTGATGACGTAATCATAAAATATTACTTGAGCGACATCAGATTTATAGAAGTAGAAAAGATTGCTTCGTTGAGATGATGTAAAGTGTTTACTATGTCGATTTGTCTGTCAGTCATACAGTGACAGCAAGTACTTCTATAGATTCTAGCGCAGCTAAAAATTATTGTGCACAACAAAGTTTTGATGCCAGACACGTATGTTGTGAATTTTGGATAAGAAAGAAAAGGCCCAATAATAAAACCACGTGGTCGAAGAAGCAATTATCAAATCGCTTTTACTTGGAATAACATAATTTGATTGCAGAATTATGTTAATATTATTATGTGGAAATACATAATTGTTGTCGCTGTGCTGCCTAACAAGAATCGTATTTCTCTTTTTATCATTTTAATATTTAGATTTTATCTATTTTTCTTTTATTATCATACACTTAAACTGATTCAACTATATACACAGAAGCATATCAACAACGGGCCGAATGCAGTTCAAGTGCTACAGATATTCATCCAGTCTATATAACAATGTATTGATATTGACGTATAACAACAGGATGTGTGCAGATAGTATTGGAATACTCAATCCTGGTCTATCAATTTTTTAACAATTATGTTAAATGATTTTCGTCGTATAATACATTTTTTACCGAGCCTTTACTGTCAACGAACATGGGTTCAGCTGTAACCTTTTCCATTCGACATCGTATCCGAGCGTGGTTTCAGTCTTGAAAGTCTATAAGAGTTGAAATGAGAAAATAATTAAGAATGTATTAACATTTTTCGAGAGTAGTTGAATCAAATTTATACTGCTACGTCTGGAAAATATCAAAGCAAAATTTTCAGTTAATGGTATCCCTCATAAACCATTTTTCAAAATATTGATTACGTTTTAGAATTTGATGTCAAAACTTGAAAAATTCTGCGAGTCTATATAATCTTAATGTATGGATTTGATTAAAAAAATGTTAATACTTGATTTTTACACTCCTTTTCACTTGGGCCATTATTACCTGAGCCATTCTAATTTGGGCCATTTTTCACCAAGGCCATTTTTACCTGGGCCATTTTATCGGGCCATTATTACCTTGGCCATTTCCACCCAGGCAATTATTACCTGGGCCAATATCACTTGGGCCATCATTACCTGGGGCATTTTATAGGGACATTATAGCCCGTGCCATTCTTACTGAGGCCACTCTACATAAATTTACAATATACATATAGTAGCCCTATTCTGTCACTAGCTCATGCAATAATTCCTGACTACTGACTATCTCTTTTTTCCTTATTTACTATGTATTTGTATTGTAGAATGATTAGGAATGCATTTAGATTATGCATATAATGGGTACATCCCTCCTGTAACATTAGACTCAATTCTTGATGACTGACGATATTTTTTTTTTAATTCAATATTTCTGTTGTAAAAGCATTAACATTTAAGGAATTCCCATAGTTCGAATTGCATGTAAATAGACATATCAGATAAAATAATAACAGGTTTCGTTAGTCACTCAATCATCATCAGTCTTTCAACATCCGTCGTTGGACATAGACCTTCCCCAGGATTTGCTACACTTCTCTATCATGGGCGTCGCAGAGCCAGTACTTTCTGAATTTGTCTAGCTCGTCTCTCCATCTAATATTCTGCCGACCTCGGTTCTGCATGTGATCTTGGGGGATTCATGTCGTGAGTCGTGATGTCCATCGGTTGTCTGCCATTCGTGCAACAGGGCCAGCCCACTGCCATTTGAGCTTTTTAATGGATTCTATGATGTCCCTGACTTTTGTCTTTTCCTGGATGTACTGTGCCGTCTTGTGGTCTCTCTATGTGAGGCCCAGCATAATTTTTTTCATGTGCACGTTGCATAATTCTCAATTCGCGGATCTGTCTCTTGGTCAGGTTACCATTAAGAGGATGCATTGGTTATACACCCTTCATTTTAGGATTAATGGGATCTTCTTTGAAACCCTCACAGAAGAAGAAATCAATCGAAGAATCACACTGCGATGGCAAGCCTTTGGCAGAGCAAGCTCAACCTTCAAAAAGAAGTCACTCTATAATGATCGTTTTTTGGCAGCATATGATGTTGGGGGTTACCAATTGAAAAATTGCAAAAAGTTGTGATCATTGAATGAGTCACTTCTCTCGCCTTTCGTTGAAAAAAGTGTTACTGGGCGCAAAGTGAGAGATCAATTTAGCTTAAACATACTTGGCAAACTAAACCCAACTTTAAAAACTATTTGGGGGGTTAAGAAAATATTTTTTCTAGACATGTTCTAGTTGTGAGACAGAGCTTTTATCTTTTAATGGATAAATTGCAATGGATCAACTTGCAATGAGCAATGGCTTTTTTTCATCTTGCAATAGATAACTAATACTCTTCACCACGTTCCATAGTTAATGGGTTAATTTTGATATGAGTTGTCGTAATCCAGGGTGTTAACCTTCATATCAACAATTATAAAGTTTGGTTTTTGAAGACGATTTTCCAATTTTGGGGGAGGGGAGTCGTGTTGAGGGGGGATAGAAAGTCTTACTCCCAACTTTTTATGCACTCCTCTCCTCAAACATTATTTATCTCCATCCGGTATCATCAACTACATATTTGCTATACCCTTCTGTTGTACACAGAGTTGCCAACACAAAAAAGAATTTTCGCGCTGAATCGACCACGAAAGCGTCATCAAAACGCCAAAACACAGTAATAACACAGTTAACCATTTTAGGGTCATTTCAAGAGCTACATCTGCTCAATATAGCTAAGAAAAAATTGGCTAAATTTGATGGGGATATAGCATCTAAAATTGGGTGAACTAGCGCTGAATGTTGAATTTTCGCGCTCTAAAAGCAAAAAACGCAAAAATCGCTCACTTGTCAACACTGACTATATCATCGCTATTCTTCAGGTCTTTTGTTGCTCTCCTCCCTTTTCTTTCTCTCTCTCTCTTTCTCTCTCTCTCTCCATCTCTTTCTCTCTCTCTCCATCTCTCTCTCTCTCTCTCTCTCTCTCTCTCTCTCTCTCACTTATCACTATTCAATACTCTCCGTCTGTCTTACTCTCTTCCTCTACCTATTTTCTGCTCAGGAAACATAATCTTTCTTTCCTCTCCCTGCTCGCTTCCTCTTTCTGTCATTTTATCCATGTCAGTCAGTCAGTCTGTCAGTCTCTCTTTCTTCGCCTCCCATCTAGTTCCCGCGAAACAGACTCTCTTCCCCTTTTCTCTCTCGCTCTTTTTCTCTATTCCCCTTCCCTATTTTATCTCTCTTTTTCTAGAAATAGACACTATCTCTTTCTTTCTGTTTTTCCCTTTTCTCTCTCTTTTATTCTCGCTTTCCCCCACCTTCTTACTGCTTCGGAAATAGATTCTATTTAGCGTATGGCTCATTCGACCTCCTGCTGCTTATTTTCTCTCTCTTTCTCTATCTCTTATTAACCCCCTCCGTCTCTCTTTATTCCCCTCTCTATTTCCCCAACCTTTTCCTGCTTCCAAACCAGACTCTATTTAGCGAGTAGCTCTTAAGACAATCTGACAAGATCGTCTCGTCAGCGTATGCACAGTGGGATAGCCAGGGTGATACCTAAGATAGATAACGTCAAATGCTTATTGCCGGCCTTGTCAACGCTCTCCAAAACAGGGATCTTATCTCACAGTAAACATCTGTCTAAGGTTCGTAAAGACTGGCCGGTAACAGCCGCTGCCCGTCGTTCCTTACGTCGCACAGAGTGAAAGAAAGGGGTCAATTTCTCCCAACCGCTTACTGTTTCGCAGAAGCGTAGCTGAAGAGGGGGAAGGGCTGCGTGGAAACGCCCCCAGGCCCTCAATGGAGGGGCCTCTAAATCTCTATAAATCATAGTTCAACTACAGAATTTCTACTGACATCATACAATAACAAGGATATATTTGTATATGCATTGCATAAATAATAATTCAGCCTTTAGGGTTGTTTTTCACCAATTAAATGATAATGCCCCTGTCTATTTATAACAAATTTTCGTTTTTGATCAAATCTCACTAAATGTTGGAGGGAGCCCTCAACGAGCCAGGCCCCCAGGGCTCCCAAATCTCTAGCAATCTACGCCCCTGCTATTCTGATCTGGTTTTATTTCGGTTTTCTCTCTTTTCTCATGGTCGCTCTCCTTTGTCGATCTTGCTCTCCCGGTTCTAATTTTACAGTTTACATACTCTCCTATTTCCTCCTTTTTTGAACTCGTCAACCAAAACTGTCAAATTATGTTTCTTCAGTTTTCAAATTAGTCCGGCTGGCTTGCAGCGTATTACGCGTACAGTCCTCATAAATGAAGCTAGAGGGCTGAAACTTCCAACATTTACTCCTTATTATGTGAAGAAAAAATGTTGCTTTTTTTTCCCTTATTACCCCTCATGATAGATTTGTTGGGGGAAGGGGTAAATTTACAAAGTAAATTTATGTTAAAGTGATCCCTTAGTTTGTGTTTAGCAGCATTCACGTTTGTTTGCTTTGACTTTTCTTAATGATCACTAACCAATAAAAGGCGAATGAAGTAACCTTATTTGTCAACCCTTTTACCAATTTTTTAATTGATCACCTTCTACACAGCCACCAAAAGACGTTGGTCTTGTGACAGTTTTCATCGAATGACTAAACAGGGTTTCTCCGTCCTTCTCATTTTTCAGCGTAAGTTTTTTTTTTCATTGGAAGGGTCATGACGTTTCTATTTTCATTTGCTTCTGGTCACTCACAAGACAGCCAGTCAGGAGATTCAGTATGGGTGGGGAGCCTTTTTTTTTTCAGATTCTAGAATGATTAACGGGATCGACATGGAAGACTGCAAACACGCCCTTTTCTTTTCCGAGGTCACTCATTTAAGTATTGGCAGGGCTCGACGTTGCTTAACTTCGGTGATCGTACGAGAACTGGTGTTTCCCAATACGTGTTGGCTGTAACTTCCCTTTTGTTTAAAGATTTTGTTAAAAGGTTTTGGCTTATAGCTGCTGTTTCTCTCTGTTTTTTTTCCACGACCTTTCTCTCTTTTGTACTGATTTTGACTATTATTTACCTCAATCTTAATTTTCCATCAAACTCCCAAACTAGAGGTGACTTTGTTTTTCTACTGAAACTAGCACACACAAGAAGAGCAATCCTCACCAAAATTAAGGGTGTAAACAGATTTGTAGAATCCAGATCCCTTACCGTGATCACGAACACACGACCAACTGATTGCCAGGAGACTGTCTTACTATGTGAGCTAAATTGACAAGTCTTTGATATTAGCAAAAAATTTCCATACATATACTTACGGGCTTATTCCATTCAAATGAACAATACTTTTATATAAAAAGAGGTTTGTTGTATTGATCCAACAGAATAGCATAATGGTAGTAATTTGACAACGTGGAAGTGGGAGATTGAGAAAAAGATGTTTTACTTCTCAATTTTTCAAAAAGTTTTCCCCACGATAAGGCTTTTCGTATTTTGCTTCTCTTGAATCGGCATTTTAATTTTTTATAATCTAAAAAAAAAAAAACATTTATTATGTATACAATACAAAAGCTTCAGTAACCATTCTCAGTTTGAATAAAAGTTTGAGTGGATTTTGACCCTGCAGCAGCCAGGCATGTGTCTTTTATTTTTTGCTGACCTAATATTTAAAAAAAAATGTGCCGGAGATAAAACCGTAATCCACAATAACTTGTCGGCTTTTTCAATACTTTTATGCCTCTCCTCAGGTTCTCAACAGGGGGTAACACTAATTACCGTATGTTAATGAGCTAACCAGATAGGGATTAACAAGAGAACATTACTCTGACATCCCGGCCACCTTTTAAAAGAGAAAAGGGTCCTAGGAGCCTATGCTACTTGAAAACCCTTAACTCCCTTACCTAAAAAAAAAAAAAAGTACCTGCGGCGTCGTAACTTGTCATTGTTATTAACAACTACTGTCGCTGTGATGTGATCGAGATCGAATTGTATTTCAGGGAACTGAGATTGTCCAGTGTTAGGGTTAGGGTTAGGGTTAGAACCCTATCGTGCCGTTCTGTTCTTTCCTTCCTAATTAAGCCGATCAGATGTTATCAGTCAGCTACGCGAATCGCCCATTTTCTTGGCCGTCTGTTTTGCTCTCTGTCTGTTTGTCGGTTCCGAGGGACAGGGAGTTCAGAATAAGGGGACGGGGAGCTGCGTTATATTCAGTCACATAAGCTGATAACCCCCGCCCCGAAACGCACGATCATTGTAGACACCCAAACCAAAGACATATTGTCCACATGCGGGCACACAAGCACGCGTGGCGAAAACGTTCAGGTCAGAAATGACCGTTGCAAACGTCTCTGTCTCACAAGACCCTTTAATGCTTATTCTACCTACGGATTAACACGTGATGGAAGATTTGGATAATACCGACAAGGAGTTACGCGGAATCGTCCTCTTTCTCCAAAATCATACTACACCAATGAGTAAAAATCGATTTAAGGCACCACTTCTTGTGGACCATTGACACCCAATCATTGTTTGTAATGATCGTAAGTTTTACAGAGCCAAGGTGCTTGCCCGACGCTAAAGATGGACCTCCTTATGGTACTTAAGGGCTCAAACTGCCTTGCTATTTCACCTATAACTGAAGAGAGGATTCATGCCTTTCCCAATGGAATCTTGATAACGCAATATTTTCAGCCGAGATTTGAACTTGTTCACCGGATTCATTCTCTGTACCGTTAATCATAAGGCCAATCCTACTTTATTGCGGTACCAAGGGTAGGGGTATATTTTCCACTGTAGCTATTGGTCGGTGTTCAATACCAGATAAAATCAAAGGTTCAAAATATTGAATTTTAAAAGAGAGCAGACCCTGCCCACTTTGAAAATTGATACAACACCTCCTTTAGTCAAAGTTGGGTCTTCTTCAAGATAAAATTAAACCATTGAAATAAATATCCACCATAACTGAAATGCGTAGCTTAAATTAGAACGACTGCAAAAGTATGGCAATATACAAGGTCTGTATCCAGCCATTGGATATTAACGAAAAATGGTACCCAAGTCCACTTCAAATTACTCCTCTTTGGACTGCACACAGTTATTCTAGCACCCTTTCACTTTTCGAAGCAGTCTATGAAGTTTTTTACTATGTGCCTTGTTGCATTCTCTTTAACCTCGTCCACAAATCTGAAATCTTATTTTTGGGGGCAGCCAGAAGTCGCAGGGACTGGGCAATAAGGGGGGGGGGGGGGAGAATGATCCGGATGATGCCAAAAACCTGCTCAAAACGTGAAGTCATTGTGAATGCCACTGTCATACACTACATAAGCTTACTCGATTGTGTAACCCCACGGGAGAGTGTCTGTTCATGCATGTGTAAAAAGGCTGCCAAGTTATATTCAGGCCACATAACTAGTTTTCGATGTATTCAAATTCATCAAAGTTGAGCGTTGTTGAACCTGTATCTAGATAGGTGAACAGGTGTACAGAGCCTCCCATTGCGATCCTGTTAATCCTCCAAGGAAGAGACCAATCTTTACACGCTCAGCAACTCTGGCCAAATGCCCCTCCCTCCCTGCCCTGGAACCCCTGAGTGGCCTGGCTGCTACCGACAAGAAATAAATGAATGCCTCCAAATCATTTCCCATCTTTCCTTCATAGCCGTCCTTATCATTCCTATAAAATACGCCCCCACGCCACCAATTCGCCAGCAACGATTCCCGCCTCTCAGCGAAAAACTTATCTGCTTTTTCCAATTCCCAAGCGAGGCCGATGGAACACAAATATGGTGGCGATGAAAAATCTAGATAAACGCGTGTTCATTTTTCGCCAGCCATATTGAGGCGTGTCGTCTGCTCACCTCTCGTTATTTCCACTTCTGCCATCTTTTGGTCTCTCTCTTTTGTTCGGCTCTGTCTCCTGACAAGAGTGCAAGCACAGGGACAGAAAAGAGTCTTGAAGACATATTTCGATACCAACACAAAGATTTGTAAGGAGAGGGAACGAAGGATAAGCAAAAGAATATCATAAAAACGACGCATTAAAATAATAGAAAATGAAGACAGAAAAAAATAACTGCGGAAAAAAAGAGATAAGGGTAGAAAATGAACAAAATAAAATGAAAAAAGTATCTGGTTAATAAAGCAATAGAAACAATCCGATGGCTTACAACTTTTGGCAACATGCTGTATTGGAGATTATCAATTGAAAAATTGGAAAACGGGGTAATCAACAAATAAGTTACTTCTCTAGTTTTTCGTTTGATCACTACAACGGCCATTTTCGAGAAATAATCGTGGCATAAATAAAGGACCAAATTAGCGAAGACTAACATTACAAATCGAACTCCCATATAAAAAAAGTAGGTCAAAATCTGCGAAATATTGGTAAAAGAATGAAAGAAAGAAGATGTCTTTAATACCATTGTAAATCAAACGCAAGAGTTGTATTTATATTGATAATTCTAGTGAATAAAAAGGTTAATATAAAAAACGTTGGTCAATACTTTTCATATTCTATCTCTCACCCTCATAGTTATTACTAATTGTTCTTGTAAAACGTTATATAACTTTTATGTAAATCGTTATACAACGTTTTTGTAAAGTTTTATGGGTAAGGTATATGAAACAAATACGTTCCAATTATTACATATACGACACTGTAAACATTTACGGTGAGAAAAATTAAAAGCTTGACTGCCGCATGATCAAACACTACATTCACTTCTATTTTGACTGAAAATGATTACTTCAACTTTTGTATTGTATATATAATGAATCTGTAGGTATGTAAGACTTGTAAGTTGAACCCAGTTGGTAAAGAGGGTTGCCTACCAATCAAATAGTCATCATTTCAAATCTCGGTAGGGAAATGTAGATATTACATATCGCTTTGGTTTTACGTAACTTTACTGACAAACAGTGAAGAGTTTACTCCCCTTGATTTTGTGAGTCGTTCTTATTGTTCTTGTTACTGGACTGGAATTTCACAATGATCATCTTATTGGTGCCCGCTGACTTTACCAATACTTCACCTCTTAAACTTGGTTGGTTTCTACTCAAACAAAATACGTGCAAGAAACATGAGAAAGCACCCAAATTATTTTTACTTGAAATATTTTCCAGCAATTTTCAGTGTTCAACCAATATGTTGCGAAATGAAATTCAGGGAAAAAATGAATAGTCAATGGGCAGGAATTCAGGAAAGCTTTACTGACAGAACTGGGCTTCTTTAAATATAATGGTCAAGCTCCTAAACTTTGATTTAGTCTAACTCTAAAACTGAAGTTGACTTTATTTTCCTATCGCATAACACGAAAAATCCTCATCAAAATTAGGATTGTAAATCGATAAATAGAATTCATTTTCCAAACAGAGTTTTGGACTCATGTCCAAGTAATTACCAGGAGGCTAAACTGAGCTAAATTGACAAGTCTTAGATATGAAAGGAAATGCATCTTACAGGCATTGGATTATTTAGTTCTAATGAGTAAATACATTCGTACAAAAAAAAATATATCTTTATAATTTTCATGTACAATACAAAAGTTTCAATAATCATCTTCATTCGAAATAGAAGTTAAAATGAAGTTTTAGTCTGCAACTGACAGTCTTGTCTTATAGTTCATTTCACGACGCAGATTTTTACGAAGCAATCAGTATCCAATGAAAGACCTGAATGTCGTTCTACCCTATGAAATTACTCAGGATATGAACAGTTCTGAAAAGGCAATCGGTCGTTCTTTTTAATCCATACTTCAACTTTAGTATCATTAAATGTGTGGAACTGTCTCTATATAACACTGTTGGCCCGTCTTTCTGTAATATATCAAATGTAAATTTCCTCACGGTGGAGTGATATGAATTTATTTATGTTTTAATATATAGGAACAAAAGTCATTAATTATTGTAATTACTAATTGTTGGGTATTGTTGAGAATTTGTCGTAGTTCAACACTACTTGTAGGTTACTATTAATTTGGGCGACTACATGGAACGATATGGACATACGGATGGTGGACACATCGTTGAATTTATGGTTATTGGTATTTATGCTTATTGAGTTTTCTGGTATGCAAGACTAGCTTTCTAACCATAACTTCGCGACGATGTAATATTTTTATTTGCTGGGCTTATGTTAGGTTGGCACAACGTTTTAGGCATCTAATAAGAATCCAGTCCACTACAGTAATGATGCGCTTTAAGACTATGTTGCTATCATTTGCTTTACAGAATACTAACTTCTTGTTCTTCATTGTAGCTCTTTACTGAGAACTTAATTTGGTACATGACCACGAGTGATAGGTACTTAGTAAGGATCAAACACTTTAAGGCAGTGATGGTCTATAAGACTAGCTTTGTAACCTTCACTTTAAAACACGAGCCTTTATTATTCATAATATTTATTGATAATGTTTGATTTGACGTATGGTGTGTAACAAGCATACAAAGATTCAAAAAGTTATCTAAATCACCAAGGCATATTATTTCTTTATTAGAAGCTTAATCAAATTACAGTGATGATGGCCTACAAGTCTAACTTTCTAACATTACCTCTAAAAACATGCCCTTGTTATTAGTAATTTTTAGTTTGACGAGCATAAGCCTATGGCAATGTTTGACCAGCATATAAAGGCCTCAAAGGTCATACAAAGGCACGAAAAATGCATCATTTTATTAAAAAAGTATACTTAAAATACAGTGATGTTGATCAACAAGACTGGCTTTCTAAAGTCAAAAGCGCACGCAAATGTTATTCATTATAATTATTTACTAAGAGTTTAGCTTCATCACCACCACCACCACCATCATCATCATCATCAGTCTTTCATCGTCCATCGTTGGATATAGACCTTTCCCATGAGTCGCCACATCTTTCTGTCTTTGGCGTCGCAAAGCCAATATTCCTTGAACCTGTCTAGTTTGTCTTGCAATCTCATATTCTCCCGCCTCGGTTTCGAATTTGATCCCTGGGAATCCACGTTGTTCGTCGTGATGCCCATCGGTTGTCTGCCATTGCCATTTGAATTTCGTAATGGTACATATGATGTCTCGGACTCCTGTTTTTCCCCTGCTGTACTATGCTGTCTTGTGATCCCTTAATGTGATGCTGGACATGATTTTCTCATATGCACGTTTCATGGTTTTCAGTTTAAGGGTTAATCTCTGGTTCGGGTTCCATGTTTCAGTTCCATTAATGACTATCGGGATGATGCATTGGTTGTATACTCTTCTTTGTAGAATTAATGGGATTTTCTTGTTACAGAGTTTAGCTTAGGCACAAAGCCACAAATAAAGTTAGGATTGAACTCCTTTCTGTAGTGATAGTCTTCAAGGCTATGCTTCTAATATTCACCCATGTAAGAAATTGTCAACATAGGTTTCTTCAGTTTTCAAGTGGGTCCGACTGGATGGATGGTCAGATAGCTATTATGTACGTGTCATGTTACTGATAGCAGCAATGGAGCTAGAGGACTAAAAATTTAAACATTGATACTCTATTGTATGTTTGTGTGAGGCAGCATTCACGATATTTTTTTTTAATTCGGACTTTTTAATGATCACTGTCCAACAAAAAGGGAAAGAAGTAATTGATCACCTTTTTTCAAGATATCTTAATTGTTCAGCCCGTACACAGTTAGTTGCCAAAATACGTTGGTCTAGTTGGTTGCTATTGAGTGACAAACGGATCTGTTATTCATCATGATTATTTACTAGGCTTAGTTTAGTTTTGCACAAGACCCGAAGTGAAGCGTACCTCGTAACGATCGAACTCACTACAGTATTGAGTGTCTGCAGGACGAGCTTTTTGATCCTTATCTCCAAAGCACATACTCTTGTTGCCACACTCCTACCATTGAGTTCTTGACTTTATTTTCGTACGTAACAACAAGGACAGATAACAAGGACCAGACCCCCCCCCAAAAAAAAACAACCAGTGACTTAATGCATGAATAACAGTGACGCGGTGACGTACGCAAAACTGATGACGAATTCACTCCCACTTTAAAATCACATCTCAGGTCGACTTGTCTTGCTAAAGTTTCCAAATCCTGTTGATAGAAAGTATAGGAGTTGAAATTGGACACGTAGTTTTGGAATAATATTGTATGGAGAAATTAACTCCGTTTTGTTCACCTTTTAGATTTTGATGAAGAGAGTTTGACTTCAGCACAGCAAGGCTTGCTTCTTCTTCTTCTTCTTCTTCTTATCATCATCATCATCATCATCATCATCATCGTTATTATTATCATTATCATTATTATTATTATTATTATTATTATTATTATTTGGAATCTCACACCAGTTGCCTGGTGGTATATTATTATTATTATTATTATTATTATTATTATTATTATTATTATTATTATTATTATTATTATTATTATTTTATTATTATTATTATTATTATTATTATTATTATCATAGCTTTGCTTGGAACTCATAACTATCCCAAGGCTGAACCTCCAAAGAGCACTTCGGTCATGTTCGTTGCGCCATACTTGAAGCAATCTTTGAAAGAAAAGTATTGAAAGAGCTGGAATAATGCAACCAGTGCACAAAAGAAATTAATGTGCTCACAAAAGATTTCAAATTCTGTAGATAACTTACTGAATTCTTTATTGAAAAAAAATATAGATTTACTATATCAAATTCAAAAGTGTGCGCATACTTTTGTTACTGGAAAAAAATTTGAATAACATAAGATTTTTGCACACACTGACTACAAAAAAAAAAAAATGAGGGGACGTTGCTTGCTAACCTTCACTCTACATAGTATGCCCTCCTTCTACGCAAAAATAACACGCTGCAAATATAAATAAATAAATACTGCTAGAAAAAAATAAGTTGATGAGTAAAAATAAGTTGCCAGGTTTATCCCCGCAGAGTACTTTTCTTCTTTTATTTTGTATGTTTATCCCAGCTATTTTTTTTTTTTAACTCTTTTTGCCTTTTGTCAATGGCGCGTAATAATTCTTTTCGCTTCACAATCAATTTTCGCGGGCTTACCTGGCGCCAACTGGCTGACGTCGGCCATATTGGATATCCTGTCTACTTTTCTTTTTTTTATGTTGGTCTTTTTAAATCTTTTGTTTACCGACACTTTCTCTTTTGACTTCTCAGCATGCATCCTTATCAGCCCATTCCCTGTTAAGCAGCCGACCTGTGAGTTTGCACACGCTTTGTGAAATTCAGAAGCCCTTACGTCAGCAACCGAAAATTGTATCACATTTATCTATGTCTCAAGTTAGAGTTGATATGTTTCTCTTTATTTTGATTTCTTTTTTCAAATTCTTTGACTGACCTCTAACAAAAAAGGGCTTCTTGATCAAGAAATATTGACGTTCTAGCTGAGTTATTCAAATACCGTATATACTCGTGTATTGGTCGATTTTTGAAGACCAGCATTTTAGCGCTGGGGCAAGCAGATGTCTTTTCAGAGCTCCAAAGTGCTGAACAAGAGACGTTTTCTATCACAGAGTACTTGTAGACTTGGACAGAATTCTGATATAATTGTATCTGTTCCATCTGTTGCGTTTCCATTTAGAATCACAAGAAAATGTAGAAATTGAAAAGAAAAGTGTTCTTAAATGTTTTGTCTTTATTTGGATCCGTGTAATTATTGTTTCAAAATATCTATATTTTATACTACAAAAAAATTACATCTTGATTAATCAAAATTGAATTAAAAAGGACTACCTGTCCTTTTTAATTCAATTTTGAAATGAAGATACTAACAAGTCAGAAATTTCTATTCCTTTTGATCACGTTCATTAATATTACATTATTTGCAGTGTCGGGTTTAGGGCATAAGCCTGATAAGCTACAGCGTATGGCCTCATAATGTGTAGGGTCCCCAGAAAATTTTAAGAAGCATAATGATTCCAAGTTTTTTTTTTCAACGACGGGCCTCTAAGCTCTTTACAGCTTTAGGTTTTATCAAGTCCGAAGATGGTGCTTCATAGATGGATTTTATTTTATAGCTGAATTAATGCTCTTTTCTAGAATGTATTTTCAATTTCCAACTTTCTTTTCCTCGTCCATCGTAAATTTAGAAACCGTCAACCAAAACTGTCTCAAAAACTGTCAACATAGGTTTCTTCAGTCTTCAAGTTGGTCCTGCTGGCTGGCTTGTTATGTATGTATGTATGTATGCATGTATGTATGTACGTGTGTGTGTGTGTGTGTGTGTGTGTATGCTCGTATGTATGCATCTCTCGTATATGCTACACCGATGGGGTTAGAGCGTTGAAAATTCAAATTCATTCTCCTCTCTACAAAAAACAGCTTTTTTGTTTCTTGAAAATCTCCCAAAGAATTGTTTTCTGGGGAACAGGTAAATTAGCAATTTAAATTTTTGTTGAATCGATCACTTTTTTTGCCT
>OY735237.1:27617721-27642721 GCA_963457665.1 Thysanoteuthis rhombus
GCTGCGAGATAAATATTTCCTGTTAAGTTCTGGCTGCGATGGTTGCATTATTTTCCCTTACACCAAATTTATGAAGTACCGTATGTAAAACCCGCATTTTTTTTTGTTGCTTATTATCTATGGAAACATAATTGTTTCGAATATTTGTATGCTTGATAGTTAAAGCGGTATAATGCAATTTCCATTAGAAACAGTAGCTCCATTAGTGGTGAGACTTATCGATGGTGGAGGATTATACATGAGGAAATACTGTATAATGGGAAGAGACAAAAAAAGGATACATTTAAAGCATCCAAGACCGAGAAAGAAGTCGGCTGGTATCATTACAATCTTCTTTGCCTCATCTTTGGTCTAAAATAACTTACGGAAGCGCTGGAAATCTAGATTGCTCACAATCATGGACATTGCAATGTTTTGTCAAAAAAGACAGTTCGAGGTGAGAGGAATTCACATTCTTGTCTGTTGAGAATACACCAATCACACAGAACACAAGCTCAAACCATGCCGTCTCAGTGCCGACCGAATAACCTCTCGAAAGAGTGCCAGTTCACACAGAAGCGGTAACAACCACTCTCATTGGTTGCAAAGTTACACTTGATACTTTCAGGAAAACCATTTATAAACGCAATGCCGAATCGGCAAAATTGTTCAGTTGAGAATGCACCAATCACACAGTACACAAGCTCAAATCATGCCGTCTCAGTGTCGACTGAATAACGTCACGGAAGAGTGCCTGTTCACGCAGAGGCAATAACAATCACTCTCATTGGTTGCAAAGTTACCGTTGATACTTTCTAGACAAACCCTTCATATATGTTATGCTGAATCGGCAAAATGATTTTCACTTTGATTACATAAACTTTGAATAGGAAAAATAGTGGTTTTATATCCTTGCTTTGATTGAACAAACTTTCCATCAAATTAAAACCAATTAAATATTTATTTTTTGTAAAAATGTTAAATCTTTCCTGATTAGAAAATTTCGCCGATTTGGCGTAACATATATAAACATTAAACACTCACACACACACACACACTGATCAACCCCACCTCTGTACCCTCAATCCCTTGGGTATCGAGGGTATCAGGGTGCGAACAGGGTTGGGGTAACTTCGTGCCTGTCCGCGGCGGTATTTGACATCAATAGCACCAACTGCACTCGTCTGTCCGGTCATAGCGATAGACGTTCTCTCACTTAATTTAGCAATGAAAGCACCCGGTTTTGTGCGTTTGGCTGCCATTTGCTGTCGACCGGATGTCAGATCAATCACCATTTCCGGTGCTCTGAATATCGAAGGTGAAATATACGTGTGGATAGTGGAAATGAAGGCGCTTATAGAGAACTGCTAACAAAGGGGTAAATGTTTTTATAGTGGCCCGCAGAAGTGAATCGGTACCCGCCTTCCTATATATATATATATATATATATATATATATATATATAGTCTAGGTAGCTTTACAGCTTTAAACACTAGACACATTTAAAAATGTTTTTCAATTTTTTCATATCGCTCAAGTCATTCATTTTCCATTTTCTGCTGATGTAATCTATGTAAATTTTTCTGTGTTTTTCAATGTTTTACGCAGACTTTGATATTATGATACTACGTGCAAATTTTGTTGGGATCATCAGTTGTTGACCATGTAACTCTACCGAGGATTTAAAAACAAAACAGTTATATTACCATGGCTCCCAAGTAGTGTTGATCTCACACCATCATCCCTTCAGTTATGATCTTAATTTATAGCTTATGTCATACTAGATGTAGTTCGTTATTTTATATAGGGTATGAACGTAATGTATTGTATATGGATATTATTCTATACTAAACATCATTTCATATTTTTGAAACACAGGACTTACTTACGTACTAACCCCCAAAACGCATTTAACGATGAGTGATTAGTAAGTGTAACTTTTTCGTGTCACTCCTATTGAGTGTTCACCCATGTGAATACTAAGCCTGTCGTTTTGATTTTAATCTCAGACTGCATACAAACCAAATCATGATATCATCTTTAAGAATACAAATTACACAGAAAAAAACGTCTTCGAGTTGATTTTCTATCAATATATATAGTATGTGTGTTTTAAACTTTAAGATAATTCCGATATGTCTCGTTGAAAGATGGAACAAGATACTACTAATATTTTAAAATTTGTCCAATTATAATAAAATGGTTAATTATTAGATAATGGTGTCCAACAGAATGATATTGATAGGTGACAATGTGGAAAGAAACATAATTTTGTTTGAAAAATTAACAATTTATTGATGTTTCGCTGATTATAGCTTCATCGTAATAGGATGAGAATACAAAATGAAACACACAGAGAGAGAGAGAGAGAGAGAGAGAGAGAGAGAGAGAGAGAGAAAGAGAGGGACAGAGACAGAAACAAAGAAACTTCAGTGCCTGAAATTAGTGGCGCCATCTTCGTCAGGGAATAAAGCTAGATTTATATAAGTTAGATATATATTCAAGCAACGTATTCAAATTGACCTGCAACAACGAAATATCACCAATAAATTTTAAATGCAGTTGTACGTTCGTCAGAAAGAAAAAAATATATATATATATATACTTACGCACCATCACAGTCAATAATTGAACAATCGTAGCATCAAATTTTCAAATCATGTAAAAAATCAATCAATCGAAGAATAAATATGGTCAGAATGAATTCTATTTAAGACATCACGTGCTTTTACCATCGGAAAACATCTAAAAATAGAGTGAACAAAACATCTAGAAATATCTAGATTCTGGAGAATCTAGATGTTATTATTAAATCCACCAGAATAATAGCCACCAAACGGCCAAAAAAGTGTTCTTCCAATTACTACAAAAACAATTTTGAGAAGGATTTTGTGAGGTACTGGAGCCAATTTTCAAGTCTGTAAACAAAAAGGTATGACCAGGAGCAGTAAAACGTACGAACAAACACATAAACAAACAGATGCATATATAACGAGGATTAGAACCCTCGGCCATATTTGATCCCTACGGTCGTTCAATCATTACCGTATTACAAAGGGTCTCATTGAAATTTTCTTTCATCTTGTACTGATGAAGCTGTAACCAGCAAAACATATCAATAAATTGTTAGATTTTTCAAACTATTTATGTTTCTTTTCATATTGTGAACTGTTAATATCAATATTGTTGATATCATCGATATTCATTATTCTTAATCTGGCACAAGGCTGCAAGTGTAGGGTACCAACTGAGGTTAGAACTCACTACAGTAATGATGATCTGCAAGAATAATTCGTTCAACACGGCTCCACGGCGAGACACTCAAAGATGATTTCTGACTTTCGCTCAGTACAATGCAAAGCGACAAGATTAGGGAACTCAGTGAGTATAGAACTCAATACAGAAAGATTGCTAACCACTGCACTATGGTGGGGCGCCCCTACAATTAATATAATCACATAAACTTTTCTTGTTTCTCATCATTCTGAACGTATTAGAAAACTTCAATCGAAACTGATACCAAAACTGTCAACAAAGATTTCTTCAGTTTTTAAGTGGGTCTGTCTAGCTGTCTATTCAGAAATGAGTTGTGCATAGAGATCTCCCCAATGGAGATTGACCGCTTGGAAACCTCTTTTTTTAATTACGAAATTGATATTTTTTTGTGTCCATCAGCATTCACGATTGTATGTTTTTTGATTCGGGCTTTTTACTGATCGCCAACCAACAAAAGGCGAGTGGGGTAACTTATCCGTTGATCACCGCTTTTTCCAATCTTTTGATTGATCAGCCCCAACACAGCATGCTACCAAAAGACATTGGTCATGTAAGGGTTTCTATTGAGTGACTAACCAGACCCGTTTCTTGTTAATTTTGCCATATCTGAATATTCAAAAGTTCTCCAAGATATCCTGTCCCCTGCCTGACACACTGGCGCAATGTAATCTTGAAGCTGTCATGATAATTAATGTTGCAGGGTTTTGGAAAATCTTTAATCGTTTTTTTTTTCTGGGTGAAGATATGGAGATGTGACTGGAGGACTTTTCGAGAAAATATGGACCTCAGGTAAGCCTAATACAACTGTTAATTTATGTTAGGAGATGCCATTGGCATCGTCAGTAATGGTTTTCAAAATTGTATTGGCGATCTGAGTTCAAACTCTGGTCCGGTTCATTTCAAACTAATGTTTCCATTTGGAAAGGTATGAATTGCTCTCTCCTCTCCTAGCTATGGGTGATGTGGAATTTTGGGGCTTTCTAGCATCGGGATGTCAACCAGTCTACGAAAAGGACCTCTCTGATTCCAAACCCGGGAGTGGAGAGCTCTTGAGGTGTCCTTCTGACATATTGCTCTCCGCTTTCCCTTGAACCATATCAGCGATGCCAAGAAAGGAAATTTGACGACTAGGCATCCGAGGATCTCTATATGCTCCGCCCAGTTATGTATCCTATAGGGAAGGCTCACTTGTGAGTAGAGATTGAATGGATACTCCATCCATCTTTCGACGAATGATCTGCATCATGTTCTTGATGGAGCCCTCTTGAACACCCAAATCCTGAGATAACTGAAAGTCTGATGAATTGAACACTATCTGAAGGATAAAATTTACAACAATCAGATGTACAAATATGTAATCTTATAAGTAATGCCCGAATTTAAAGTCAAAATCATCATGTTTAATTAGAATCAAGTAAGAGACGTAGATCCCAACATGATCAAACCCCACTTCCAACGATTCACAAACTTGATGGTACCATCTTTATAAAAGCCGTTCGGTTTGGGAGAAAATCATGTAGAGAGAGTAATATTGCCTGCACATGTTTCAAGACCTTGTCCACCAAATTGGTTCTCTAAAGTCTGGAACAGTTGGTAATCAGATGGATCAAAAGGCAAATATTACTCAGTCTCTTTCTTATGGCAGGTAGCTAAGGGCACCTACCTATATGGGTGAGACTGTTTATGCATAAAATCAAATATCGTGCAGGCTGGGTGTGGCGATCCCTGTCCCTGCTTGGGCGTCACATATCACCAGTTTCTCCACACCCCACTTATCTCAGTCGGGATTTGAACTCGGCTCTCAGAATCCATTTACCGCGCTGTTAACCACTAAGCCTCAAGAATCTATATTTGCGCATAGGTATCCGGTGTAACCTCTGATCTTTGTGTACACATCTCTTTACGCATGCGTATTAACACGTTCGGAATAATTCGCAAAAAGACGCCCGGGGGTTAAAAAACGGGAGATGCCTTTTAATTTAGTGAAGAGGCGATCAGCTTCGTTCAAAGGGAGCTTAGCCTTTTTGTAAATATTGCCAACAATGAAGTCCTGTAAATATTAATAGAAAGTATTGGCTTCAAGGCTTAATACACTTTTTATGGCAGTAATAACTGTCGGTTGTCAATTAGATTGGCTTGTGTCCATGACGATCATAGAATGCGTGTATAAATAACGTCAATTCTTTCTGTTTACAAACTTCTCTCGCACTCGTGTCTTAATGATACCATGAAGTATGTAGACAAATATTCTTCATCTATCTATCTATCTATATATCTATCTATCTATCTATTTTATTCATATCTTTCTATCTCTTTATATATATATATATATATATATATATATATATATATATATATATATATATATATAGATAGATAGATAGATAGATAGATAGATAGATAGATGTTTATAGATGGATAAATCTCGATGACACTGAGTGTGCGTGTGCTCATGATTCTATGGAGCATTCAGACTGATATTCTATCTATCTATCTATCTATCTATCTATCTATCTATCTATCTATCTCTTTAGATAGATAGAAAACATAAAACTTTTCTCCTCTCTCCTTCTCTACACATACGCACACACTCACTCACACAAATTCGCACACACACACACACATACACTCACATACACACACACACACACACATATATATATGGACAGAGACTATAGAATGATAGATAAGTCACCATATAACTATATATACATATATATATGTATATATATATATATATATATATATATATATATATATATATGCATATATACACGCGCACATTTATACATACTTCAGACATATACTATATACAGATATAACTGCATTACTGATGCTATTTACACATCTGAAGAATTTACCTCTCTGTCTATTTTTCTAGAAATTTATGTGTGTGTGTAAGTGTATGTGTGTGAATGTGTGTATGCGTGTGCGTATACAGGTGTACATTGATCAACACAGTTAACTGAAATCAAAATTTTCTGTGCTGTTCAAATCTCAACTATATCGTTTTTTGTTCAGCTTTCACTAACTTACTTTAATTCATATCAGAATGCCTCAATGGTACTACATCGAAATCCAAAGCCAAAACGGCTGTATTTTCCTATGGATAGGGATAAATAAAAACAAACCCTTTACATGTACTAAATTACTGTACTTAGTGACCACACTCTGTTGAGGCCCCCCTGAGGTCTGACCAAGAAATTGACGGGACTGACCTGTTTCCATTTCGGCGTGCGAGTGGATCCCGTTTCTGTAGATGGATATCGGATCTCATAGAGAAGTCATCGGAAGTGTGCTCATGCAATAAATCGATATAAGATGTCAAAATAAAATCAAACAATCGGAAAGAGATACTAGATCATTTAAAAGGAAGAAACAATATAAAAATGAGATATTCCATATATATATATATATATATATATATATATATATATATATATATATATATATTTATATATATGATATCCGACAATAGTAGTATTTTTTTAAAAATTATGATACAAACATGTTTGGCCTTTCGGCTTCGTCAAAGTAGGATTTTTTAAATGAAACAAAATTGAAAAGTTCGTTTTATTTAGGTAAATAATATCATGCAATATCAATACGCGAGAACACAAATGGTAAATATCTAAAATTACGAATATCAAATGCAAAATAAAATCTCCCACGTCATTTTAAATACTTAGCTTCTGTGCTCATGCGGTATGATATTACGAGCTTTTGGAGATATCTTGTGGACAGACATGAACTTTTAACGATATGCTGTAGATATATGACTACAGCGAAGGGTAAGTAATTGTTCATGGATTCATCCCCAATTCTTTCGTGGTCCATTATCCACACTTCCGCGAAGTTACATTGTGATTCATTGAGAACTTCTGGAGATATTGTATGGACAAACATGAGGGTCTATATGAAGGTATGAAGAAAGCGGACGATATATTTCGATCATGAAGGAATACCTCGATCAACCTCAATGCTTCACCAACCTATTCCACACATTTCTACAAAGTTCAATCGACATTCATTGAGTATTTTCGGAGTTATCGTGTTAGCAGTAAAATGTTTCATTAGAAAAAAGAATTACCAAGGAACTACACGAACATTTTTTAGGCAATCATCTTGGTGGATTTTCCATGTGTTTACTACTGCACGGCGTGAGCTAAGATTTATATGAAAGCCCTAGCAGAGAAGACCAGGATTGGTAAAAAAAAACAACAAATTTTTATTTCAACAACGCTATCGAGGAAATGATGGGCTCGAGGTGTGTGAGAATTATCTGATTCCTGGGAAACATCTTAAATCCTATTTTGACGCATTCTCTACTTGGATTACAGCACTTTTGCCGCTCATGTAATGATTCTGATAATATTGTAATTGTCATCTGCAAATCGGAAATGGTTCAAATATTTTCCGTCGGTATTTACCCGAATTAGGGATATTAATGAGGTTGTCTTTATTCGATATGAATCTATTTGCAGAAATATATGGATAGATATACTGCAATACCATGATTAGAGCGCTTGATTTGTTCAAACTCTTCCTGTTCAAAAACGTACTGTTTGGGTTTTTTTTTAAAATAATTTAATGTTTTTCTGGCTTATACTTAGTTACAACAGTTTGTAGAGCATTACTATAACTATACTTCTAAAAAACTGCATTAATTAAAACCAAAATATTAGATATTACTGTACACACTTGCACACTTTAAGATCGCAGATTTTCACCATGAAAAATAGACACAAAGTTTTGTAGCAGTTACCAGCGTAGAAAAGGAAAACCTTTAATCGAGTTCAGTGTTTTGCGAATTCAAACTCAAACTTATCTAACTTCATAGTAATGCCCTTGGGAAAGGCACAAAACCATCTCCCAGTGATAGTGATGACCCTCTTCTGCTGATAAGATGTGACCAAGCACAACTCGTTGCATCACATGATAATTAAGGACAATACAATACAATTACGCTATGAGTAATCCTTAAAGCAACGAGAATAATCATGAATAACCTATCACGTAGCACTGACTATCTGTCATAACTATACATACAGTTATCCCTTTATATTAGCAGGGGTTAGGGAGTACAAGGGGCCCACGAAAACGAACATCTGCGAATAATTCTTTGCTGCCCCCCTAAATCAATCGAACACTATACAATTCCTAAATTGTGAATGTAGACATTGATAAAATTTTATGGTGAATATAGTAAAAATTGAACCTTTTTTTATTTTTCTGATGAAAATGTCAAACGTTTTTAGTCAGAAACGTAAACCAGCCTTAACCTGCTCTGAAATCCTATGAGAGTACGAAAAAGAATTCTTCTCTTCTGCTGAGGACTTACTAATATTAACGAGAATAACTGATAATTGTAATACATTTTGAAACATTGTTAAAAAATAGATTTTGATAGAAAAATATATACAGTATATGAATAAAAAGTATAAATTTCATAAAACTGCAGGGATTACTAACTTTTTTTTCCTCTTTTTAATGCTACCTTTTCCTAGATATTTTTGTTGCTTTCTAAAAACTGTTTTATTTGGTCTGTGAAAAGTTGTGATAAAAAGTAAAAGAAATATAAAGACGAAAGTTAAGAGTAGCAAAAACGAAATTTTTTGTTAATAATGATTTAGAATATTCCATCTACGGAAAATAAATGAATAAGTTTTTTTGCACGTCAGTGGATCGAAAAAAATGTCTATAATACTGTTTGACTAACTGATTTGTGAGTATTTAATCTGCATATGAACCGGTTTTATATTGTCTATATAAATAAATAAACAACACAAGTATTATCAGGATGCATGTCCCCCCCCCCAACTTCTGAAAATTTATTTTGGGAGCTTTAATAACAACGAAAAAAAAAGAAAGTTTTTTGTTGACACATTTTGGAGCAAATGTTTATATTGTCAATGTATGCATGATACATATATACATAGATAGCATGACAAACTTGAAAACTCGAGAAACCAATGTTGACAGTTCGGGCGACAGTTTTGGTTGACGATTTCTTATATATACGCGTGTGTGTGTGCATGTGTGTGTCTGATGTTATACTTACTGACCACTTATCGTTAAAAATATTTTTGGGGTAACTTAAGAAAGTAAGCGCAGTTTTGAAAAATTAATACATAGTATAAAATATTATCGATATACAATACATATAAACCCTGTATAAAATGACGAACTACATGTATAACATAAACTATATAACAAGAAAAGGAGATGGTGTTTGATCAACACTGCTTGAGTGCCATGTTGATATGACTGTTTTGCTTTTTAAATCCCCGAAACGGTTACATGGCAAACAACTGATGTCATACGTGTAGTTTGTTATTTTACATAGATATTATCATAATGTATCGTATACAGATGTTATTTTATACTACATACTATTTTTTTGAAACACAAGGCTTACTTGTGTAGGTTACCCAGAAAATGTATGAAATGATGAGGGATCAGTAAGTATAACAACAGACGTGATTCACTATTCGTATCACTTCTATTGACTGTTCACCTATGTGAATATTTAATTCATGGTATCGATTTCAATTTCAGACTATCAACTTATGATATCAACTTAGAGAAAACTAATTACACGGAAAAGCTCTTTCGAGTTGATTTTCTCCAAAAAATTTGACCGAAGAATTTGACAACTTTTCTCGCTAACGTTAAAGCCGATTTTTCCACGTCCCATACCATCTCTCTTCTATCGATTCGATTTTTTCTTTTAAATTATAGAATGAGTGTTTCTTATCTACATGGTTGAACGAAACTGAATTCTAGCCGGTAGTAACACGTCAATGGACAATTCCACAAAATAATTTGACAATTTGTAACTTGTCATTCTAAGTTCAGTGGGTGGGCCACCCAACAACCTATTTGTCTGACAAACTGACCAAAGCCAAATGTTTTCCCCTTTCCTTGGTTCTAGTTAATACGATGATTATTCACACTGACAAATAATAAATCCATTTTTTGCTTACCTAATTCCCTTTCCATTAACACGATTCTATCTAATTTTTTATACATTATTCCTTTATTCAATTTTATACTCTCGTTAACATATTCTTTAATTTTCGATTTTATTGCCTTATGGTCAAGATGACAAGTTTCAAATGGATCAAGATGTTTTACAACTAAAGAAACAATTTTCGGTATAAAATCAATAAATTAAGCGTAGCTTGGGCGGCTATCCTTAAATAATCTGATAATATAGTTCCGTAAAATATACGATAGAGAATTACTTGTTCTACATGACAGACGTACGATATGGAATGGAAATGAGTCTCGTTTATCAAACAGTTTATAAACCAACATTTCATCCTCGATCCTAATAAACAAATCTAGAAACGTTGCTTGCATTCTGTTATGTTCACATTTTGGTTCAAGATCCTTAAGGTATATAGTATTTTTCGATTTTCCGATTCCTCCTCTATTATCAATCGAACATGTCATCAATAAATCGGGTACAACCTAAAAATGAACGCGCTCACTTTATATCAATCCTTATAAAAGATGACATGAATATATATTCATGTCTATGTAAATACAGGTTTGCCCGGTAAGCCATTGCTAAGATGTTAGATATCCCTGTCAGTATCGTTGGATCTGTCTTCCTGAAGTGGAAGAATGTCAGCACCCAAAAAAACTTCCTCGAACGGGCACTCGGAAAATTTCTCCAATAATTTTATTTTATTACTGCTTGGGGTCAATATATTTCTATGCCTCGAAAAATTCCAAGACCAGTCAAAGAAAATCCGACGGTAACTCGAAAGAATAACCAAGATGATTTGAGAGCAGTTGGTACATCGATTACTAAAAAAACTATTAATACTCATCTACACAGGAATGGCTTAAAAGCATCATGGTTTGAGATTGTTTTTTTCCACAAGATTGAAGAAGCCATGAATGAAACGGAGTATTCTGGAAGATGTGTTATCTTCAGTGTAACAGCTGTAACAGTTGGATCCTTGAACGATCTGAAGCATACAGCTAAAATAACATGCAAATTGTTTGTTCAGAACAATGTAAAGCTTTAGTGTCCTAGTCAATCTCTTGACTTGAATTCAATTTGAACATTGACGGCGATTCTTGAAATATCAAATCATAAGATGGGCTCAAGAAACATTTATGATTTGAGGGTCTTTTGCAAGGAAAAGTTGACCAAGATCTCAACATCATCACACGTACACAAACACACATACACATACATGCATGTGTGTGTGTGTGTGTGTGTGTATTATATGTTTGTGTGTAAGTGTGCGTATCTTAGAAGCCAGAAAAGATCAGCTCTGTATATGGGAAAATGAGTGAGAGTTATAGATTATTGTCATAAATTCATGGGAAATTCGTATAAGTTTTACTCATATATATATATATATATATATATATATATATATATTAATATTTATATAGATAAATATGCATACATATGTCCACACATCAAAGAATCAATAAGTATTTTATATGCATTTATTTATTTATTTAGAAAACTGTGTATATCAAAAGAAAATAAAATATTTTCTCAGTGACGTAATTCCAACTGCTTTCATGCCAGTAAACACAAATAATCACTACGAATATGCGCAGATACTCATAGAAAAATAAAAACTGAAAAAAAAGGACACTTAAATTATGTTCACACAATAAAAGTGCCTGTGCCTTAATATGTTATTACACTTATATATATTTAAAAAATAAACATATATATATATATATATATATATATATATATATATATATATATATATATATATATATATAAACATACAACTATAAAGAAAATCCATACAAGGATATATATACATTAGCAAAACTTGAAAATACGTGTGAATTGGACTTTCACAAAATGTATACGTAAGCAAAATACCCCGTCTCTCTCTCCCCTTTCTCTATATTTGTATATATGTAGAAGTTATATGTGGACCGTGATATGCATATATATATATATATATATATATATATATATATGTATGTTTCTTACATATATGCATGTATATATTGTCTGTATGAATTTGTATTTACCGCGATTCCTACAAGTATATAGTCCATGTATGAATACATGGATGAATATATATGTGCGTGTGTGCGTGTGTGTGCGTGTGTGTATGTGTGTGTAATATATATGCATATGCATACATATAGAGTCATATGTCAATTACACCCGACTGACTTACGTCCGATTGCAGATAAGTCCCCATAAGAGCTTAAATCCCATTAACAGCGGATGACGAGAATTTCAGTCATTCCATTTCTATGGATAAACTGTTAATGACAAAAAATTCGACGTATAGCTTGCTGAAGAGAACGTAGTGTATATGTTATGTTTATTTCAAATCCTCCAGAAAGGGGTGACGGGGAGGAGATGGTGAAAGTGCAGACACTTTGCTTGGTTCAACTAATGCCCAAGTGAAAGAAACGTAATGGATGACACGTGGACAATCTAGAGGTTTCAGTGTATACGTATACGTCAAAATGTCTTATAATGCGCTGTGTATATGAGTGACGAGAAATGCACACAACATTTTAAGCAAATGTATATAAATATATACACATGCAAACACGACATCGTTCTATATCTATGTCTTTTTGCATATATATATATATGTATATATAGTCAAACTATAAAACTGGGGATGACTCTTTTCTATATAACAAAGTCAATCTCCACAAGAATTAGAGGTATAAACCGATTTATACAGTTCATATCCCCTATCGTACATTGAACTCACGATTAACCGATTGCTTGGGGTCTGTCTTACGGACTGAGCTAGATAATCGAATCTTAGATATTAACGAAAATCTATCGTACATATATACAAGGGTTTATTTAATTCTGATAAACATTTCTTGTATATATCATATATACAACACAAAAATTGCAATAATTGTCTTCATTCAAAATATAATTACAGTGGAGTTTGACCCTCCAGTTATATATATATATATATATATATATATATATATATATATATATATATATATATATATATATATATATATATATATATACTGTGAATGTATCATTTACCCTGGATAACCAACACAGAAAAACAATTAAAGAAAAATGGGACTGCTACAGGAATCGAGCCCGTAGGGTAGTCGCTTCTACGTAGCGATGCTCTCACCATTGAGCTAAATAGCCGCCAGTAATGCAAAGGCCCAAATACTCCTCTCCACACTGAATTCACATCTCTTTTATCCATAGTCTATTCGTTTCTTTCAACGCGATAGTTATGTATTGAGAAATGGATATGTATGATCCGGCATATGATTATGAATTATAATTAAGTTTCTATATAATACACTGCAATTTATAATCATTCTTTCGGATCATACTTATCCATTAAAAAAATTCATAATATTCTTAAATGTATATATATATATATATATATATATATATATATATATATATATATATATATATATATATTCATTTAAGAATATTATGAATTTTTTCTAGTGTTTAGAACAGTTAAGCTATCTACAATATATATATATATATATGTGTGTGTGTGTGTGTGTGTATGTGTATGTGTGTGCATAATTTTATATTCCATGCACTCCTGTGCATGTTATGCCTTCAAAACGAAAAGCCGCTAATGTTGGAATTTATTCATAAAATACATATAAGTGATCACGCACCTGAACTAAGGTAAAATACACAAATTATCTTTCGGGCAAAAGAATATATACCTGTATATTTTTATGTAAAGACAGCATGACAAATTCCAAGTCCTGTTTGTTAGTTTTTCTCTCGGTTTTCTAATACAAAACTAAATAAATATTTTAAAACGTTTGTATTTTTATTAAGGCTTGCAAATTAAGAATATTTGCCTTGGAAGAATCGGGAGAAGAAGAAAGATATAGTCGGGTTTTTTCTCAGAAAGTAATTCAACTATTGGATCTAAGAAAATGTTTTCAAAGTATATATATATATATATATATATATATATATATATATATATATATATGCATATATATATATATATATACATATGTATATATATATATATATATATATATACATATACATATATATATATATATATATATATATATATATATATATATGTGTGTGTGTGTGTGTGAGTGTGTGTATGTGTGTGTGTGTGTGTGTGTGTATTAAAATCCCCGAAACGGTTACATGGTAAACAATTGATGATCCAAACCAGAGAAAATTTACACATTGTCCCTTAATAACAAAGTATATGGGAAATAAGTGACTGGAGTAAAAAAAACAAAAAAATAACTGGACTGGGAGATCATTTCACAAAAGTTTCCATGTAATATAACACGATTCATAATTAATACATAACTGTCGCGTTGAAGGAAGCGAATAACTAAGAATAAAAGAGATAAGAATTTGGAGTGAAAATAGATATTTGGGCCTTTACTTTACCGGTGGTCGTTTAGCTCAATGGTAAGAGCATCGCTACGTTGAAGCAGCCACCCTATCGGTGGCAGTTCCGATTGCTGCAGCAGTCACGTTGTCTTTAAATGTTTATTCTGCTTACGTTGTCAATGTTGAATGTTACATTAAAATCATAGGGAATCATTTCTAATAGGATTTTATATGATATAACTCTATTTATAATTAATTATGTCGGATCATATACATCCATTTCTTTATATATATATATATATATATATATATATATATATATATATATATATATATATATAGAGAGAGAGAGAGAGAGAGAGAGTGAGTTTGCTTACATGAAAGGAAGGTAATTGAATAGACGGATATATACTGAATCTAAATGTTTTGTATAAATAAAATAAGAGAGAATTGAAACAATAGTAGATAGATAGATTTTATAGGATTGAGATAGATATGAACAAAAATTGGTTGTTCGATCAATAGATGGATAGATGGGTAAGTAAAGAGAGAGAGAGAGAGAGAGAGAGAGAGAGAGAGAGAGAGAGAGAGCGAGCGAGAGAGAGAGAGTCGGTCAAACACAAAGAGATTTTGAAAGAGATAAAATGCTTGTAAAATAATTTACCAAGCAACATGACAATGATATATGGCGTTCCCTATTTCTATGTTCCGAATTGAAGGAGAGCGTGAACCAAAAAAATAGGTGCATAAATAATGAATATACGACGCGTAAAGATATCGATTTTCTTCAGCGGTTACGGGTAAATATTTAGGAATTGGCGAAAAGTTCAGAACATGATCGGGTTAACGGACTCAGTGCAGATTGTTCTCTCTCTCTCTCTCTCTCTCTCTCTCTCTCTCTCACATATACACACACACACACCGAGTAAAACACTAAAACACAATTCTAGATAATTTACTTAGCTTTGTTAAGGGTGGGACATGGTTAAAATATTAGTGTAAATACTGTCAAAATTGAGACAATTTTTCAGAATTGACTTTTTTCTTGTTTAAGCCTTTTTTAACTACAAAGATGTAAACGATAATACACGTTTCGAAGCATTTGGGATTCTGTATTTATTCTTGTACTCTGTACATGGAGAACTTGAATCGTTATTGACCTCAAGTGATCTCAGGTTGACCTCAAGTGAACTTGACCTCAACCTCATTGACAATATAAATAAGACGGAAAAATATATTTTCAATAATCTTTTTATTGGAGTGTCACTTATATTAATACATGTATTTTATTTGAGGTAAATGCTGATATATAAGCAGATAAGCAGTATATTTTTCTTATACAGTGGCTCCCCTTTTAACGAGAATAATCCGTTCCACAAAACGTTTTGTTAGTTAAAAATTCATCAACTGAATAATTAAACCTATGGGATTCCACTAATTTGTTCCCGGTAAAAATATCATACCTCTAAAACCTTACAAAAGATCTAAAAGTAACTATTATATCACATACCAATTACTTTCGCAATATTGTATAGATATTGCAATGTAAATAATGTAATGAATAAGTTAAAAAAACTTATAATTCATCAAATAACCGTCTGTCTGTCTACCCCCAAGTCCTAGTACTCCAAAATCATAGTAACCACGTATTAATACCCACAAGCCTCAATACCCCATTGCCAATACCCCATGGCACAATAACCTAAAGTCCTAATACTCAAATCTCAATACTTCCAAGTACTAATACCCCAAGTCTTAATACCCACCATTCCTAATACCCCTAATCGCCATACCCACAAGTTCTGATACCCCAATATCCTAATACCCACCAGTCCTAATATCCCCAAGTACGATTACTCCATGGTATAATAACCTTAATTCCTAATACTCCAAATCCCAATACTCTTGAGTCCTAATACCCCAAGGCCCTCATATTCACAAGTCCTAGTTTTTTAGTGACGGTTCCGGTTGACAGTTTCTAATAGTATAAGCACAAAAGATTAGGAAAAAATAGTTATGAACTTTTTAATGCAAGCTAATTGCAGTTTCGGGGCCAGATTTTCAGAATCTTGTGAAATACGAAACTAAATTCTATTGCACCTTGAAAAACTTGGTGAGTACCATAAAAGTAATAATTGAAAAAGAATGAATCTATAAAAATGGTAGTAGTGTTCAGTACTTACTCTAACCGGATATCCTCTATGGTCTAGGCAGGGGCGTAGCAGGAGATTTGGGAATGGAGGGGTCTTTGCGGTGGCTGGTGTAGAAAGCTTGAAATACGACACGAATTGACTGCTTAGCCTCACGAAGTTTTCCATCGAACAGTTCTGTGTAGGCCCTCAGAAGGTCCTTTAAAACAACTGTGAACATGCGTGCCCTTTTAAAACCAAAGTCATACTTTTTTGCAAGTATCGCAGTACTGATAATCGTGACTATAATCTGATAAATTGTACATGGTAATCGCTTCTCCGACTTACACCATTTCAGATCACGATTGTTTAATGAGAATACTCTACTCTCGGATAGCGGGGAAACCTCTCTGTGCATTGAATTTTATTCCAAAATGACTACGGTTTCACAAAGAATATTGATTACTGTGCTTTACCATCTTTATGATTATCTGATTATTACTACTTCAACTATTTTTATTAGTATTTTAGTCAATAAAGCAAACTAAAAAAGTAAATAGTATAACACACTTGTCTAGTTGGTCACTCAATAAAAACTATCGCTTGACCAACATCTTTCAGCAGCAGACATTGTTGGGTGTGATCAATGAAAAAATTGGAAAAAGTGGTGATCAATGAATAAGTACCTTCTCCCGATCTTTTAAGTCGGCGATCACAAACTCGAGTCCGAATTTCCAAGAAAAAAATGCTTGAACACTGCCGGACACAAATTAAGGGACTAATTTAGTAAAAGCTTTAATCGTATGTTGAACCACCCAAATGAACACATATTTGGCTGGGGGCTGCAAAAACATATTCTGGACATAATGGGAGCATGTGTTTAAATTTCGGCCCTCTAGTTCCATTGTTACAGCCTTTTCATGTGACGTATACATATGTGACCAACCAGAACAACTTAAAAACTGCAGAAACCTATGTTCATATTGACTATGTTAATGTTGATAGTTTGTTATAATTAAAGAATTTGTGTTTGTTCATTTCCTAAGATGTGCCTCAGACTTTGTTCAAGTCCTTCGATCAATATTTGCTACTGCTGTCCGATGATTTAAATGACTACCCTAACCTTTGTTACTTTCTTTCCGATCAATAGCTTTCTGTTTATGAACGCTATGAATAAAAGGTAGGTTTGGGGCTATGTGTAGAAATGCAGCCAAGATTTTCCTAAATGAAGCTGAATACAAAATAATGCGAATTTCACTCACACAAATATGGCTTTAGCTTTGATTATTCTCCTAAAACATTTGAGGCACACAAATTATTGTTGTACCTTCTCTATGAAGCAGGACGAATCCTAAAAGCTATTTGACATTTGAAACCGTCAACCAAGACTGTCAACAAAACTGTCAGTATAGGTTTCTTCAGTTTTCAAGTTGGTCTGGCTGGTTGGCTGGCTGGCTATGTACGTATTACGCGAATAGGCGGATCAAATGTAGCTAGAGAGTTAAACATTCAAACATGTGCCTTATAGTGTTTGGAAAAAGCAAATATTTTGTTTTTGGATATTTACTACCCCAAATTTGTTATTGAATGCGGTGCAATTTATTATGCAAGTTTGTGCTAAAT
Source organism: Thysanoteuthis rhombus (assembly GCA_963457665.1). NCBI lineage: Eukaryota > Metazoa > Mollusca > Cephalopoda > Oegopsida > Thysanoteuthidae > Thysanoteuthis > Thysanoteuthis major. Next base: position 27,636,076 of record OY735237.1, read on the forward strand.
CGGTCCCTATTTTGTGAGCAGTTGAGTTCACGTGGTTTTTGAAAATTCGTTTTTTTATTCATGATACGATAAAAGGCGAGTGAAGTAACTTATGCTTCAATCATCTCTTTTCCAATTTTTATTTGATCACCTCTAACAAGGCTTGTTACCAAAAGGCGTTGGTTTACTGAGTTACTGATAAGACCAGACAAGACCAGAGGACAACTGTTTCGTGGCAGAATTTTGATAGACGGGATATTTGGATCATTGTATGTAGTTTCTTCGGACTGAACATCTCGTCTTTGTTACTTATTTTTTCCCCACAATGCTTCGGCTGCGTACCCCTTTCCTCCAGACTGTCTGGCTTTCTACCATGTGTGTCGGATTTTGTTCCGGGGGAGCATAGCATCCCCTTTCATACACGTCATGTCCAGTTTTGTTGCTCAGTGTTATTGGGAATGTCTCCTGATATTAGCCCTGACTTCGTGACCTCCTGTTGAGCTTTGCATACGATCTCATCTCTCGGGCCATGCTCACAGTATCCCAAGTTCGCCCCCTTCCCTCTCCGGGTCAATGGTTCCCACATCTATTGATGTTGATACCCAGTCTGCTGATTGAGTTATCTGGGTATAATATGCGAGCAGTTGCTTCTCCCAGGCTGTTATTTCGACTGCATTCCAGCAGACACTGGAGGAAGGCCGGCAGGTACAGGGCCGGAACGTTGTACAAAAAACAAACAGAGACGATGAATCTTAAGGGATGCCGGAAAGTAATCAGCTTGAGGAACGGCGACAGATCTCGGCCCAACTCATTAAAAAAAAATAGAATGTTATTTAATCACTGAAGCTGAAAGGGTGTTTTTTCTTCATTGCAAAGTTCCAATTCGTGAGATCCTTCCGCTTATTTTTCGATTTTTTTTTGTAGTTCATTCACTTTTTGGTCGGAGCAAAAACTTTCCAGCATCCTCTCTTAAAATGGTCGTATCAAATGGTCATTTTTTTTCAAAAATGGACACCACACCGCTTCGAAATTCAATCGATTCTTTCATAGCTCAATGTCCAAATTTTCATTGCAATTCACTGAGAACTTTTCGATACATCGTTTGAATTGACAAGAGCGTATACATAAAAACACGGAAAATAGTTCTCTCAAAGAGAAAAAAAAATCTTACACCGCTCCATAATCCACCCACCTCTCGCTCGTCCCATTGCCCAACCTCTCACCAGATTTCATTGAAATCAACCCGGTACTTTCAGAGATAACGTGTGAAGAGTCGGACCGACGGAAGGAAAGACGCGAACGAATACATGTACCTCTTCTCAACTTTGTTTATAGAGTTAAATTAAGATGGAATAAATACTAGTGAAGACTCAATGCTGAAAAAACTGGCAACTGTTGGAGGAGAAAATGGCAGAAAGGTGGAATGGAAATAGATTTCAGAGAAGAAATGGAGGGACCAAATGATGTATACAGTAATTGTTTATCCAATTGATGGTAATAGCTTATTCATTTTACGCTATTTCAGCTTATGGAAGGTTTTGTAGTAATGCTCTTCTTTCGGATAGCGGAGAAAACCTCTGTTTACTTTGAATTTATTCCTAAATAACTGTAGATTCGAAAAGAATGTTTATTATTGAATGTTACCATCCTTGGGATTATTATTACTTGAACTATTCTTATTGCAGTTTTAGTCTTTAAAACTAACAACAAAATTAAATAAGAGAAAACTGGCTGCTGCAGGGTCAAACTCCACCCCAACTTCTATCCCAACTAAAAATGATTACTGAAACTTCTCAATTGTATATGTGATTTATAAAAATATGTATTTTTGCATATATGTATTTATTAGAGCTATATACATGGCACATTTCTGTTAATATCGAAGACTTGTAAATATAGCTCAATCAGTAAGATAGTCTCCTGGTAATCAGCTGGTCGGGAGATCAATTACAGCAGGGAAATGGAAAATTTATATATCGGTTTACAACCTAAATTTTGGCGAGGATTGTTCTTATTGTTCTTGTTACAGTATAAGATAGAAGTTAATTCGAGTTTGAGAGTTTGATGATATATGTGCACATGCATATATATATTATTTGAGCATTCGTAACAGTGCCAGAGAGCTGTGCAAAGAAATCCAGATTCAGACTGGGACAGTTTGCCTTCATTTTGGGCAATGCATCCCCCCCCCCGCCAAATATGGTTAAATTGCAGGGCAGTTGATGTCTTTGGGTCCTGTACAGCTATCCATCATGAGCTAGCACCCCATCCCCATAAAAATTTTAGTTACAGAAACAGTGATTTGATCTCCATGGAGAGTTCGAGAAATATATACAAAATCATTGTCTAACGTGTCATATGACGTGGGTTCAACTGAGCTGAGCCCAGCTTAGCTGCTCAGGGAAAGCTGTGTTACTATATATGTAATCGTTAGAATAAATGAAAGTTTTGACTGGTTTATTTCAGAAATCATACCTGAAATACCGATGGTTATATCTCGAATTCACGCACAAAAAATAATCACATTCTGTCATTGGCATTCAACAATTTTGTGTCTGTGTCTCGTTTCTTTCTCTTCTTTGCTTCTGTTCTTTCTTTCTTTCTTTCCTATTATGGAACCAACTTGGATTCGTCCATATAGACAAATGCACAAACCAGACACTGTCTTGAAAAGAAATAGCCTCATTTTACTCCGAGACTCCGACATCCGAATCGACAGGAAAGACAAGAGAGACAATTACAAAGAAGATGCACCATTGGAAGCAGATATCGACAGGCTATACCTACCAAGAACTTTGAGAGGTGGTCCAAGACCACTATAATCGGCTTAGATGAATGCCTGTCAAAAAGCGAATGACCCACTACACGATATAGTTAAACACCAGATTAATCAATTTAGAAAGATGTTGCAGTTTTCAAGAAAGATCTTACTAGTCCTAAAACCCAACCAGCAGAAAAAGAGGCGATCACCATCTTTACCAAACGAGTGAAACAAAAGGCAAAACAACGCAGTCAACAAGAACCACAGAAAATCAACATGTTGCATGGAGAGTAGCCAATAAGCTTGACAGAGGCGGGCATTAACCAACAGAATACATACGAGAGTCTGAAGAACACTGGACTAAAAGCAGCCGCAGGAGGCCTGATCATTGCACCACAATATCAAAGCCTCGCAACCAGATTCTATTACCATTGCATAATTAAAGAACATACCGTGGATCCGTGGAAAAGGTCGACAACAGCATTCCGGGCTGCCATTCCAGAACTGGCAAAGACCGATTAATGGACACAAGGGAGAGGCATACCTGCACTTGAAGATATGCATGGAATAAAAAAAAAATCAAAACGTCCAAAAGATGGTACGAGCCCCGACCGAACACACTCTATGAATGTTACCATCCTATGGAACATGTCCGTTTACACTGACAGGGAAATAAAATCAAAAAGACTGATATCCTTACCAATGACAAGAAAGACATGAGACACATGTGCAATGTGATCTGATAGAAACAACTTTGTCGAAACTACGGAGAAGTTCTCGAAAAACAAAGACTAAAGAACAAAATCAATAGGATGTGGGGTATGAAGACCGAAGTAACACCCGTAGTTATCGGAGCTTTCGGACACTTGAACAGAAATTTCACCAACCATATCATTAACATATACGCTGTCCGAAAGATCACCCTACTCAGTGATGGCCATCAGATACCTGGTGAGCAATTGCAAACCACAGCACTCCTGCAGACTGTGAGAGTGTTGGAAACTTTGGGGGACTTGCTGCCACTCAGTCTCCAACAACGACCACCAATGAAAATGCAGGTGCAAGAATAACGATAATTAGAGACCGTCAACCAAAACTGTCACCAAAACTGTTTCTTCAGTTTTCAAGTTGGTCAAGCTGGTTGGTCATTCATGTACGTATGCACTTTGAGATTCAAACGGATCATTCAATCCAGAAAAGATGACCAATTTTTGTCGTAGTGAATTAAGAATGTCATTTATTAGATTTCACTGGCCCAGTGGATCTCTAAATGGAAAGTGAATATCTGAACGTTGCCAGAGAGCTGAAGAAGTTGTGAAAAATGAGGGTAATCATGATGGCAATTGTAGCCAGGGCATTGTAGACAGTCCCAAAGAACCTTGCAAAAAGGCTGAAAGAATGGGAATCTGAGGAATAACTTGAACTCTCGAGATTATAACATAACTGAGATTGGTTAAGATACCGAGGAGAGTCCTGGAGTTTGGGGGAAACACGTCATTTGATCTCTAGTGAAATTCACGTCGCTTCTGGGGTGAAATCCCAAAATACTAGCTGAACCCGCGGAAATCCCACGATAAAAATATCAGTGACCTCCATGTAAATAGTTAACATAGCAATCAATGTTTTTCACACACACACACACACACACACACACACACATATATATATATATATATATATATATATATATATATATATATATATATATATATATATATTAAGATTTACTATGGGTATCACACAATAACAAGCTTGCAGTTTCAACGCCAATAGCGTATTTTCAAGTGTATGGAATTTAGTTACTACTCAAAGCAGACAGGATTTTTGATTTTTGAAACCTCGTTTTGATTACTTTACTAGTTGTGTTCCCTGCTTTATTCTTTTTTAGTGATTCTTTGCATCTACTTATATTTTCAATTCTACGGAAATATATATATATATATATATATATATATATATATATACTTATCAATCATCGATTCTTATCAATATTTAAAAGTAATCATTAACATGCAAAATGTTAAATATAATTATACGTGCATAAAAATTTCGTAATACGTATAAAATGCACACATCCACTCTCACTTTTTGAATGTACATCTCTTGCCGCAATATTGGATGTGTTTCGAAAAAAAAGCGTTTCCTTGTTAGAAATGAATTTCGCATAACACGTTGCTCTTTAAGATACTTCATAATTGGAGTTGGAGATATGAAGCTCAAAATCTAACGAACGTAACTGCATATATATATATATATATATATATATATATATATATATATATATATATATTATCCCATCCAGTACTACAAGGCCGGATCGAAACATTCTTTTCAGATCCAGTGGCTGGCAGCTCACCTCTGCCCTACGCAGAACTGGATGATCAGTATGGTTGAATTTAAGCAATATAATTACTCATAATTCCCCATCCATCAAAGTGCTCTATTCCTAAGTTCGAAGATACATATATAAACTACCACTGCTTGGTAGCCGCTTCAATGTAGCGTTGCTTTTACCATTGAGCTAAACTGCTAGCCCCCAAGTCATACTGCTATATGTCCAAATTCTCATCTTCATCAACTGTCTATATGCGCCCCATTGTTTCTTGGTGCTGAGAACTCTCTTATCAAGAAACAATCTGACAGAAATAATTATAAATGCGTTATATCACTTTGAAACTCTATTTGGTCTCCCGTAATTACACGATAAATGTATCATTTGGCCTAGATTGCGTAAACAAAATAAACATTAAAGGAAATGTGCTACTATAGGAATCGAACCTGCGACCATTAGGTAGCCAATTTAACGTAGTGTCGCTCTTACCACTGAGCCCGTTGTTGCAAAATAATTGCAATTTTTCACCATCATCTTTGAAGCAGTATATCACAGCTCAGTATAAAAGTTATTAATGAAACTAGAGAATTCTTCGATAACGTTTTAAGCCGCTGCCTGGTTGTTGAAGATCTTTCTAACAGGAAATGGTTGAAATGCTTAGGAAAGGTTTAGTCGGTCAGAGAGAGGTCTGGTGTGTAAGCTGGGTGGGTTACGTATCCAAGTTCGTTCAGTTTCTGGAGGGTCGTTCGTGCGTTTGGTCGATCTTTTTTGCTCTTCCAAATAAGTGCGAGTGTCAATCATTGAATGGTCAGCGTTTAGTTCCTCTGCAACTCCTCGAGTTGTTTTGCATGGGTTCACCTTAATAATAGCCCTCAATCGGATGTCGCCAATCACAGAAGGACGTCCATACCTTCAAGTCTCCTGTCTCCGTTTCGAAATATTTTGGAACCAATGTACGTTCGTTGATTCGGTTGATATTTGGAACTCATTCAACAAATTTGCTCGATTTTGCATTTTATCCATCCTTGGTTTGATAGCCTCAAATAAACCAGAATAAAAGGTGTGAAGAAAACGTTCAGCTTGAATGAATAGAGAGAAAATAGCGCTTGTAAATGGTAATTCAAGTATACATACAAATGTCCGTACATACAAATATTCGCGCATATCAACACACAAACACACACACACACACACACACACACACACAAACACACATATATATATATATATATATATATACATACCTTAAACCCTAAAAACACATACTCACATAGCACACACCACTGAAGATGGAAAAAATCCCGAAACATGTCTGGACCATTAACATCTGTGGATTAATAAACCTTACCTCTGAACACTTTACTCCCGAGTCTGTCTCACTCTTTACAGTTCACATTATATATATATGGGTTTGTGTATGTGTGTTTGTGTGTGTGCGTACGTATTTACCTAGACATATACGTATATATAAGTGTATGTGTTTGAGTATGAAATATATATTTCTGCGTATTTTCGAAACATTTGTATATATACTCACACAAGAAAATTACATAAATTCCTTTGATAGATATTTG
>OY735237.1:27652721-27655221 GCA_963457665.1 Thysanoteuthis rhombus
TAAGACTGAATAGCATCAGTCAACTAAAGCAGAATAAAAATTGGGTGAACAGAACTCTCTCACAGTTACCAGAAATACATTTATTCATTCATATCATCACATTAATTCTCTTACGGGAATGTTTTAGATTTCTGCTTTAGTTAACAAACAAAGCTGTTATAAACAGAGCGTGCAACTATTTTGGGGCCCATCGTATGTAAACACACACAGAGACATACACACATTATTGGAGATGAGTTTCTTGAACTACGTGTACGGTAAGGTTGAGTCTTTGGTATTGATTCCATTGGACAAATACATAAATAAAAAAAAATACAGGCAAATAACCTATGAGACTCACAAGAAGATATAACTTGAAGTATTGTAAGATTTCTATGTAAACACAAATAAACTGTCAGAATACCTTTCTATTATAGCCATCTATTTTCTGTAAAAAAAGTTAGTGGATAACTGACTTATACACACAATCAATTTCATGGGCGATCCTATGCAATAGGGTGTGGGTTCGAATCCCACCTGGCGCTCATTTCTTTATTTTCTGATTATCACCGTTTCACCTGCAACCATAAATAATCCAGCTCGAGCAAAAATTCAGTTCCTTAACTTTTTCATTGTTTCATATTGTCGAATATTAATATTTATTACATATGATGAATAAATATAAGAACAAACTAATAAATTTAGAATTTCCACAGTAAGACCTTAAGTTATTGAAACCCTCATCTCATAAATATATAAGTGAGAGGTGTTAGTGTGTTCGTCTGTCACGCTATGAAAAAATACCTGAACATGGGTGCAGCCCGACCAAATTCGACATGCCTACTCAATGGGTCTGGTTTTAAAAGAGAATAGTATATAAAAGGGTTTTAGAAGGGCTCTCTCTTTACAATGTAACTGTAATGCCTAAGTGGAACCTACTTTCCGCACATATTCTCATTTCATGTATTCATATACAATTCTTAAAAAGGTGTAAAGCGGAGAGAAACCTACCCTTTAGGGGGTCAATAGTGAAAAAGAGCTTTTTCCTCTCTGTAAAGGAAACAAGAGGGACGGGAGACATTTTTTTTCTAAAGTATCAAAATTGAGGGGAGACTTTTTCCCATCCTAAGGAGTCAGTAACGAAGGGAGACTCCTCCCTTTAAGGGGACAAAAGTAAAGGAGACTTTTTCTTGAATTTGAATTAAATTGAAAAGTTTCGGAAAAGAGAGCATTTTCTTTGAAAAAAAAATTTAGAGGGGATCTCTATTTATAGTGTCGCTATAATGGCAAAATGAGCCCTTACTTTCTGTTTAATATATGTATATGCTTTTATTTATAAAACCGAAAAAAACCGTTTGCAAGTATTAAGCTAGTATATATATATATATATAGTGAAATAAGGAATTCGCTGCACAAACAAGTGTATGTTTCTGCCTTTTTGAGGTTTCATCGCCCGAAGTATTAAGCTAGTGCATATATATATATATATATATATATATATATATATATATATATATATATATATATATATATATGCCATTTGTGTATTTTACGTTTGCTTTGTGCCCAAACTGAGGTTATAATGGAGCTTAATTATGCAGCCAGAACACTAATAAATTGTGCCCAGAATTTTGTATAAGTATATTTTTCTTCCAATAATTAAAATGACTTATCTACACGAAAAAAAAACTATGTTTACCTTCCTCTCAGATAACGAAGTTCTGGTAGCAAAATAAAAAAAAGTGGAACAAATTATTCTCGTTAATCAAGGTAATTGATATATATATATATATATATATATATATATATATATATATATATATATATATATATATATATATATATATATATGTATACATATATATACATTTATATTCATGTATATAATTACATACGGAAAAACTAAAAGTACATATATACATATATAAACTGATGCTTGCGCACAATACACACACACATACACACACACACACACACACACACATATATATATATATATATATATATATATATATATATATATATATATATACATACACACATATATATGTATATATATATATATATGTATATATATATATATATATATATTCATAGATAGAGAGTGGGGAGAGATAGATAGATAGATTACAGTGGGAGCACTAAAAAGCACCAACATAATATATCTATTTGTAAATGTGTTTATTATATTAAATATATTGATATGCATATATAAATGTGTGTGTGTGTTTGCATGTGTGTTTGAGTGTATGAGTGTACGTAGTAATGAACGTAAGTATATGTATATATGTTTCTGTAAATGCATCTTCGTGTGTGTGTGTGTGTGTGTGTGTGTGTGTGTGTATGTATTACCGAGAGTGCAAAGATATGTACACACGTTCACATCTCTGTGTATATGCCGATCAAGAGTTATTGCCGAAATAGGTATATATATATATATATATATATATATATATATATATATATATATATATATATATATATATATATATATATATATACATGCATCCCACTGAAAGAA
>OY735237.1:27662721-27675221 GCA_963457665.1 Thysanoteuthis rhombus
CCATCCTCTTTCAAGTCAACCTTCATGTTATGAAAGTGATATCTAGAGATATGACAGAGAATACGAAAAATTGGATTCATGCCTTTTCCAAATGGCATTAGTGAGAAGTTAGTTCGCAGACAGTCTAACCTGCAACTTAAAAATGTTGTATATATATATATATATATATATATATATATATATATATATATATATATATATATATATAAATATATATATGTATATAATCAATAAATATATACCAACGAATGTTCTTTTTAAATTTTTTATTTAACCTTTCATGTTTCCGTACGTGTAAACCTACGCCAGTTGTTAAGCTCATCCAAAACTTCTTTTTCTGTGGTCTTCAACAAAATAAGTATTTGCAATTTTGTTGTTACTATTCAGTTTCACGCAGCCATTGCGATCGACGGAGAACTGTTTTATGGGGGTTTTATTCTTTTTTTAAAAAATCTCATTTTTTTAATGCATTTTTTCTTAGATGTGAGTTAGGATTGGGGGTCAGTGTCTGGTCTGGTTAGGGCTTAATTGGGTCTGTGGGTGAAATTTTCAATGGACTACCAGCTTTGATAAATTTGGTTTGTTACCTTAGGAGAAGGCAGGGAAAGCAGGGAAAGCAGGGAGGGCCTTTTTTATTTTTGAGATCTGTGTCCTGATATATATATATATATATATATATATATATATATATATATATATATATATATATATATATATATATATATATATATATATATTTCGAACCTTGCAGGATGCCTCACTAATATGACATAGTGCTAGTTTAATCAGTACTTACTAAATACTTATACCTTCATACATACGCGTGAATAATAAGTTACCTGGAAGCAATGGTTAGTAAATAACTTCGTTAACCATTAACCATGTAATAAATTTGGTCATTACTATATGCCCAACTAATATGACCTTGTGTCTGACTGAGCTAACTTGCCAATCGACTATAAATATATACATATAATTAAGTGTGTTGGTCGCCTCTATGAATGGAAGTATCGAGCTGGTATTATGAATAGGGTCGTCTACTAAAGATAGGAATGGCCATTTTTTAGGCTTTGATGAGTTTCTGTGAGTGGTAGTTCTCTGAATACTCTCGCTCGTTAACAGACTAGTAACTCGCACTTGTAGCCTTGGACTCAACCACACTAAATACACATATCCATATATGAGTTACGCCGAATGGGCGAAATTGCCTAATCGACGAAATGTACTTATTTCTTATAAAAAGTTTCTTCTCTGAAAAAAATAAATTCACTTTGATTACCTCGACTTTTGAGTTAAAAGAAAATAGTTTTTTTATATCTTTGTTTAGGTTGAATAAACTTTTGATCAAATTAAAAATACGTATTCCTTTTTTAAAAAACAGTTAAAACTTCGCCATTTAGGCTATTTCGCCGATTCGGCGTAACGAATGGATTCTTGGATGTGTTTTTATTTGCAACTGTCTTTTATGCCTGTATTGATGGGTATGCAGTTGCTCAAGGAGGGGGTTGGGGCTATAGCTCCGTGTACAAGTCGACTAAAACGATGTGGATTTTGTCCAAACCATTTCGTTTCTTATCTACCCACCCATCAGCAAATGTTCAGTCGAGTATCTATTAATACATTAATGCAAGTAAATGTTTTAAAGTTTTATCGAATAAATATGTCAGAACTTCCATTCACTCTAATGTTAACATACAGAGAGCAGCACAGCAAACACCAAAAGTATAAATAGAAAATTCACCGGAGATTATTCTATTTTAGAATTTCTTGGCAAATTATATCATTATTCAAATGCATAGCTAGATGTTTTACTACAGAAATACAAAGCATTTTATTTTACTTGATAAATGTCTTGAACAGTATCTTGATATGAGCTGTGCATGTAACTTGTCATGTTACAAGCAGGATCTATTAAGAAAATACGTCAAAACTTCTATTCACTCTAATGATTAAATATGTAATGGCTTGGTCTCGCGAACGAAGATTTCGGAATTAGAGTTCCATATGAAACACTAAAAGTATATATAAAAGATCTTTGGAAATTATTTCACTATTGGAATATTTGGTTGATTATTTTATTTAGATGCATTGGCAATTGTTTTACTACAGAAATACATTAAACATTATTTTACTTCATTCAACGGGTACCATATATTTTATGACGATTCATTTTATTTCGTAAATGATGTATTTCAAATTATTCTAATACTAGCTGTGAATGTGAGCTGTGATATCACAGCTATGATTTGTCTAAGAAATACATGAACATTTTGAATTATTCTTGTCATTACATATATTGTGACACAGGGAATTAAAAAAAAGAATACAAGGAAAATCATTTGAAATTATTTTACCGCAGTCAAATCTCATGATTATATGAATGCATTGCTTATGGTGTAAAGAAATATGAATTTAACATTTTAATATTAGATGTATATATAACTTGTTATATCACTGGTAGTTTTTAATATACCGTACATTGAAACATATACTTACATGATGCACACAACACACACACACACACACACACACACACATATACACACACACACACACACACACACACACACACACACACACACATATATATATATATATATACATATATATATATATATATATATATATATATATATATATATATATATATATATATGGTCAACCTTTTGATTCGGAGATGACACCGTAACAACAACAAACCTCACCACATTTAAGGGTGTAAGCTCTTCACGATTCGTCACGTTAAATCAAACCGATATATAGAATTAAAATTTCTCAAAGTGATTGCTAGGCAGCTTTCTTACCAACTGAGTCAAACTGAAAAGTCTTATATATCTATGAATTTAAGTGTAGTAATCATCTTCAATAGGAGTATATATACACATTTCTTTATAATATAAACACACACACACACACACACACACACACACACACATATAAATATGCCATTGCTGCCAGGAAAACTACTTTATTTCATGTCGACATACTTTCATAATATCATCCGAGTTAATATTACGATATTTATCTGAGGTAATTATTTTCATAAACCTTCTACTAAAACCATCACGAAAACTGACTGGTTTCTTATGTTTTCAAGTGGGTCCTGCTGGCTGACCGTCCGGCTATGTACAAATGTATCACATGTACAGGCCACACAAATAGAGCCAGAGGGCTAAAATCTACGAAAAAATTGTTATTTTGTTTTTAACCCCCCCCCCTAAAGTTTTAGTCGGGAGATTCAATTAGAAATGTAAGTTTATGCCATACTGATCCCACAGTTTTTCCATCTTTTAATAGATCACCCCCAACATAGCATGCTGCCAAAAGATGTGGATCACATGACGGTTTTTATTGAGTGACTAACCAGACCTGTTGCATTTATTTACTGTACGTTTATGTAACCCATGATATCACAGACAGGATTTATGAAACGAATACGTCAAAACATTCATTCACTATAATGTAATATATAGTGACACAGAAAATTCCGATAGTGCGGAAAAAAAGAAGAAAACAAACACAAGTGTATATTACTGCCGGCTACATTTGATCTTGGTGACCGCAGGCAAGGTTTCAGCTTTTCTTATCGCTGCCCACTGACATTATCTCTACTCTACCACCCCAGACCCGTTTCACTGTACTTTTTTTCTGCTCTGACGAACTGAGTATTTCTGGCAGTACGGGATTAATAATTGATGATTATTCACCGAATTTTACAGTTTTTGACCTAAAATATATTTTACAAGATTTCGGCACCAAGTCTGTGTGTTGTCAATTAAAAATCAAGAAAATGGATTCTCAGTCGTCAGGGAGTCATGCGATCGTTACTGACTTAACCGGGCAATGATATGTAGAATGTGGATGATTTTATTTTCGAAATGCCTTGAAAATCGGGAAGAAGGGGATTGTCAGTGTTCAGGAATTAATAGCACCATTAATGTCAGAATAGGACTATATGTGTAATGTAAATTCATCAAAGAGGATTTTATTATAGCAAACCAGTAAATGTTTTTTTATATGTGTCCACGTATCTGTATAAGACGCTAAAAGTGTTATATATACTCATATAAAGCCCACTTATCAAATAAAATAACCATACACTAAGACACCACAACAAACTATTGAAAATAATTGTACACTTGCTTTAATTGAAACTTACTTATTGGTTCCTTCCTCCTCCTGCTACTACCAACACAACTAAAAATGCTACTACTTTGAAATCCCTTTGAAATCCCTTTGAAATCCCTTTGAAATCCCTTTGAAATCGTACATCACAGAGATGGACGTAAAGATGGTGGACGTACCGTTGAACTTATGATTCTTGTTACAGTAGTAATGTACTGCTAATGATTTTAAGGTGTAGAAGCATGGAAAATTAGAAAAAAAATGGATTATCATTGCTTGGGGATTAGGGCAAGATTTATTGAAAGAATAAGACCATTGTATGAATAATTAATCATTTATTCTTTATCACAATGATCCGTAAATTGCGTTTTCCAATGTTTGTAAATTGATCAAGCTTGAATGTCAGACCATAGATGAGCAAGTTCCTTTTTTTGTTTGAAGATATAGCAAGGGCAATGTTACCAGATTTATTTTCCAGTTTATAAATAAAATTAAGTCAATAAACATTTTAAAACACATAGTAACGTCTAGATTCTCTTGATACATCTAAACTCTAAAAAAGATATTATATGACATTTATCTGAAATCTAGGAAATATATTACCGAGAAAAAAATTAAAAGTGACTTTAATCTTCAAAATCTAATTTATTGAAATATTTCATGATTTAATTAAAAATATTACTCTAAAGTAGATAAAAATATTACATATTTTATTATTATAAATTAAATGAAAATATTACTTATTTTATCAAAAATCAGGAAAGATAGATTGGGAATCAGAGCAAGGTTAATGGAAAGAATAAGGCCATTATATGAATGACTAATTATTTCTGGAATAGCAATTTCTGACAACTAGACAAATCAAAAAACATCTAGATTTAGATATAAAAAAATCCAACAAAAAACAACAAAAACAAATATCTTAATTGGCAGCATGGAACAAGTGACATATCTCGCATTTCAATATGTCAGCTTGTCAGTCAATCAGTAGCAACAATCGGTGTGAGAGGTGCTAGTGCATTAAAAATAGGAGTTTGTTTCGATTATGCAATGATTCTTTCAGATCACTTTCCATCTCACTTGCTACAACATTTCGACCGTTATAATCTTCGGACTTCCTTACAAGTTCATCACAAAAGTTTTTCCACAATATTTGCATCTAAATACATATTAAGTATCTATTTCATATTTTATGACTTGAGGGTCGTCTACCAAAGCTCCAAATAGAAAATTATGGGGCTTCGATGAGTTGCAATGTCCCCTAGTCCATCTAATTCCCTTGGTATCCATGCTTCATATAGGCCAGTGAAACAAGATTTTATACAATGTAAATGAAGCTTATCTAAGGGGTCGATAAGTCTGTAGCCTGACACAGTTATTAGCTGAATTTTTGACTGGAAATTTCCTCTGCTTAACATTTGATTCATGTGATTGACGAGGAGGGAAATTATGTTGAAAGATATTTATTATGTAAAATAAAATAATATATATATAAATATAAATATATATATATATGTATATATATATATATATATATATATATATATATATATATATATATATATATATATGTATATATATATATATATATGTATATATATATATATATGTATATATATATATATATGTGTGTGTGTGTGTGTAAGTGTTCAGTGTGACTGTAAGTGTGCGTATGTTAAGTAATATTATGTAATTTTTAAAGACAAATTATATAAATTTTAATAGATAAAATAAATAATATAGAGATTATTATCAAGCATTAATTATTAAACATCATCCTGGATTATAATACAACAGTTTCATCCGCATTGGATGTCAAAATCTCAAGCATGTGAGTGTGCATGTTTGTATGTTAGGATATATATTTGTGTATATACATACATCCACCTATATACATATATATATCTATATATATATATTTGTGTATATACATATACATACATCCACCTATATATCTATATATCTATATATCTATCTATCTATCTATCTATCTATCTATCTATCTATCTATCTATATATATATATATATATATATATATATATATATATATATATATATATATATATATACTTCAGTCACTTATTTCCATTATCTGTTAATATGATTCATGTAATTTTCTGAAGTATTTTTTTTATCTGTTTTACATATCTTTTTTATCATGGTGCTATGTGTAAATTTTCTCTTGTTGGGATTATCAGTTGTTTACCATTTAACCGTGTCGGGAATTTTAAAAACAAAATAGTTATATTAACATGGCACCCACATCAGTGTTGATCAAACACCACCAACCTTTCAGCTATGATTTTAATATATAGCTCGTACCATACATGTAGTTTGTTATTTTATATAGGCTATTATCTCAATATATATATATATATATATATATATATATATATATATATATATATATATATATATATATATATATATGTGTGTGTGTGTGTGTGTGTGTGTGTGTGTGTGTTTGTGGATGTTTGTATATATATATGTTACATCAGTATAAACGAAATCGCCTAATTGTTGAAATATACCGATTTTTTGTAAAAAAAAAGTTTGATTTCACGTTGATTAAATGAACTTTTGATTGTAAAAAAGTAATTGTTTCGTTTCCTTGTTTCCACTGAATAAACTTTTGATTAAAATTTAAACTACGAATCTATTTTTGAAAAAGTCAAAAGTATGTATCTAGTTATATTTCGAAAAAAAAAAGTAGTAAAAACTTCGCTAATTAGGCAATTTCGTCTATTTGGCGTAACATATATACGAGGGTAGATCAAAGTGATCTTTGGAGAAGCATCGGCTTAAGTGCATTGACAAGGAAGGATATTAGGAGCGAAGGTAATGAGTTGCTGCAATCGCTGACAGTCAGGTCAGTGATTGGCTTCTGATGATGGTGACATATAACCCAGTACAACCTGTTGAATGGTATTAGGGAAAGAGGTGCTCACCACCAACTACACACTTATTACCTCTAGCAGTACCATCAAGGGCCAAGCATGGTATCAAAACGATGTATTTGATCACTTGATATTTAGATTTCGATATCCAATACAAATGAAAAAGTTGTTAGAATCACGGATAATGTTATCAAGCGGGTATTATTAACAAAATCCATCGGTATCACAATAAGTACCCCTCTGTATAATAATGTTTATTACTTGATGTGTTTTATTACGTATAGTAGGGTTATGTTGCCGTGATTGTTAAGTACCTACTTTTCACAACGCATTGTATTCAATATTTCAAGTGTATTCCAACGCAATAGGAAAAAAAAGATATAAATTTGGCCATCGTATAGTAATTTCTTTATGAATAAATATACGTTTTATTATCTTGCCTGTGTATGTAAGAATACCGAAAATAATCGTATATAAATTGAGCTGTTGTACAGGCCGTCCAAAACCCGAAGAAATCATGAATTTATTATTTTCTTTATGTACTAACGGTACTTTTAAGTACCACATGTTTCGTCGATTACTTTGAGACCTGCCGGTCCTGCCGGTACTTGTAAGTCCAATTTTTATTTTCCGATAAAAATTAGTGTTTACCTAAGTGTTTCTTTATCATTCAATGTTAGTTGACTTTAGATAGCATTCAAATATGTATAAAAAATATCACAATTTAAAAATTGGTTTATTATGCCGATATATATAAAGGGTTTTTTCCATGGTTATTCTGACTTATCGGATGGAAAGAATAGATTGTGTAAACACAGTGATTTCATCAGATATTTCATGAAATCACCCTTTTCTCCAATAAGACAAGGGTCGGTGAGCCTGATGCATAGAACATCAAAGGCCCAAACTGTCATAATATGTTTCTTCATTTTTTAATTGGCCTGGCTGCCTGGCTGGCAATGTATGTTTGTTGTGTGGATGTGAGGTAATCCGACATAATGTTGGAGGTAATTTGACAATGAGGAAAGAGAAAAAATTCAGAAAAAAAAACCAAGTGTAAGAAAAAATGTATTATCCTGACGACAAGCTTGATGAATTTTGCTTGTTCAGCCCAGCTTTTTCAAAGGCACACGCAACGTTGCAAAAAAAAAAAAAAATGTAAGTACGCATGCATCCCGTGCACTGACCACACCAGTAGGGCTAGAGGGCTGAAAATTCAAACATTTACTCCATATCATATCTGGGAAGAACGTTTTCATTTTGTTGAAAATTTCTCCTTAAATAATTTTTGAGGGGGGTCAATTTACAACCTAGATTTATGCTAAATTGGTTCTTTAATTTGTGGCAACCTGTTCTTTAGTGGTCACTGCCTAAGAAAGTGTGGGTGAGGTAAATTATTCATTGACCACCCCTTTTTCCAATTTTTGATTCATCACCTCAAATACGACTTGTTGCCAAAAGAAGTTGATCACATATCGGTTTCTATCGAGTAACTAACCAGGTGTGTCTATCATTTACTATGGCGCAACTTTACGCTGAAATGGGAAGATTTTCAACAAAATGTCCACCTGTTCCATTCATTTGCTCCAGGGGTTCTCGACCTCTGTGACCCCTTTTGATAAGACGAAATCTTTCATGGACCATCTCTCATTGTAGAAAAAAGCGATATGTACTGAGACTATATAGGTCTTTAGTCGTAATCCAATGGTAACTATATTTAGAAACAAATTAAGACCAAAAGAATTGCTAAAAATTGCAACGTATTTATAATCTATAAGTTTTACGGTGTTTTATGAAAGAGAGAACTTTTTTGAAATTAAATTGTTAAAATGTTACAAAAACGAAATTCATTTTTGAAAAAGTATATTGAATGAAAATGAACTGTTTTGCAATAGAAACCAGAATGAATACATTTTTGCATTGAAATGGTAAAAGAACTAGTTATATAATTATTCTTTTGAAAAATTTTTAAAAAAATATTTCTGCGACCCAGATGATCTTTACATGGCATCCATTTAGGTCCAAACCTCTACTTTGAGGTTAATTCAAATCAGTTAAGATGATGTATTGATCAGATAATTCTGGATTTTTTTTTGATTTGAAGAAGACTTTTCAGGTTTAGAGCTAAGAATTGCCCCGAGCCCTTCCTATCATGCGTGTATTCAGGCAAAATACATCTATTGCTCATGTTGAACTCATCTCAAATTAATGCTTAAAACGTTAAAAAAATAACAGAGTAAACAACCAATGCATAATACCAGCTATGATACACGGGTGCGAAACCTGAAAACTTGACTCGAGAACAAATTCAAAAATACTCAGAGGGTAGTATAAAGAGTGATGTTAGGAATAGTCCTTAGCAATTAGAAAAGATATACATGGATCCAGAAGAAGACCAGGATGAAGGGCATCGTGCAAATGGTCAAGCAAAAAACGGAGATGGGCTAGGCATATAGCAAGAAGAGATGACAACAGATAGGAAAAAGACTAACCGATCTGTGCCTTTGTGGGAAAAGACCAGGAACGAGATGGAGGGGTGATATAAAAAGGTTTGCAGGTAAGGCGTAGAAGAGGTTAGCGCAATCACAGTCGGCAATGAAGGATATAGAACGGAATTATGGACTTAAAATGGCTGATGATGCTGATGATGCTATACAACTGCTTTATTCGCATGCTATGTTAGGATTATGTGTGAACACAGTATCGGGCCTATATTATTGTGGCCTTGTGCCTGACTATGCTCGGTCAAGGAGAAACGCTGAATAATTTATATCTGCGTGCAACATTTTTTTGCTGCTATCAATTAGAGACATGTAAAGGCAGCTTTGTGATTGCGTGTATCGCATTAATAGGACTGTTGACAAGCCTTTTTCCATATTGTGTGTAACAGAATTCCACGTCAAAATTACGCATGTTTACATTTTATATACTTTATTTTGATTTCCAAAGACTATAGGTGTAGATGAAAAAAAATAAAAAAATAAAAAAATGGGGCCGTTGCAGGAATTCCTCTGATTGTTTATTCTATTTACGTTGTCTAGACCGAATGATACACTCACCGTGTAATAGTGGGAGAGCATCTAAAAGAAAAGTTTCAGTATGATACGAAGTAATTCATGATCAACACACACACACACACACACACACATATATATATATGTGTGTGTGTGTGTGATTATAAGTTGCATTATATTATGTGAAAACTCTTATTTGAGATGATCACCCGTTATCATACGGTGAATGTACCACTTGGCCACCGCGTTATAACGATGATCGTTTCATATAAGAGTTTATACATAACATAACACAATTCATAATCACACACACACTTATGTATGCTTGTGTGTGATGATAATGAATAGCGTTATATCATATTAAGACTCTTATTTGAAATAATCACCCGTTGTTTGACGGTGAATATACCATTTGGCCACCGTGTTAAAACGGGTGATCATTTCAAATAAGACTTTCTAAATTGAATAACGCTATTCATAATTATTCAGTCGGATCATATATCCATTTCTTAATAACATATATATGTGTATATGTATGTGATAATTCACATTATTTCGGACACAAGCTGTCAAATCTAATGATATATATATATATATATATATATATATATATATATAAGAATTATAAGAATTGCAAGAACGTATACACGGTGAACATTAACATTTCGTGCCTCCAGCACTCATCATCGCATTTTTCCTTTCGAAAAAGGAAACTATCAAGGGATTTTTAAGAAGAAGTCGCTTTACTTTTATTATTCTATTTTTGCTCAATATATATATATATATATATATATATATATATATATATATATATATATATGTATAATATTCAGTCTTATTGTATCTATCTATGTATTTCAGTTTGTCCATATTTCTCTATTCTTCTTTCTTTCTATCTATTTATCTATCTGCCCCCATCTATTTCCTATCTATCCATCTCTCTTTTTGTATCTACCTATATATTCCATATTGTCCGTATTTCTCTATCTACCAATCTATCTATCAATCATCTTCCACCTATCTATCTATCCATTTATTTATCTGCCTCCATCTATTTTTCTATCCATCTATATGTATGTATGTATGTATGTATGTATGTATGCATGTATGTATGTATGTATGTATCTATCTATCTGCCCCCATCAATTTTTCTATCCATCTATATCTATCAATATATCTATCTACCAATATATATATATATATATATATATATATATATATATATATATATATATATCCATCTTCACACGTTAATGAAAAGGTATCAGAGAAGTAACGGACATAATATTTGCTATTTGTTCATTAATTCTATTTATCTTTGAATGAAAGAAATTTACGTTTAGTTTCAATTCGGCATGAGAACATGAAACACTCAAAAATTAACAGTAAAAACGATATTGCATTTTATGAACCTTCCGTGTCTTCTGGAACACCCTGCACACACACACACATACACACACACACACGCACACAATCACATATACTCGCACGCACACACACACACACACACGCACACACACACACACACACACACATAACCTTGTTACTGCCGGGACAAATTCTACTCTTATTTCTATTCCGACTGAAGATGATTACTACAACTTTTTCAATGTACATATCATAGATATAAATGATCATATTTTTTGTATAAATGTGTTGATGTATTTTCAGCCCTCTAGCTGAATTAATGTGGCCTGTGCATGCGATGCAGCGAGAATCACCTGAAACTGAAGAAATCTGTGTTGATTTTTGTTGATAGTTTCTGAACGAAATGGGGAAAAGAAGTGAAAGAAAAGTGAGAAGACAAAAAAATAAGGACAGAACACACACACACACACACACACACACACATACATATATATATATATACATATAAATATATATATATATATATATATATATATATATATATATATATATATATATATATATATATATATATATATATATATAAGACTGGCTACTGTAGGACGATACCGACTAAAGACAATTTCTGTAACTTTTGTATTATATACATATAATACATAAACAATATTTTTCGTAAAAATTTATTTATTTATTCATCAGATTGAAATAAGCCCTTGCATACATGTAAGGATAAACATTGTCAATATATATTTGTCATATTGGCCCAGTCGGTAAGAGAGCTGCCTACAAATAACTTGTTTGTGATTTCCAATCACGGTATGGAATTGTTAATTCTATTTATAGGTTTGGTTTAATGTGACGTGATAAACAATAAAGAGTTTATTCCTCTAAATTCGGTGAGGAGTGTTATTCTTGTTGTTACGGTTGGGGAACCAAGTCAAATCCAGCCTCTGCCCTTGGCAGAAATTGGACAAAAATTCTAATTTCTCGCATTTTCCAAAATAAGTCATGCTATGGTTTAAGCGTATAATAGGGGTTTCATACGTAAATGCCAACCTTAGTGTAATCAGATAAGAAAAATTAAGCAGTACCCTT
>OY735237.1:27680221-27682721 GCA_963457665.1 Thysanoteuthis rhombus
CACTAGAAAGTTCGAATTTTCAAAAAACAAGCATGAACAAATCAAGGGATCACTTTAGCATAAACTTACATAGTAAAATTAACCCACCACTAAAAAAACAACCAGTAGGATCCACTGAAGAAACCAATG
Organism: Thysanoteuthis rhombus; assembly: GCA_963457665.1. NCBI lineage: Eukaryota > Metazoa > Mollusca > Cephalopoda > Oegopsida > Thysanoteuthidae > Thysanoteuthis > Thysanoteuthis major. The sequence continues at coordinate 27,680,351 of OY735237.1, forward strand.
TTGACAGTTTTAGTTGACAGTTTCAAACAGTTAAAAAGAAAAAAATTCCTTGACGTTAAGTCAGATTTTTTTTAATGAATATATGATTATACCATATTTTAAAGTTTGCTCATGTTCATCTTGCCCAGGGCGCCAGGAACACAAGGGCTGACCTTGTATGCGAATATATGAGTCTTCATCAGTTAGAGTGTTAATAAGTTTTTATACGTTTCATCTAAGGCAAAATTAGGATATTTATTAGCGGACGTATCCTTCCATACTTAGACTATATGAATATATCATTAATCGTTTTTGCACGCATGCGTGTGTGTTTGAATACCCACGCATGTTTGTCATTGTATACTATTCGTGTGAATAAGCATGTAATTACAGATATATATATATATATATATATATATATATATATATATATATATATATATATATATATATATATATATATGTATGTATATATATATATATATATATATATATATATATATATATATATATATATATATATATATATATATTGATCGAGATGGAGTAATAGTTAGATAAATACATACAGACTGAAACAGAAAAATATCTACTAATGTGCAAGTTAATTCAATATTCCAATACATACACTCACCAGAATTCAAAACGTCCATGCATTTAATTTTAATAGAAGTACACTCACGAACACGCGTGTGCACATCCTACTATCTATCTATCTATCTATCTATCTAATCTCAGTCCATTCTCATCTATCTATCTATCTATTTATCTATCTATCTAATCTCAGTCGATTCACATCTATCTATCTATCTATCTATCTATCTATCCCAGTCTGCCCTTATTTATCTATGTCAAACCATTCTTACCTTGCTATGACAATTCTTATCTATGTACCGTTCTATCTATTCTTATATCTATTAAATCATGTTTATCTATCTATCTATCGATCTATCTATCTATCTATCTATCTATCTATCTATCTATTCCTGTGTATATCGGGGAAGGATAAAATAAAACTAGAATTTTTATTAACAAAATAGGAATTACCAATAAGAATATTTATGCAGAAAAGTAGTCATAATTCACAGTCAGTATAAAATGAATCTTGTTCATTTCAAAAAGCTCATTTCAACATTATACAGCTTCAAAATTGACAGGATTTGGATTTTGTAACATCCCCGAACAGTTCAGTAATTTCTTGAGATCACTAGTTTCACAATCAGGGTTTTAATTTTGGGGGCTAGACCTTAAACCCTAAAGAAGAAAATCCGAGCCTTACTGAGTATTAAATAGGAAAAATCAGTAAATATTTTTTATGCAAATATTTTTCTTACTGAAAAACCGTAGTTCCCATGAAGGAAATTGTGTATACACAATTTGGGGAAAAGAAACCTTATCTGTTGTTTAATAATGAATGGAGTTGTACTTCGATGAGGTTTTGAATTATATCTAATAAAACGCAAAAAAAAATGGGTCTGATCAAATTGAAAACTGAGAACTATATTCTGGTGACAGTTTGGGTTGTTGGTTTCTACTAAAGATCCTTAAAATGTGTCAAGCTTATAAAATGTGCAAATATTATTGAGCATACATTTCTATAATTCTTTGAAAAGAATTATCATATAATATATAGGCAGGGCCAGGATTAGACGTTGAGGACCCGGGCACTTCAGATTCGATGGGCCCCTCATACGCAGAAATTGAAATACACGACAGATCACAAGATTTACATAAAAGTCCGTTTATTACGAGTATTTAGAACTGACAAGTTTGACATACATCTCAAAACATGTTAACAAATTTTGAAATAGCATAAATTGAGATCATTAACAATAAATAAAGAAATAAAGGTGCAAATCATATATAGTGAAGAAGTGTGGTCCCTCTTACAGAGCGATCAGTATTGCTTTCTTTTCGTAACCCACACTCCAATTACTGTGGATCTGAACTCCAAGCAGTAATTATTAATTTATTTCCTATTGAAGGAACTAATTTTTGAATTGTTATATTTTTATACTGAGGTGGCCGGGAGGAATTTTCCCCTTTGCCCCCTCCCCGATGAATTTGGTGCTGAATATAAATACTTCACTTGATATCAATTATACAACTTAGTCTTTATTATGAAATTGTTTTATTAACGTCAAAGGAAAGATTTTAACTGCCTTCCATAAAAAAAAATCGGATATATGTTACGTCGAATCGGTGAAATCGCTCAAGTGGCGAAGTCTTAACCTTTTTCCACTATAGATAAATAGGTAGTTTTAATGTGACCAAGAGTATTTTTAATAATCAAAACAAGGATATAAACAACTAATTTTTGCTATCAAAAGTTTATGTAATCAAAATAAGATTTTTTTTTTTTACAAAAAAAAAAAAAAAAAGAGAATTTCGC
>OY735237.1:27687721-27735221 GCA_963457665.1 Thysanoteuthis rhombus
CGTGTGTAAATGTTTCTACTTGAATGTATTTGCTTGAGTCTTCATGTGTGAGTGAGTGCTCGCACGCATGTGTGTGTAAAATCCAGTGAACTTTGAGACTTATATTGGTGAGCAGTCTGAGAATATGGGATAAAAAAGAACACAGTCATTATAGGATCGTCCCAGCCAATCACATTCAAATGAAAATTGTGTGACTGACCTCTCGATCTAATATATATATATATATATATATATATAGAGAGAGAGAGAGATAGATAGATAGATAGAGAGAGAGAGAGAGAGAGAGAGATAAAGTGATTATCTATACAGTGATGAGGATGCATGCCTTCCTATGTGTTTATTGTAACTGGTTCGTTGAACGAAATATGCGTGTTTGAATTCAAAAGGTTTTCCTTTTGAAGAATAATCTACGTACGATCACTCCTTGACTGTGAGGGTGTCACCTGCCACGGAATGTTGTGCCAGGGTATTTTTAAAATTTCGTAGATTTCATGTTTATGCAATAGTGTCCTTGAAATATTAATTTCAGTCACTTGATTGCCTATCGATCTATTTAAGTCTAAAAAAAACAAGGATTTTCCAATTTAACATCTCGGAAATTATGTACGTATGATTTATATGAAAAAGTAATTATTTTTACGCATTTGTCTCCGCGGTGCTGTTGGCTAGTGCGTCCTTTTTTAGTGCTTCGAATACACTCGGAAACTATTTCTAAAAGTAACAATAATGGTCATAATAATATTAAAGAAAACAGGACCAGTAAGAAAAAGACGTGCCTGCACTAATTTTAAAAATTTGAAAAATACTAAACTAGAATATTTTAAACTAATAAAGACGAAACAACATCAATGCACTGTCAAAATTGAACAATCTTATTTCACAAAATTCAGTTATATGCGGGTACATACTACAATAGATAGCTATTTCATACCACTGCTTTAATATTTCTCCGTCTATTTAAAGATATTCTTGTTTTTTCAAGTTTATCCAAATATATTAACACATTGCACAGATAAGCATGTTTCTTACTGGTAAATATATGCAATGCACTTGATATATGTATAAATATATATATTATTATTATGCCATCCGCTGATTCGATGTATCACATCTCTTCAGTGTGGCTATGGACTTTTACCATTGTCTCATCCAGTACTGCGAAGTAGAAATGAAACCTTCCCTTCAGACCCGGAGGCCAATATCCTACCTCTGAACTACGGAATTGGGCGGTCAGTAAGGCTGAATTTAAGCGATATATCTATTTACACAGAAATTCCTCATCCACCAGAGCGCTCTATTCCTATGGAAGAGCATTGCATAGCCTTACGATGGATGAGTTACCTCACTTAAAGAGTGCTCACTTGACGTTTTTAGCATATTGGCAAGGCGTTTTTCAATATGTCTTTATCTATACCAAATGTTTTCAATCCACTCGTTCTGTGACGTTTTATTCCGCTTTCATAGTCTCTCAACAACTTTCTTTACTTGACCTTGGTAAATGTATACCTTAACTGTTTCTAAAACCCCACTCTCTATCACCTATAGACTACATGTAAAGAGAAAAGGAGGAGGAATAAGATTTAGAAGGTAGTTAGGAGATAATGTTCCGTTGGTTATAACTATTTAAAAAAGATATGCACAACAGAGCAAAGAAAAGAACCTTAAAAACCGCTGATAAACAATGAGGCAACTCATAAAAAGATGGCACACGCCGGGAAAGGTGGGGAATGCAGCAATGGCAAGAAGGAAATTATCATGGAATGCAAAAGAAATATCGAAAAATGGTGCAAAGGACACCTAAAAAGCGAAAGAAAATCTTTTATAGCAGCCCAGACAGATTACATCTATACCAATTACAGCATCACCAAATTAAACAAGAAATTGAAAAACAGTAAAGGTCGTCTTTACGATGAAACAAAGCTGGAACCCACATCAAAACTGAATGTAGCAACCTTGCATAAAGGGGATTTGATAAAACATGCAGGACAGAAAAGAAAACGGTGATACACTGTGAACTATGCAAACGACTTGGATTGGACTGTGTAAATAACTGGTAACTGCACAAACCAGGGGTTACCTTTAAAATAGAAAAAGAGTGAAATACTCTGAGGATTTGAGATCTTGACCGACTACCCCGTCTAAGTAAGAAAATCGTATTTGTAAGTTGTGAGCAAAGACAACACATCTGGCTGATCGTGCTCGTGACTAAGGGCTGTCTTATCGTATGGGCACTCTGAGCAGCTGTCCGGTGGTCCCACGGTTTTAGTGGCCCTGAAATTCAATTCGTAAAATAAAAGGGTCAGGATGGTCACAAATTGAAACCCTCACGTGACCAACATCTTTTTAGCAGCATGGTGTGTCTGACGTGATCAATTGAAAAATTGGAAAAAAAGGGGAGATCAATGAATAATTACTTCTCTTGTTGTTTGTTGGACCGGAATAAATGAAAACAATTTTTGAAAAACAATGCCGGGCACAAACTAAATAGCAAATTTAGCAAAGACTCGCATTATAAGCTCCATTATGTGGCGAAGCATATACATCAGTTGCCAGCCAACCAGCCACATTCATTTGAAAACTGAAGAAACCTACGTTGGCAGTTTTCATTGATTGTTAATACTAAGGTTCATATTTTTAAATAGCAGACGTATAGAGTCTTCTTTAAACCAATGTTTACGTCTGTGGTCAACTCAATACTTGGCTCTTTATCGAATCTTTAAATTAAATTACGGGCCAGCACAGCGACCTGAAGGCCAAATATAGAATATTGTTTTGCTTTATTCTCAAGGCAACCCTGGACCTAGCTATGTCAGTAGATCGAAAGATGAAGCTCAAAGAAGCGGATAATGTATCAAACAAAACCGGCTGCTGCAGGGACAAACGCCACTTCTATTCCTACTGAAGATGATTACTGCAACTTTCGTATTGTACATATATAACGATTTGAAAATGATAAAAAACATTTTTGTATTGATGTATTTATCTATTTGAATATAATAAGCCTGCGCGCATGTGTATGATAAATTTTCGACTCTTGTCAATTAAGCTCAGTCAGTAAGATATCTTACTGATAATCAGTTAGCCGAGTGTTCATCGTAGGGGAGTGTGAATTTTACATATCGGTTTACAACCCTAATTTTGATGAGGAGTGTTCTTGTTGTTCTTGTCGATACGGCAGATAAATAAAGTCAACTCCTGCTTAAGAGTGGGACATTTTTTTTACAGGAGGCCAATTCCCTCTCAGATGATGACACCTTTTGCTGCGACAGGCACAACCCATATGTATATCCGGTACCGATTCTGGCCGAAGCCAGCCATTCTGTTATTCACACAATCTCAATACTTTCCCCGAATTTTCTGTTCATCCAGTTTCGTCTTTTGTGATTTTGGAATAGTTCCAGATTCACCAATTATTTTGGTCTAGGCATTGACCTTTATTTACCAAAGGTTTCCCAGTTTTCGGGTGGGGCCTGGATATTGTCAAACCCAAGTAAAAAGTCTGGAATTGCCTTTGTTTCCCGACTGTAAGAAGTACAAGAACGATCCTCACCAAATTGAAGGGTGTAAACTAGGGGGCTGAAAATATAAACATTTACTCCTTATTAGCTCTAAAACTTATTTCGTTTTTGGAAATTTTTCCTCTAAATAGGCTTTTAGTGTGGGTTACATTTCCAATGTAAGTTTACGCTAAATCAATCTCTCCATGTCACACTTGTTCTTTTGAAGATTCAGACTATTTTATTGACCACTTGCCAAGAAAAAGTGAGAGCAGTGACTTTCATGGATCATCCTTTTTAAAAAAATTTTCAATTGATCACACTAAACACAGCATGCTGCCAAAATACGTTGGTTACGTAACAGTTTTGATTAAACGACTGACCAGACCTGTATGTATTTCAATATCTAAATGAATAGATCAATCTTTTTAAAAAAAAGGTATTTTTCTCAACGAAATTCATTTATTAGATTGTCCGGAAAATAATTACAGATTTTACGTTACCACATTTTAGTTATGTCGCAATATGATATGTACTCCATATTTTTCTCATTTACATATAGGTATATATTGTAAGATTGATCATTGTTTCATAGACATATTTTTATGATGATTTGCATGTTTGAAGCCACAGACTTGAGACAAAAATCATTGTGTAATGTATCTTTTCAATTCGTCCATTATTTTCCGAACAATTTAGTATTTTTGAGTTAATTAGGGTTAATTATTTTTTAGCTTAAAAATTGATGAAAAAATTGTTTTAAAGATCAGTTAGAGAAATCATCGTAAGATTGAAAATCTATCACAAAATTTTGAAATAAAAACACAAAAAGAAAACAAAATCGATTGTAAAATGAGAAAATACAATAACAGGTCTGGTTAGTCACTGAATAGAGAGGGTCACATGACCAACGTCTCTTGGCAGCATGCCATGTTTGAATAATCAACTGAAAATCCGAAAAGGAGGTGATCAATGAATAAGTTACTTCTCTTGCCTTTTGTTGGGCAGTGTCATTAGAAAGGTTTGGACTTTCAGAAAACAAAACAAACGTGAATGCTTGCTGTGTATAAACTAAGCGATCAATTTGGCTTTAATTTACATTGCAGATTGACCCCCCTCCACACTAAAAACCTATTTATGAGGGATTAAAAAACAAAAAAAAAGTTCTTCCTTAGCATAATAAGGAGTAAATGGTTCAGATTTCAGCCATTTAGCTCCGTTGGTACGGCCTGTACACGTAATACATAAATGTATACATATTCTGTCGGCCAGCCAGCAAGCCAGTTGGACTTGAAAACTGAAGAAAACTATGTTGACTGCTTTGGTGACAGATTTGGTTGACGGTTTCTAATAAAAAAATATAATTCAAGGGAAATCAAGCTAAAATCTATTTCAGAATATTTCAAGAAATAATATTTTGAAAAATCGATAAATCTATATCTAAGGACTTGAATAACCGATAAGTCCACCCAAATACATTTGTGCTGAAATGCACTGCGATAAAATGTGTCGGCGCTGAAACGGCCGAGCTAAATAGATGATGCTGAATCAGAAATAGCGCGGGAACGGCAGCATTGAATAAGCGGCGCTGAATTGACACCGCTGAATAGGAGACTCTGAATTGTACCTAAAACACCGGAGCTGTCAATTAACTATAGGGACAACAACGTAATTAAATCACCATTAATTTATGTCAATGAGGTTTGATGAAGATGAACAGGGGAGGGGTGAATAGGAAAGAAATCAGGGTATGATTAATTAGACTGATTGAATTGTTTTTACAATTGTTATTCTTGTGTTTTACAGTTTTTATCTTCCTCTCTTTTCTCCCAGGGTTCCTTTGTTTGTTTCTTCCTTCCTTTTTTTGTCTTCTTATCTTCTTTCTTAATTCATGCCATTTTCATTATCTTATTATTATTAGGTCGAGAATTTCACCTTTTCCACTTAAAGGAAGCACTTTATGGCCTCTCTTTGGCATAGCCGAAATACCAACGCATTACTCTTGCGATTAGGGATCATTATTAAGTTTAACTAGATTGCTTATTTCTAGTGTTGACCACGGGTAATTGAAACTGAAAAAAGGGGGGACTACAATAAATAGTCTAGAAAGCTTTACAGCTTTAAACAACGGATACAAAAAAAACAAAAAACTTTTTTCCAAGGATCTATATCATTTCAGTCAATCATTTTCCAATCTTTGTTAATGTAACTGATATGATTTTTTCAGTGTTTTTTTATGGTTTACACAGATTTTGATATTTTCTTGTTGAGATTATTAGTTTTTTTTTCACCATGTTATTGTTTCGGGGATTTAAAAACAAAACATTTATATCATCATGGCTCCCCAGCAGTGCTGATCAAACACCGCATCTCCAAGTTGCAAGAATGAAAGACAACCGATTGACATCACATCTTACGACATGGATCCCCAGAGATCATATGAGAAACCGAGGCCGACAGAACACAAGATGTAGAGATGAACTTGATAAATTCAGGAAATACTGGCTCTGCGATGCCCTTGATAGGGAGTTGTGGCGAATCCTGAGGAAGGTCTATGTCCAACGATGGACGTTAAAAGACTGATGATGATGATGATGATGATGATGATATCCAATTATCATTTAAGGTATATATATATATATATATATATATACATATATGGAATCCTGGCGATGCCATGGGAAAAATAACTGATCATCTGACAATATATAATGTTTTTCAATAAATGTCTTTTTGCACAACACAACCTGGTGAACAAGAAGGTGGAAGGCAGATAATCGTTTGAGTGTATTCAATTTTGAAGATGACCGGTTGGGCAATCGAATCTTGGCCTGATTGTTGCAAACCTTTAGGCAGATTGTGCACGCTCCCGGGTACACCTGTGCGAGTCGGCGCACCCTGCCGAATAGATCAAGGTAGTCCATCAAACTTTTCCTGTCACCATTTTAAAATGTTCGAAAGTTGAAGTTTGATTTCAAGATTCCGATAAAATGAAATATCTAAAAAACATTCCCTACCACCCCAAATGATATTGCATTTTACAAACTACGCTTTAGTTTATCTTTATAGTTACAGTGTAAACATACCCTCCCCTGAATTTTTAAGAATTGAATTCTAGTCTTTTCGAATAGGAACTCCAGTTGGGACCCTTCTTCCTTTTTGGCCCCCTCTTTCATTACATAATTTTTCTGTCGTCAATCCTATAACCGTTAGCCCGGCCCGTGAAAGTCATCCCCCCCGCTCCCTTCTCAGTAAAGGCACAACAAAATACGACATCAAGTCGTTGGCGTTGCCATCATCATCATCATCATCATCATCGTCGTCGTCGTCGTCGTCGTCATCATCATCATCATCATCATCATCATCATCATCATCATCATCATCATCATCATCATCCGTCATTAGACTGACAACTTCCCCAGGATTTGCGCAGCGGAGCCAATACTTTCTGAATTTGTTTAGTTCGTCTCACCATCTTGTACTCTGCCGGCCACGGTTTCACATTTGATCCCTGAGGATCCAGGTTGTGATTCGTGATATCCATCGACTGTCTGCCATTCTTGCAACATGGCCAGCCCATTACTATTTGAGTTTTCTAATGGATTCTATGATGTCTACGACCCCTGTTTCCCACGGATAAATTGTGCTATACTGTGATCTCTCCATGTACTTGCTCAACCATACACATACTTACAGATAACTATATATATATGTATATATATATATATATATATATATATATATATATATATATATATATATATATATATATATATATATACATAATACATATGGTACAGATCAAGCTAGCTGTATAACATAATACAATAATATATTAATAATATATATATTATATATATGTATAATATAATAATAATAAAATTAATAAAATTAATAATAATAATAATAATAATAATAATATATATATATATATATATATATATATATATATATATATATACATATGAAAAGAGAGAGTGAGAGCGACGCTGTATTGGAAAACATTCTGTGTAGTTTACATTTATGATTTATCTTCCATCCGATGCAAATATCTCACTGTTTTCTTTAGATATGCCAAAAATATCGAGGCATTTGATATCAACGAAAAAATAAACTACCTAGGCCAATTAGTCCCTTCAAAGTGCCCCCTTTGTGTTCTTAGAGCCAAACCTTGAGTGCAGGGGATAGAAATCCTGAGTGATGCAATGCATTAAAGAGCCCTGATATATATTCGCTGATCAGGTCACTGTGAATGTGACGGTCGCACAGTACGCATGCTCGCACAATGGTGTCTTACTGCTGACTGAGTAATACCACAGGAAAATATGCATGCACATTTAATTCCCCTCTAATTTGTTGCCAAATCGCATCAAGGCCAAGCAAGATATTCAACATGGCAGGTTAGTTTCGAATATTACAAGAGGTTTCGAAATATTGAAAACACAAGGACTCTTTTTGTACAGCAAATTCAAATTATTTTCACATCAATATAAAGCGTCCTTTGGTCTTAGAAAATCATTTATAATTTAAATGGATTACGTTATCTAAATTCAGATATATATTGTAGAACTGTATACAATAATTATCTTTTTTGATAAACATACGATTGATGTCGATGTTTCTCTGCCACAAGATTCACAATGTCAGGTTCAATGTGAAAACTGCCACTGAACCAGGGAGATTATTTATTGGATTACTGGGGATGGGGCGAGAGATAATTGTGAAACCATTGTACTAAGTGACAAACCACGTAACTGAATTATTTCGTATGTTCCATTTTTTACCTTACCACAAGAATTTAACCTGCTGTGCTACTCTACGAGGTTGGACCAATAAGTCTATTGCCCAACACATAGTTATTGACTGAATTTTGACCTGAGATTTTCACTTGATAATGTTCGAACTTTGTGATTGGTATTAACGACTTAATTAAGTGTATTGATTCAAGGGGGTGTTACATTCAACAATAAATAGATATTTGTTGTGCAACATGAATTATTTCATCATTAGGCCACATACTTATTAGTGTTAATACATACATGCATCTCCGATCACCGTGGCCCAGTTTTAGACTGCTCCTCTATAGTTTGATACGCCGTATCCATTCCAACACATACCAAAGACTTTAAAAATGGTTGCTAATGCCTTACAGCTAAGCATTGAGCACAAGGACTAAGATTTATGAACCTTTCCCCGACGCTACGGTTACTGCCAAATCACGTTTGTCGTTAGATCGTCGAAGTACAGCAACACCCAGCCTGGTCAGTACCGAGATTGGTGACTATTCGGGAATAGTAGGTGCCGTTAACAGAACGAAGGTTCGACAGGCCTGGCAAGCCGAGAGTTGGCCTTACCAAGAATTGTACATGCGTGCCTAATCACTTCACACCTTTGATAGGGATATGAGCGGGTGTGATGATACACCTGCGTATATGCATCGTTAGAGTAACTGAAAGTTTCGACATTTTTGCTTAATAAACCCTTCCCATAATATCAATTTGTATAGACATCTAATAAATACATTCTAAATACAACACGTTGATTTCTGTCTGAATTTTCAAAATGGCAATACGCAGGACTAAATAACCCATTAAAAAACGCATTGTGGCACCAATGGAGGACATCGACATGGTTATGACAGCAATAGTGAGCTGTAACGCGATTAGGGATTCTCCCACCCAAAAATAGCGAGGATATTCTGCTCCACGCTTCGAAAGGGCCCCTTCGTCTTAGCATTCAAAATCCTCAACATTTACGACACTAACCTGAAGAAAGCCATAGAGTACAACAACCGAAATGTTGTGTTCAAAAGATGAAGCAAGATGAGGACAACAGTTCGAAAAAAATCTATACATACAGCACGCTGATATTTTTCTGGTTCACAACTGGGTAGTGCATTTCTTCGATTAATTCCGTATCAATATTTCTGAGTTGTACGATGAGCCGGGCTGCATTAACACCGCTCCTGCTTTTAATACAAACACTTTCCGGGAAAGAAAAAACGACCCTAATTCTCCTAAACTAAAGAATGGTAGAACAAGCATGTCCCACTCTATGCGCAACTAGAAATAAAGGAAAAAATATATGGTAATTGCAATATAACCCCAAAGAAAAGCAAAGTCGTAGTCGAACTTGAATGAGTCAAGCAGCCTCAAGTCGGTTTGCGTTGTGGTAAACGAACCGAGAGAAATCTCTTCCTGGAACGAGCCACTAAAACCTTTCAACTTGTCAGTTTACGATGACAATTTTCCCCCTTACTCTCCCGTTGCCGACTTACTCTAACTCCTTACTCTCCAGCAGTCTCAGTCTTCTCATCTTTTTTTTATTTTTTAAGATTTCTTCCTTTCTTCGCAAGTTATTGAACATTCTTTTAAATTTTTAAAAAGATATTAAGTAGTTACAAATATAATATCGTTTTTTTACATTATAGTGAATAATGCTAAAAGTGAAAGTTTACTAATGTAATTGTGTTTTTTGCAGATTCAATGTAAATGGAAATATAATTCGTGTTTACTGAGAGATTTTGAGCCCTTAGCGGCAATGGAGTTTACTGAATAAACTAAAATAATCCCAAGTACTATTTCAATTAATATAATGCTGCTATAGTTACTCCTAACGCCAACACAGCATTCGGACTGAGCAGAACCAGAGTGTGAACTGTTCTGTGTTGATTCAATAGGTTTTTTGTCTGGAAACGTGGAAATTAATAGACTGATTGGAGGCCGAAAAAGTTGTCTTAATGACAAAGAATTGTCGACACCAATGGCCAAAGATCCACAAAGATAAGAGCACTTTCTGTAAAATTTGAGACTTTAACAGCGACCATATAATGTCATCTCAAAGCAATAGGAACGGTTTAAACTTTGGAAAAATGGGTTCGGCATGAACTGATTCAATTACTCCGCGACCATCCTTGATCCAACACGCCTCAGCTGACTGTGTAGGATCCTAGAGAAATGATATTAAACGTCTTACATTCACCGTAGCAACCTAATATTTGTCCTATTTATGGAAATCAAAATATCTGTAATGAAATGAAAATGAATTCATTTTATCGTGAATACACAATCTACAACAAGAGATTCTTCTTCTCGTGAATCGTAAACGAACGATCATACGTTTTATTTTTTCAATAAATCGTAAACACGATATACATCGTAAATGCTAAATCTTATCGTAGATAAATACTACATCAACAATAGATCTTTTTTCAGTAAGCCATAAGCATACTTCCATTGCGCAATTTTTTTGGGAAAAGTCAACTAGTGTTTTTATAAATGATAGAGTATCAAAGAAAGACTCATTTAGTTAGTAAAATTGTATTCGTTTTTCAAGCAAATGAACATTCGGGAAACTAAGAGAAAAAAAAATTCAACCATTTAACTTTCGGGATAACTGTGTTCTAGAAAGTGCTTTTCTGGATTTTGATTGCCACCCATTTTTGGTACAGTCCCAATCACGCAACAATGATTGGTACGATCCTTACCTTGATATTTCATTTTTCTCAGGTCCTGAGCGAGGTCCTGTAATTTGTCCAATTCTGTATTTTCTTTGATGGTTATTTCGGGATTTGTCTATTCAGGTATATTTCCCTTGTTCCAATCTGCGATGAAAAATAATGATGTTTCTCTTTTCAGGTGTCCTTTGTGAAGAATTATAAAGGGCAAATAGTGTAATTAGTTATCAGATTTAATGATAACATTTGTATTTGTTTGTTAAGATGAATGAAAGGGAAAGAGCTCTAATCTATTGCGCATTTTTGTTAATTCCCAACCAATCTTTTTTAGGGTTAGGGTTTAGAGTGACGTTTAGCGTAAGGAAACTTTGTTCATAAGCTATGTATGGTTAACTGAACTATAGGACAAAGTCAGGCATTGTTGGGTAGATTTGGTCATTGTCAGGCGGTAATTAGCACTCGTATTATAAGAAAGAAAAAAATGGGACTGCTTACCACAGGTTTTACTGCTTTACAAGATTTTCCCCAATATTTCCCAAAACGCCCGGACCGCATTGGGCTTTTGTTCAAAACCAAACGGGAAGAGGTAAAATTCAATCAAGCATAAATACGGACGCAGAAGATCAATCAATTTATTGCTACGCTATCTCGGGCGTTCTTAATTCGATTACGCGTCAACTTCGGCAAATAACATCGATCTCTTCACCGTTGTTATTCGATGGCGCCTTCCTTTTTGTTTAATGTTTTACACGTTGAAAAATACTTGATAGTCTGGTTTAGTTATAAAAGGCAATAATCCAAACCAGGACCGTTTTATGGCATGGGTACACTGGGCAGTTGCCTGGAGCCCTGCAATTTTAGCCGGCCCCGAAATTCACTTCGGAAAACAGGTCTGGTTAATCACTCAATAGAAACCATCTTTTGATCAACAGCATGCTGTGTTGTGAGTAATCAATTAAAAAGTTACTTCTCTCGCCTTTTGTTAAGCAGTGGTCACTAAAAAAGTCCGAACTTACCCCCCCCCTCAAAAAAAACGACAACCCCCTCCCTAAAAAAAAAACAACAAGCCTGAACACTGCTGGGCACAAACTGAGGGAGCAATTTAGTATACAATTACATTGTACATTGAAACCACCCCATGAAAAAACTATTTGGGGGATGGAATTTGAAAATAAACTACAGCTACAAAACATTTTTATTACCAAAATGAGGATTAAAATATTCAATGTTTGAACCCTCACACTCCAGCAGTGTGGCCTGTACATGTAACACATATTTACATGACCCACTTAAAAACCGAAGAAACCAGTGTTGATGCTGACGGTTTTAGTTAAAGTTTCCATGAGAAATTAGGGTCTATATCATTAAATTGCATAGCAAACCTTTTCTAAACCTATGTTTGTTATACTCATATTTCTCCTTTATCTCTTGGCCAAACCCTACCCACCCACTTTGTTGTTTATATCACTTGTCCTAGATATGTGCCTTAAAACAATTTTAAATTAATGAGCCAGGTAAAGAAAAAATCCACAAAAATTACAACTCTACGTATGTCTGTACCGTCCATTTCTTTGTGCTCATTGTTAGTAATCCCCGTTCAGTCCCTACAGACAGTGGAACGTGCTTGCTTGGACGAAAGATATTGAGATCCTTGGACGCCCAGTCGTCAGAATCACCTATTCGACCTTGCAGATACAATCCAGGGGAAAACAGAGGAGGGCACCATTCCCTAGTTAGGGGTTGTCCTTCTCCTATATTGTTTGCCTTACCAAGGCCCAATCTGCCCAACTATTTCACCTACAGCTAGGATGAGGAGAAGAGATTCATGTCATTTCCAAGAACATTAGTACAACCGGAGTTCAAACTGAACTACGATTTCATAGTTGGAGCCGTTATCATCTACTCTGATCATATCTCCACTAAAAGTTCACATTCATGGCCTTAACTCTCTATTGCATCCATGTGTTTTGGGGGAGGGGTTAACCTTTCCCTTTTGGGGAAAAATACTTCTTATAGTGTAGATTCCCATATTTATCAATCTATTTGCAAATAATTATAATATTAATTCCATTCAAAGGAAGTGACTTGACATCGAGCTTAATGACCGACGACCATCTACATCCTGAAGTTGAATTAGCTTTTATGCCACCAAATACAGTTGCTATCATCAATCCGATTCGGACAGAGTTGTGGCACCTTCAAGGCATTCAATTTACACAGGGCTTTGGCCCTTGGCTACTGTAGCAGTTGAAGAAAGGATGTCAAAAAAAAATCTGAAAAGATTACGATATCTTGGAGGCAATAAGAAACATTGGAAGAGCAGGAAATGAAACAAGTCTGATTAGTCTCTCAATAGAAACCATCACGTGACCAACATCTTACTGCAGCACCCTGTTTTGGGGTTGATCAATCGGGAAAGGATGAAGGTATGATCAATGAGACAGTTTTGGTTGACGGTTTCTAACTATTACCAACAAGATTGTGAACACCTTTGTAGATTTGGGTATAGATGGCAGATAGCTGAAAGTCAATGATGATGATGTTGCAGACTGGCTTTATATTGAGACTCTGGAGCTTTTGAACGATGATTATCTTCTGCTTGCAAAAGGAATGACATGATGAAAACGAAGAAGACCCGCACCGAGTGGCGATCACTAAACAAGTCCAAATTGTCACCCCCCCAAAAAAAAACAAGTGCAAAACTGCTAGACCCATACCAAGTGATCAATTTAGCATTAAACTACATTGCAAATTGAATCCTAAACAAATAATTATTAAGGTACGGGCTGGCGGGGTTGAAACAAATAAATCGTTTTTTCTAGCCATGATAAAGAGAATGTTTAAATTTTCAGCACCTTGTGCGGTCTGTGCATGCAACAGATACACAGATTGCCAGACAGACGGACGGGCGAACTGACCCAGTTAAAAACTGAAGAGACCAATGTTGAAAGTTTTGGTTGACAATTTCAATTTTACAATTAACAGATTGGTAAAGGTGATTGTTTGTTGCAATGGACTCAAAAGTGAAAACATTTCCCTAAGATCGGAGAATGGTAAATGAATTAATGCCAACAAAGAAATCTAAAACGAAAACAAAAATGTTCAGATACCATCATCAGCCGTCGTTGGATATAGACTTTCCCAAAGATTCTCCAAACTTCACTATGATGAGCATTGCGGAGTCAGTACTTTCTAAACTTGTTTAGTTCGTCGCACCAACTTATTTTTTGCCGGTCGCCATTTCGCATATAATCTCTGGGGATTCACGTTGTGATTTTCAGCAGTTCTTGAAACATGATCAGCCCATTGCCATTTGAATTTTTTGAATGGTCTCAATATCTCTAATATACTGTGCTGTCTTGTGATTTCTCCATGTGATATTGAACATGATTCTCTCCAGCACACATAACATGATTATCAGTTTGCAGGTCAATCCTCTGTTTAGATTCCATGTTTCAGCTCCATAGATGCTATCATTCGGACAGCATTGGATATCTTTTCCAAAGAAGACGCCTCTTTCCGCTCGTTCAACAGGTGGCCGCCAATCTTTCAGTACATGTGAATTAAACGTCGATGACTCCGTTGACATGCGTGTTTCTTCTGTCAATGATTAGTGATTAGCTTATGTCATTATATGAACAGTAATTGATTAATTTCTTTTAATTATACCCCGTGGACTGTATTTTTCTCTCAATTAAGGAAAGAATTATGGTAATTTAACGTTTGTTCTTAACCTTATTCAAAGACTGAAAATATTCAAAGACGGGTACTTGAGTCCCTGTCTTTACAGAACACATTTAAAAGTGCATTCGACTCACGATTTTTCAACTTTCGAACTCATTTTCGGTCTTCAACCCTATTGTAGGTCGGGTACTATCTGCACATACACACACACACACACACACACACACACACATACATATATATATATATACATAAATATATATGCCTATATATATACACACACACACATATATATATGTGTGTGTATACGTATATATATGTATGTATGTATATATATACACACACATACATATATATATATATACACACACATACATATATATATGTGTGTTTATATATATATATATATATATATATATATAAAGCAAGAACGAGATTCCCTCCGTCAGAGTGTGAATCCGTGCTTGCCATTGTGTACATTAGCTTAGGTGGTTTTATAGTTATTATAAAAAGAAAAAGCAAGTTCGTAAAAATGGCGCCTCGGTATGGGGCGAAGAGGGGTGTTTGATCTGGGCTCTGTTACCTAGGGCGTGAAAAAGAAGAATCAAAACAACCAACGCACCTGTAATCGCATTAGACGTGCTTCACTGACCGCACGAGATATTTTGGGGAGTCGGTATTTTGGTACAAGGATAAAAGAAATCGGAACGACAAGTAATATATATATATATATATATATATATATATATATATATATACTGTATAGAAGAATAAACCCATCTCGACTTATATATTAGGTATACCTAAGGTAATATTTTTATCTTGAGAAGGGACGTACCTTTTTTGTATTAGTTAACATTTATTGTTTAATCCAGTGGTTTCGAAAATTTAATAACTCAAGGACCCCTTCTATAAAGGAAATATTTCGGCAGACACTTATCTTTAGCCCTTATTTTTAGACTGTGGTCAATGGACAACAATGATAATTTTTTATCAATGAAGATCATTATTGTCATAATTGATTACATTAATTTGATTTCTTATATGTGGCACAGGTCTGTGTGCAATAAGTATTTTTTTGATGGCTGTACGATAGATAATATTGTTTGTCTGCCAGAAGAGTTGCGAAGTCAGGTTCAGACAGAACACTATTGCAGACTCCTGAGTATCCTTTGTTGGACCTCCAATGGCCCACGGACCCCAGTTTTGAAACCACTCCTCTAATCAATCACATAATCGGCATCTTGGCCTAAAAGAATTGTCCATCTTTAAACTAACTTTTCAATCTCTGCATTGTAAGATAAAGCTGGATTTGATGCAAAAAAGGCCTCATCAGTATTTTTGTATAGGAACTTCTGTCTGATGTGGAGATAACGATATATATATATATATATATATATATATATATATATATATGTGTGTGTGTGTGTGTGTGTGTGTGTGTGTGAGTGTGTGTATGTTATTAAGAAATGGATATATGATCCGGCAGATTAATTTTCGTTATATTAAATATAAAGTTATTATGATCATATCCGACCTAGATATAATAAATGGAATAAGTAACCGAAGAAAATAGGGCTGCCACAGGAATCGAACCTTCAACTGATAGGGTAGCTGCTTCAACGTAGCGTTGCTCCTACGATTGAGCGAAACAGCCTAAATAACTGTTTCAACTTCAAATTCCAATCTTGTTTATTCACAGTCTACATCTTAATATCCATTACTTGATAACATAATTGTTGTGTTGAAAGAAACAAATAGAGCTGACAGGGAGAACGATTCTCTGTTATTTGTGAATGTCCATTGTATAGAATCTTACAAAGAATGAACATTCCATAAACATTTTTTCTCTTTTCAAATTCAAATATTTTAATGCAAACATGACTGTGATACAATACAGAATATCAGTTTATTGAATGATATTACAGAGCGAGTCGGTAAAGTTCGTAGAAAGAATGTCTCAAGCTTTAGTTTTTTGCCTCTCTGATATTGTTTATTAACTAGTTCTAAACCACCGACAATGTTCTTAGTAAGGGACAATTTTTTCTATCAACTGTACATTCTGTGTTTCAAGCTGACGCGTTACTTAAATAGATTCCAATATTATTTAATGAATTAAGTAAACGTTCATAAATTTCAGATGATAACAGAAGTCAAAGTAAAGCGAGCAGCGTTGCCAAAAAATCCAAAAACATCTAATTTATCCAGAAAATTATCTAAAAACTATCAAAAATTGAAGCAAAAAATATCTAAAAATATTTAGATATTTACAAAAAGCAAGCTCAACGCTCAAGATCAAAAAGATACCACTATTCCTTGAACAACAGGTATACAACCAATGCATTCTCCCAATAGTCACCTATGGAGCTGGAACATAGAGCCTAACCAAGAGACTGACCCACAAACTGAGAAGCATGTAACATGCACATTAAAGAGTCATACTCAATTTCACATGGAGAGATCACAAGACAAGTACAAAATATCAGGAAGGAAACAGGAGTCCAAGACATCATAGAATCTATTAGAAAACTCATATGGCAATGGGCTGGACAACTTCACAACGTGGATCCTTAGAGATCAAATGTGAAACCGAGGCCGACAGAATACAAGATGGAGACACGAACTAGACAAGTGCAGAAAGTATTGGCTCTGTGACGCCCATGATAGAGAGGTATAGTGAATCTTGAGAAAGATCTATATCCAAAGACAGGTGTTAAAAAGCTCATGACGATGATTCACTACTTATTAGATAAGATAAATAACAGCATAAATCTGAGGAATGTTCAGTGAAAATATAAAAGTTTTTTTTTTTAAGATATGAAATGGGAAACCATTTCTTATCAAATAAACATGCCGGCCATCAACTATTTAACGGACAAATACGTTCACAGGTAAGAAAGTAATTTTGAAAAAAAAAATTTTTGGCATTCATAACTGAATCAGAATATTAGTGCTATACAATCTTACTCTGTCTTAACAGCCAATGCATCCGTGTACTTCTGGAATATGAAATACTTATGGTATATGTTATAATTATCAATCTATCTAGCAAGAAATCTTCAAAGATTTTTGCCAGTCCAACACTTTGTTTTTCTCTCACTGTTTTATTCGTAAGTTGCTGGACGTAGGGGGGAAACGGCAGCCAAAAAAAAACGAGTGCCACATGCAGGATTTGATTTCGATTAATTTGGATATTTTGGATGATGGAAAATGTTCAGGGTCTGAACTTAATCAAATATCTAACAATATCAAGATTTCACAACAAAAAAAAATGAAGATTTTGCGACCAAAAAATCGAAAAATGTCAGAGCCTGAATAAAAAATATCTGAACTGATATCCAATATCCAAGAACGATTTCTTATATATAATAGATTTAAAATATCGCAATGTTCAACAGGCAAGCACAGGCATGATTGGTTAAAGTGTCCGTTAAATCCGAGAGCTGTTATATCATGGTCCGATAAACCGAAGGCTTACTTCTTTTGTATTTGTGCGTGCGTGTGTTAAGGGAAGGGTTCAAAATCAGTGGAGAGAAGCCCTAATACCTGAAAGTAACAATACTAATTAGAATGTGAAAGAAAATAACGGCGAATGAAAAAAAGTTAAAATAAAACCATATAAGTATTCATATAAAAAACAAAATCAAGATTCAGCAAAGCGAACTGAATTGGCAAAATACGTTGCCCCGGGCAACTGTTGCCAACCAACATGAAATTGTTTGTAAATGATGGGGAATAAATGAGTGCCCGAAACTATTTATATATATATGTATATATAGAACAATTCTTGCACTCAATAAATCGAAGTATGCGTACTCTTGTAACAAAAAAGACCGATGTTCCTTGTCCGTCATTTTCAATTAGACGCTAACACACACACGCACGCACACACACACACACACACACACACACACATATATATATATATATATATATATATATATATATATATATATATATATATATATATTTATATATATATACATGATTATCAAAAAAATACTTGGGAAAAGGCTCTTATAAGTTTCTTTATCTTTTTAATCGTATTTGCTTTGACAAATTTAAGCTTAAAACTCTGCTTTTATTATAAACATTCATTGAGCACCTCTACGGATGATTTTTTTTTACCTAGTTATCGTTACCGAAAACTATGTAACTGATTATTTTCGGATGTAATATATGTATGTATATTCTAGAAAGTTTTACAGCTTTAAACACAAAACATTAAAAAGTTTTTCAAAGAAATGTTTGTGTTTCTTCAGTCACGTATTCCACAATATTTGTTAATGGAATTTATGTAATTTTCTACAGTGTTTGCGTTTTTTTGTTGTTTTTTTTTATTGATATTTTACATATATTACGGTACTCTGTGTAAATTATCTCTTGATGGGATCATCAGTTGTTTACCATGTAACCGATTCGGGGATTTTAAAAACAATTGTAATTGTTATTTTAACATACCACCCCAGCAGCGCTGATCAAACACCACCTTCCTTTCAGCTATGTTTTTATTATGTAGCTAATGTCATACATGTACTTTGTTATTTCATACAGGGTACTATCATAATGTATTGTATATGGATGTTATTTTACACTACAAGTAATTTAATTTATGAAACGGGGCTTTCGTAGTTTACCCCCAAAAGGTATTTAAATATGTAGGATCAGTAAGTGTAACAACAGACGTAACTTAATGTTTGTGTCACTTCTGTCGAGTGTTCTCCCATGTGAATATCAAATCCGTTGTGTTAGTTTTAATCTCAGATTGCATATAAACCAATTTATGATATTATCTATAAGAATACTAATTACACAGAAAAACTCCTTCGAGTTGATTCTCTAGCTACATATTAAAGCAGAGAATTTGATATTTTTTCCACTAACCTCAAGGTTTATTTTTCCTCGTTGCGTGCCATCTTACTTCCTCCATTTTTTTTCTTTAAATTATCTATTAAGGTATCCTTATAGACATGATTGAAACATAATCAAACCACTTTCAAGCGGGTAGTAACACCTCAATGGACTTGGAAAATTTGTTACTTGGAATTCTATGTTCGATCTCACACCCAGCTCAACTACTTATTCAATTTTAGTCAAGCTGGTAAGTTTTAATGGGATCAAGTTGTCTAGTCATGGTTTTTATCAAATTGTATGAAGATCTTACCAATTTCGCTACCTTGATTGACCTTTCTTGCTACTAATTCTTACTACTAAAGAAACAATTTTTGGTATAAAATCAATAAATCTAAAAGTATCTCTAGCTATTCTCAAATATTCTGATGGTATAGTTCCGCAAAATATATAAGGTGTAATGCTGCCTGTTCTAAATGTCATAAAAACAACGATATGGAATTGAAATAAGTCTTGTTCATCAAACGATCTATAGACAAACATTCCATTCTTTATTATAATATCCAAATCAAGGAACGCTGCTTGCATTCCGTAATGTTCACACTTCCATTTAAGATCCTTAGGATATATATTAGAATTCTGAATTCTCCTCCATCATTAAGAGAACATAAGTTGTCGATAAAACGGGTGTAACCTAAAAATGAACGAACTCGCTTCATATCAGTTCTAATTAAAGATGACATGATTATATCTAGGTAAATACGAATATCCCCAGTCGGGCACAGGATCAAAGCCCATAGGGACAATTATAATCTGATGAAATATATTATTACCTATGTTAATATATTATTACCTATGTAACATTCCCCAATGACTTACAATAGGCCTGAGGGTGGAGCATGTAAAGTTAGTCTTATCTTTTTTTTGTTTTACACGTTAGCAAAACCAATATATTTATTACGTCTTTCTGCAAATGGTAACTCTATTTATTCAATTCTTTAATGAGATCTTCACGAGGAATCTTTGTGCAAAAAAAAAAAACAAACTAAAATCGTAGATTGATATAGATTGTATCCCTTTACGAACATTTGTAATATCCTATATTTCTTCAACGGGCGTAGAATCATTTACAATCCAAAAGAAATTTAAATTACTATAATTAAAAACTCACTATATATATATAGATCTCGTTAAAGAATATATTATATATATATATATATATATATATATATATATATATATATATATATATATATATATATATATATATAACGTCATTCACTGACAGCTGTTTTGTTGTATGAAAACTCTTCGGTGTGGCTATAGACAATCCATTATCCCGTCCAGCACCACGAGGCAGGATAGAAACCTTAGCTGCAACCCGGGAGGCTGATATCCCCCCCCTCTACTCTATGGAACTGGACAGTCAATGAGGTTGAATTTAAGCGATGTATCTATTAATCGTATATATTCTTCATCCACCAGAGTGCTCCATCCCATGTTGGAAGAGCATTGCATATATGTATGAGAGTTGTGTGTCATGCTATAAATAATAACTAAAATTGAGTGCTGCCCAAACAAAGTTGTCTTCCTTAATGGACATGGGGAAGGTTTTAAAATGAAAGGTTTTGAGGAAAAAAAAATCAAAAGGTATCTTGAGGAGGGTTCTACTTGCAATGTAACTATGATGCAAAAGTGAAACCACTTTTTCGCTCATTTACATATCTTCTTATTGTATATGATGAACAACCGTAGCCACCAAAGGTGGTGAATAGTTTTATTGCTTCTTATATTTCATTAGTGTATGTGTTTGTGAGTTCCAGAGCGCCCCAAAAAGAGGGTCGAAAAGGACGGTATATTCCCCCTTCTCCCAAGGTGTCAGAATTAGAAGTGGACTTTTCCCAATCCAAGGAGTCTGCAAATGCCCTCTTTAAGCGGTCAAAAGTGAAGAGAACTTTTCCCATCCTTTGGTCAAATTGGAGGGAGACTTTCCTACCGCGTGAAGGGTCAAAAGTGACGGTAGACTTTTTCTCTTTTAGGTGACAAGAATGACGGGGAACTTCCTCAGCTTTAGAGATGTCAATAGCGAACAAAAGACGTGTTCCTTAGACTTTTACCTAACTTGAAATTAAATCAAAAAGTTTTGAGGGAAAAGGCGTAGAATGGGTCTCTATTTAGAATGCAACTATGATACGAAACTAGGCTCTTACTTAACATTCAATATATACTCATACGTATACATACTAGCCAAAAAACCCGTCTGTGGGGTGGTTATTTTGCTAGTAAATGTATATATACATATAAAAATGTATATATATATATATATATACACACACACACACACATATATATATATATATGAAATTTGGGAGAGAAAAACTATTCAGTTGTTCTATTTCTTATCAAAATATTTTAGAATTAAGTGGTATTTTCGAGATATATATATATATATATATATATATATATATATATATATATATATATATATATATAATTAATGCTCCTCTATTCAGGGTTGAGCACTCTTTAAGTGAGGTAACTCATCCACCGTAAGCTTGTGCAATGCTTTTCTATAGGAATTGAGCATCCTAGTGGATGATGGATTTCTGTGTAATCTAAATATATCGCTTACCTTCCGTAGTCCAGAGGTTGGATATCGGCCTATGGGTCTGAAGTGAAGGTTTCAATTCTGCCTCGTGGTACTGGATGGGATAATGGAATGTCTATAGCCATGCTGATTAGATGTAATTCATCGAAACAGTTGTCTGTGGATGACACAATAATATATATATATATATATATATATATATATATATCGAGAGAGGGGGGTGAAATCAATACGCCCGTAGCCTAATGAAGCAAAAATAAACATTCATTTTTCACAGGTATTCATTCTGGACGATCTAATCCTTTTTCAATGAACTTAACAGTGATTGATATCAATCACATAGATTGAATATTATTGAGAGTAATTTTCTGATCAAAATACGTCTGATATTCATGTCTCATGGGACAAACTCATTAATTCTGTCTCGTATATTCAAATACCAGTGTATATGTTGCGTCAGTTCGGTGAAATCATTTTATTTTTATTATTTTATAAAGTTTGATTTCACTTTGATTACATAATTTTTCGATCGTAAAAAATAGTTGTCTTATATCTTTGTTTAGATGAAATGAGCTTTGATAAAATTAAAAGTACGTAATTAATTTTTTTTAATCAAAATTAGGCAATTCCAGTGATTCAGGATGATCTATCTACTCCCTCTTTCTCAAATTCCTAGTATACCATTTTCTTTTTTTCCTGGTATATTTGAGAACAGGTCGAGTTTGGAAGACCCTATTTTTAGGTAAAAACTGGGGGTCGACCAATACATGAGTAATAATTTTGGCAGGTCATGATTCGACCTAATGGGAAGATGAAGTTGCAATGTTTGTCTTCGTAAAAGCATGAATTAATGATTTCTTGACCATAAATCTAGGGTCAACCAATACACAAGATCGGCTTATGTAGTATTTTTCTCTGTTGATCAACACGGGGTTTGCTTGTTTGTTTCTTCCGTTCTTTTTTTCATTTATCTTTTTAAAATTCGTTTCTTTACTCATATTGTTATCTTTTCATATATATATATATATATATATATATATATATATATATATATATATATATATATATAATTTCTTTCCTTTTTTCTTTCAATTCTTATTACTACTCTTCAATTTTTCTTTCTTTCCTTTCCTTGCTTTTGGTGCCTTTTTCATTTTTCAACTTTTTTCTTCGTTTCATGCTATCGGCTTCTTCCATCTTATTTAATTTCTTTTCATATTCATTCTTATTTACATACCACACTATAGACTTTTCTTTCTGTCTTTCCTCCTTTTTTTTCTCTTTCCTTTCTTTTTTTTCCTTCAGTCATTCTCTTCTCTTGGAGTCTAAGCTTCTTTTTCTTTCTTTTCTTTTTCCTTTCTGTAATAGTCTTATTTCTTTTTATTTTCTTTTACTTTTTTCTTCTCTCCTTAATCTTTGCCTTTTCTTTTTTACTTCTTTCTCCTCTTATTCATGTTACTTCATCTTTTTTTCCTTTTCATTCGTACCTTCTTTATCCCTTTGCATGCATTCTTCTTTTTCAACTTTTTTTTATTCTAGTAAACAAATTTTGATTTTTTTCTTCACATTTTTTCATTAGAATTCATTCCTTGATTCTTTATTCGTTTCTTCCCTTTTCTTTGTGTGATCTACATTATTCGTTATTGTTCTCGCTTTCTTCTTCATTTTTCTTATATTCATTCTATTTACTTTTCATTCTCTGCTTCCCATCTTCCTTCCCTTATTTCCTTCTTTCTTTCAATTCTTCCTTCTTCTCTACCACTCTTTTATATTTTTCTTTATTCTTCTTCCCTCTTTCCTTCCTTCATCCCTTCTTTATTTTTTGCCTTCCTCCTCTCAATTTTCCTTTTCTTCATCCCTCTTTTCCTTCCTTCCTTTTTTTCCCCTCTATCTTTCCTTCCCTCCATCTTTCCTCTCTTTCTCGTTTCCCACCTTCTTTCCTTTCTACCTTTCTTTCTTGGCTTTTCCTTTCTCTCTCCCTCCTTTCTTTCTTTTACCCGTTCTCTTTTCTCCATGCTTTCTCTCCACCATTCCTTCCTTCACCCCCTTTTCTTCCTTCTATCTCTCCTTCCATTCTTCTTTCTTTCCTTTCTTCAATCTTTCCCACATTCCTGCCGTCCTATCTCTATTTCTCTTTCTCTTTTCCTTCTTTCCTTCCTCTTCTCTCTTTCTTTATCATTCTCAAAGTATTGTTGTAATCTCACGAAGTCCTTTGAAGCAGAAAGATATCCAAATTATTTCCATTTTGTCACGGATTTCAAGGAATTCAAAACAAAAGGAAAAATCAATTTCTGGTTTCCCATCTTCAAATTATTAGTTTAATGCAAAAGTTCCCATCACTGTCTTTTAAAAAATGTTCGCGAAATCTTTGAAGTATCTTTCAATTTGATTCTTGTATCTATGTGATGCGTAATAGAAACCCCTAACGAAGATAATCAAAATAGGTTTCTTCTTCTTTCAAGTTGGTTCCACGGACTGGCTGGCTGGCTGGCTATATGTTTGTACAAATGGAGTTAGAGGGCTGACATTTTCCAAGATTTACTCTTCAATTTGCAGCATAAGTTTATACTAATTTGATCCCTAAGTTAGTATCCGGCATCATTCATTTTTTTTTTTAAATTCAGACTTAGTATTGATCACTACCCAACAAAAAGGGAGAGAAATTAGTTCTGGCTGGGATTCGAACTCAACCCCCTTTTTTTCTATGCGAGCACCGATGTAGCCTAGGTCTGTGCTTACGGTATACCAGGGATTGAATTATGCCAAAATCATTAACATAAGAACAATAATATACGTATAAATACGTAAAAATACAAGTAGTCCTGGGACTAAGAGAACATAATCAAAAGCCGCCAGTGAAGAAAGTTAAGGGGGTCATTCAGGCTACCGTCAGGGTCGCCGCGGATCAATCGGTGAGCCCAGACCGGGACTTCATAGGGGCTCCAATGGAGTAAAAAGTGTGTGGATTTAAATCCCGTCCAGGGCTTATTTCTTCATTTTCCGATCTTTGCCGTTGTTCTGCTCAATACCGTAAATATTTCGCCCCGAGCAAAAGTTAGGTCCTAAATTCATTCATTATTTCACATTGTTAGACACCAATATCCATTACTTATCATATATATATATATATATATATATATATATATATATATATATATATATATATATATAAGTAAATGAATGTCCAACAGAATGTGATAATTGTAAAGACATTATAATTAGGAATTAATACTCGGTAGCAAATTGACGGACATTTCTTAATTTATCTACACGATTTAGGCCCGCTTAATTTGCTACCAAGAACAAACGATACAGAATATTAGTTCGTAACTGAGATAATTATGTGATAATTACCTTTTCACTTTTCATATTTGTATTTGAAATTCTGTATTCAATGTACTATGCTTCTTTCCCGTATTTTCTAAATTTACGTTTTTGTAAAATTGCTCTTAGTTAAGATTGCTGCGATATTGGTTAGTTATTTTCAAGTATTATTCTTTTAAGCTCTCTATACATTTTGTATCTATTCTAATAAGTGTTTTACTGTTTCTTCTAGTTGTATTTATAGTCTAATTTGTAGTTTCATTTTGCTGATATTCATCTAATCTTAAAACTTTTCATTGTTTTCGTTTGTAAAAGTGTTTTAGTAGGGAACTTTCTTGTGTCTAAATTTTTTTTATCCATCTGTTTGTTTAATAGGGATTTTTTATCATTCCTATTACGTGTAATTTTTCTTCTAAGCATTATATGCATTTCGGGGTGTTGTTTTTTCATGTTGGTGTTGATTATAAACATTCCCATTTCATTATGAGTGTTCTCAATTCTGTACGTATTTAGACAAGGCAATGTTCTTTTGGTATCTTCAATTGATGAATGACTTATTGTGGTCATTTATCAATGAATGATAGCAGGTAAGTTAGTGAGGTTTTGACTTGTTAAGCTCTAATTACTGGCTTTTATTGGATTTTCTAGCGTTCGAAGAGTTGTTTACTCACTAATAAACCCGATGTCGATTGTTTAAGGCTCAGATCATCCTCCCTATAATTATTCACCTGAATATGTATTCTCCAGAATTATCACCTTTAGGTAAGCGATTGCCACTATTTCCAGAGCTCTACGAGATTTCTTGAAAGATTTATCGAATCAAAACTGGAATTTCTCTTTTCTGATAGAATACAAAACTTACCCGAGATATAGAATAAGTTCATAAAAATCCAGAGAAAATATTTTGATCACTGATCCATAATTCCATGGATTTATATGAATGAAAGATGAAAACTTGCATTAATCTAATACCTTTATCTTTATCTATGTATATATTAAGATAATTTCAAATTACAGTTTCAATTTAGAAAGTAATGAGAATCAGCAGCAGCAGCGCCCTTTAGCACCCGCTGTAAAGATTCACCAATATTTGTCAGACCTTTCTATCATGGGCGTCGCAAAGCCAATGCTCTCTGAACTTTTTTTTCGTATTTTGTATCCAGTGAGTCTAGCGGTCGTTAGCCATTCTTGCAACATGACAAAGCCATTGTGAATTGAGTTTTCCGATGGATTCTATGATATCTCTGAATACTGGTTTCCCTCTAATATACTGTGCTGTCTTGTGGTCCCTCCATATTGGGTGGAGCAGGAATCTTTCCCGTGCGTGTTGCTTGGTTTCCAGTTTGATGATCAATCTTTTGTTAGGTTCCATGTTTCAGCTTCTTACGGGATACCAAATCAAACATCGACTGAGGCAAAAATCTGTTCTTAATGATGAAAATTATCGACAACAATGACACACAATTAACGGTTTGGTCGCTTTTTTGAAAGCTCTGGATTTCAATAGTAACCATATTACCTAATGTATGAAATATCAAATAGTTAGAATGGATGGAATCATATTGACCATGACATTGTAACATCCCATCTCTGAACTAAGTTTGTGTTATCACAGAGAGTCTGGATATGAAGTCTTGCAAAATCCTCCATATCCGCTGGACATTTCCCTCATCATCTTATCAAACATTTTAGACTTCATATCCGTAATAAAATGTTCAGTGATAGCAGAGACCTATTGAGTGCTTTTACTGAATTTGTGACCACTGAACATGTAGAATTTTTATACAGATTGGATATAACCATCAAAGGACGTTGAAAAAAAAGTTTATGTTTTAAATTGGTGATATTCAGATGAATTATTTCGCTTTGTTGTTTATATCAAAAAATGACAATCAAGACGTAAGTGCCAAATACATATTTTTGAGATTTTGAAAATAGGCTGTGTCTTCAGCAAATTCCGGTCTTAAATTCTTAAATCGAAACATTTGATTTACTGAAATTGACTTTTGAGTGCAAGTGAAAAGGGTTCTTGGTTTCTAATTTACATAAATTCTCACGTTGGGACCCTTTTCTTATATTCAAAAGATTTATTGCACTGAAGAATATCGTTCAGTAGTTTTTCTTCTTATGTGGAAGCCACACATCAGAGCAACTAATATAACCAAACGGGTGCACACAATTTTTAACCCTTGATTTGGATATTTCGAGTAGGTTGACTATTCCATCCACTTCGTAAATCGTTGATTATTATCAAATAATGTCCAGATTCGATCACAATCAACCTTTACTGGTCTATAGAGCACCATTCAACGAGAACTCTCCGATTTGAGAGTTTTCAAACGGCTCTTGACAGGTTTGATCTTTGACAGTAACTCATCCATCAACTGCAGAAGATTTTGTGCTTGAGTCTCATTTTCACCTTTCCTTAAAAATGCATGATATGCTGAAAATGCTGCTTATTTCTCTTCTAATTTCAGAGTTAGTTATAATGAACACCATAACATATACGCCACTTCTGATACTTTTTAAAAACATGCATGATATTCCAGCTGTCACAATACAGTTGAAGGGGATTTTTTTTGAACGAAGTTAGTTACAAAAACACTAATGCCATAATGGCCAAAGCATAAGAACTATTATGCATGTGTGTGTGTGTGTGTTTGTGTGTGTGTGTTCATATTCACTCTTTTAACTTGGTACAATTGGGTGTTCTATGAGCCGCTGAGCCGGCATGTAATATTGAACTTTCCCTCATCCAAGTCTAAAACACAACATCAAGCATTTGAATAAAGTTTTTTCGAATTTGATACACAGATTTTCCTCGCTATCCGAATGAAGCGATCCTGCAAAACATTTCGTAAATTGAAATTGCGCTGAAGCAAATACCAATAATCTAGACAGAAAATATTGACCATTATCAAAATTAAGAAAAGCTGAGTTATTGGAGGTTGTGGTGGTGGAACCTAAAAGATACTGGGCCACAGAGAGAGAGAGAGAGAGAGAGAGAGAGAGAGAGAGAGAGAGAGAGAGAGAGAGAGAGAGAGAGAGAGAGAGAGAACAAATGCATTCTGCCTCTATAACAGATCGTCAGAAAACAAACGCTGTCCAGTAATTTTGCTATTCGTCTTTTTTCGTAAAAGAAAAAATGCAATGTAAAGTTAACAGTTGAAAAGGGTGTATATATATATATATATATATATATATATATATATATATATATATATATATATATATGTATATGTATGTATGTATATATATATATATAATTATATATATATATATATATATGTATATGTATGTATGTATATATATATATATAATTATATATATATATATATATATGTATATGTATGTATGTATGTATATATATATATATATATATATATATATGTATATATATGTATATGTATGTATATATATATATATATATATATATATATATATATATATATATATATATATATATAGTCTAGAATGCTCTTCAGCTTTAAACACCAAACATTAAAAAAGTTTTTCAAAAGTTTTTAAGTCACTACAGTCTTTTCTTTCCCAATATCTGAGAACACAATTTATGTAATTTTCTTCAGTATTTTTTTCTGTTTTACAAATACTTTGTGATTATGGTACAATGAATAATTTGTCTCTTGACAAGATAAGAAAGAATTTGTTGGAAGTGAAAACAAATGTAAGAAAGAAAGAAAGGAAGAAAGAAAAAGTAGATGGAAGTAAAGAAAGAAGAATTGAAGGATGTGAAAGAAAGAAAGAATAGGAGGGAATTTGACGAAAAAAAAAGAAAAATGTATGAAGTGAAGGGGAAGGAAGAAAGAAAGAATTGAAGGAAGAGAAAGAGAGAGAGAAGTGGAAAGAAATGATCTTACGAAGTGAAAAGAGAGGAGGAAAGAAAATATATTGGAAGTGGAAAAAAAAGAATTGTTGGCATTGTCAAAAAAAAAAAAAAAGAAAGAATTTTAGGAGGTAAAAAGAAAGAAAGAACGAAAGAAACTAAAAAACAAATTTTAGGAAATGGAAAGAAAGAAAGAAAGAAAAAATTGTAAGGAATGAAAAGAAAGAATGAAAGAAAGAAAGAAAGAAAGAAGGAAAGAAAGAAAGAAAGAAAGAAAGAAAGAAAGAAAGAAAGGAAGATAGATAGGTAGATAAATAGATAGATAGATAAAGAGAAAGAAAAAAAAGTCACTGAAAAATTATAGGGGATAAAAAGAAAGAAAGAAAGAAAGAAAGATGTAGAAAGGAAGAATTGTAGGGAATTAAAAGAAAGAAAGACAGGAGGAAAAAAAAAGAAAAAAAAAAGAGATACAGAGAAGAACATTGTAGGGAATGAAGAGAAAGAAAAAAAAGAAAGAAACAGAAAGAAAGAAATGTACTAAGCGGAAAGAAAGGAAGAGAGAAAGAAAGAATAGGAGGCGAAAGGAAGAAATATAAAGGTATGAGCCCAACTTAGCAAATGAAATACTCTTTACCCGACACAATGGCTGTGAGAACAAAAAGGACACATCTGTGTAATTTGTACAATAACCTATTTTGCACAATTACACCCGGCCTTAAATACACATTCTTAATTATACACATGCCACACACACGACTGCACAAGACCACTCCTACATACGCATAAGCACACACGGGACACAACGAAGACAAACACAGAGGCGGAAAAACGCTCCCATACTCACTAAGCCATACACGCAGTTAGATGCGCACAAAAAAGAAGAGCAAATACACGTCAATGCGCATGTGCACGCATTGACAAACCCATAGAAACATGCAAAGAATCAAACAGTCACCCACAATTTCACCGCTTGTCTTGCTAATCCACCTACCTCAAGCCCCTCGAAAATAAACGGCGGAGGGCAAGTGAACCCGACCGCCTTTAATGTTTCAAGGGGTAAACCATAAATTTAAATCCTCATGCTAAATGGAGAAACCACATCATCATTATCACCATCAGTCTTTCAGCGTCTGTTAGTGGACATAGATCTTCCTGAAGGTTTGCTAGACCAATCTATCATGGGCGTCGCGGGGACAATATTTTTCTGCTTATTTTTTGCAGGTCATAGTATCGCATATTATCTCTTGGGAACCACGCTGTGAGTTGCAATGTCTAGCGGTTGTCTGTCATTCTTGCAACATAACCAGCCCATTGCTATTTGTGATTTCTGATAGATTCTCTATCTCTGACCTCTGTTTCGTTCTCTAATCTACTGTTCTGTCTTGTGATCTCTCCATGTGATGTTTAGCACGATTCTGTATACGTTGCGTGGATGTCAGTTTGAGGGTCTATCTTTTGGTAAGATTCCATGTCTCAGCTCCACAGATGACTACCAAGAAGATGTATTAAAAAAAATTCTGAAATCAGGGATATCATAGAAATCATTAGAAAAATAAAATGGCAAGAGGCAGGCCATGTTGCAAGAAAGTCAGGCAACCACTGCACATCAAGACTCACTGTGTGGATCTCCACATGTGAAATTTTGACAGGCAGAAAATAAGATGAAGAGACGATTTGGAAAAGTTCTGGAGATATTGGTCCCGTGATAGAGAGATATTGGGCTGAGGGTCAAGTCCATAGACAGGCGTTAGAAGGCTATTGCTGCTACTAATGATGATGATGAATAGAAAATATTTGCTGAAGTAGCTGGAAAGATAAATCCACATGGCACAAAAACGTTTCTACGATGCTTCAAAAATGTTGATAACAGCCGACATCAGGAGATGCTCATCAATTAAGAGACATAGGGAGGTAATCACTCAGAGCATTATTTCTGATCCTTATTGTAACAACAGAGTTTATTTTTACGATCGTCCTCCAATCGAATTTTCGAATTGGTTGGCATAAAATGTACCAGACTGGCCTCATCGGGCAACCTACCTTTGTGAAGAAGAATTTTCTACTTTAATGAACTAGAGGTGGTACGGGGTGGCTGAGCGGGCTACGGCACACAGAATAGACACAGCGAGCCAAGTTCAAACTTTAGCGGTGACAGCTTGTTCATTTCACATTAATGCCCCTTGGAAAGGCATGAATCCATCTCTCCATCCAACTATAAGTAAAATAGTACAGAGTAAAGTGAGTAACGCAACAATGAGTGGTTATCACTGCAAATCTCAACTCAAACATCGGAAATGGACTTGATGACTATATATATATATGACTATATATGTGATATATGAAACTCGAGCAGGGATGACTGAAGTCATAGCCAGTGTAAGGGCACTACTTACATATGACGTTATCAACAAGGTACTGTTAAGACAGACTTGAAGTTATTCTTACATCTAAAAACTATCGATGACGAATTGTCAAAAAGTAGTCTACTATGAAATAATTTCCGTCCGTCGTACGAAACTGCGGCTTGGAATTACTTCGGTTACTTCTCTTCGGTGTTGCCAATCTAGACATCAGATACTTAGATTCAGATAATCCTAAAGTACAAAAGGCAAGGAATATAATTTGAGAAACTATTTAAAAAAAGATCTATAATTTGTTATTCGTAAAATTTATTTTCATCAGATTTCTCGAGAACCACTGATCCCTAAGACTTCAAACTTCGAACTCGACACTGCACTGCCTTTTATGCTAACTAATATATATGGCGAATGTTGTTGAGTAATTGTGGTGTGCATGAACACACAAACACACACACACACACACACACATGAATTCCTTCACTTGTACTTACATAAAACAGAACTATTTTTCCAAAACCTGCGGTGGAAATGCTTCAAATAAAATGTTTCAGAACTTCAATCCCATTGTTTAATTTTATATGTGGGCTATTATTACAGTTAGCGAGGCTTTTCAAGTCTTTTTATTAATTTTTGACTTTGAGTGGAGATTGTTACTCATTTTAACAGCAATCAACTTGTTTTTTTATCAACTTGGAAGTCTAGGTGAGTTGTAATATCATTTAACATGAAAAGATTTTGGATAATAATCCAAAAAGTTATCCGAACCATATGACATATGCACGCACACACACACACATACATGCATACACTGACACTCACACACACACACACACACACACACATATTTATATATCATTCATCATAGACAACACAAATACGATAACCATTAAAAATATGGTGCAGTTGTAGGAATCGAAGCAGTGACCGATAGGGAAACCGCTTCGACGTAGCGTTGCTCTTACCATTGAGCCAAACAGTTGCCATTAATGCAAAGGCCTAAATAACTGTTTCAACAACTTATTCCCATTTTTGATTATTCATGGTCTATATATGATCTATTTGTTTCTTTCAACGTGA
This sequence comes from Thysanoteuthis rhombus, assembly GCA_963457665.1. Classification (NCBI taxonomy): domain Eukaryota; kingdom Metazoa; phylum Mollusca; class Cephalopoda; order Oegopsida; family Thysanoteuthidae; genus Thysanoteuthis; species Thysanoteuthis major. The sequence continues at coordinate 27,720,423 of OY735237.1, forward strand.
CAGTTTTGTTATTTAGAAATATATATATGATCCGACAGAATGATTATGAATTGCATTATGATATATTGAAACTATTATTTGAAATGATCTCCCATAATTGCAACGGTGAATGTATCACTTGGCATAGACAACGCAGAGAGAATAGACATATATATATATGTATAATATTTGTGATAAGTATATGAACAACACACATTCTGCTTTCAATCGTTGGGTTTTAAGAACTTGCGTCATGGCCCGACCTGACATGAGGCTTGCAAGGATCACCAATCTGACACATGCAAGGTAGACCAGGACCTTGTCACCAGCAGTATGCTCAAATTGGGAATTGTCTCTTATGAGTGGGCGCTTTACTTTTTCGTTGTGTAATGTCCCTTTTAAAGTGATTTTAAGAACAATTAGGGATGGGTAAAAAAGTGTGCCTTATATGACAAGGAATATGAAAAACGAGTCTTTTAAAAACATATGTATGAGCGTACGTTATACCACGTGCACATGTCCACAAACCGGTCGAACTGTTCGTACGAACGCTGCATAGGCAGCCAGAAAAATATTTACTCACAAAAGAAATTAATTAAGTAAAAAAAATGTGGAGAAAACCAGAAAGTCAAAGAAAACATCGTTTTGCATCAACCCTTTTCACCTGTTTGAAAAACCTTCAGGAATTCACTAAAGTAATTTCTCTGAGACAGTATGGAATGTTCAGAAAACAAATATGGCGCCCGCAACCCGATCCGGCGTCCTGCGTCATGAGCCTCATTTTCACAACGGTTAGAAACCGTCAACCAAAACTGCCACCAAAACTGTAAGCATAGGTTTCTTTGGCTTTTAAGTGGATCTGGCTGGCTATACAGGTCTCACCGATGGAACTAGAGGATTATAAATTTAAACATTCACTCTTTATTATGTTTAGAAAATACAGTTTTGATTTTTTTTATCGGGGGTTCAATTTGCAATGTAAATCTATGTTAAATTCAGTTTGTGTTTCCAGCAGTATTTATGCCTTTTTTTTTAATTCAAACTTTTTTTAGTGATCTCTTTTCAATAAAAAAAGAGAGAAGTAACTTATTCATTCATCCCTTTTTACAACTTTTAATTGCTCATCCCCTATACGGCATGCTGCCAGAAGACAATTTCTATTAAGTGACTAACCTGAACAATTTTCTTTTTTGTTATTCGCCTTTTCTCATTTTTTTTTCGTCCTTATTGTTCTTTTTTTCCGCATTTTCTCTTTTTTATTTTACAAAATTCACGTCAATTTTCGTTTACTTGACATTTCAGGTATCCCACTCTTTTCGAAAAAAGTCCAGGAAGCGAAAATAGACTTCAGCTTTGGTTTTACAGCGAACTGTTATAGAGGCAGCACGCAACCTCTCCCCCTCTCTCTCTATAACACCTCAGTCTCCTGTACCTTCTACCACTTCAAACATCCTATGAATCAGCAAAACATGCTATCATTACGTATTTTTCTGGGAACGCTCAAAATGCTTTCTTGTACACATTGAGTAAAAAACGTATCCGATACATTGCTACAAGTTTATTTAAACGTACTTAAGAAGCTTCAAAATTAATAGAAGTTGGACCGAAAATTTCGGACTTTTCTATATTTAGTGTTTAATCTTGTTTCAATATTACTCCTAAATTTTGTATTCTGTAATCTTTGATTCAAATTCTGTCAATTCTGAAGCCTTCTAAGAGTGTTATAAGACTTATGAATCTAAAAATTAGTTTTCATCGGAATGTCTCGTATAACACTCGTTTCTGATTTTTGACCATAACTTTTCAACGATCAATTTTGCTTAGATATTTTCAATTTTTAAAATTTATTTTTGAAATTCTTTGCATGAAAATTGATATTTGGTTTGAATTGTGTCAATTTTGAAGCTGTATAAATATCTCAGAATAAACTTCGTGCAAATGTGTCGCTCTCATTATAAGATGATCGTAAATTTGTCTTTGTTGTACACCATTTCAGCTTACGAATGGTCAAACTTGAATTAAATTTGAAGCTGCATGAATATGTTAAAATATATATTTTGCAAAGTGACCGATACGTTTTGCAATCATCATCATCATCATCATCATCGTCGTCGTCATCATCATCATCATCATCATCATCATCATCATCATTCTTATAACATCTGTCATTTTGCAATCACTATAAATTAATGTTCATTGCATCTTTGCTCTAGGAAAAGTTCAAATCCCATCTATTAAAGAAGTATAAGTATGTTGAAATGAACATTTCGCAATGTGTCGGATACTTTTTGCATTAACTGTAAATTAAGATAATTGCATCTTTACTTTACACCATTTCGGCTTACGGATGGTTTTCATAGGAACGCTCTACGTTCGGAATGTAAAAAAATTAAAATAAAACACTGACTCAATTTAAATCCAGGAGTTCACTTTTACGTGCGAACTACTAACGCCAAAAGTGAGCCTATGGATGAATTCTCAGTTTTGTAGGGGCAGGGGATGTGCTTTTATGTGATTTTGTAGAATCTGTATAAAATATCATTTACTTTCCAGCGTTGGAAGTTTTGAAGCCGTCTTTTTTTTTCGGGCAAGCCGGACACTCAAGATATATATATATATATAAGATTATACATAATATATGAAGTCATGCTTATTTTCAAATGTATCAAAACTTTCTTTCCTTTGGAAACCTCTAGCACAATTGAGAAAGAAGAAGTGGAACTTGGACACAGCTCTCCCTCCATACTAAGCGCCAAAGCATAGCAGCTGGTTGCTAAGACAGTCTGCCAAGATGAAAAGAGCTAGCAATAAAATATACACTAACATCTATACAATATAACACACACACACACACACACACACACATATATATATATATATATATATATATAAACACATGCATACACACATATATGTGCTTATATATACATAGATTTCAATATGTGTTTGTGTGTGTTTGTATGTATTTACAATATCTTTTCTCACGGTCATATCGATCCCATAACAAAGTTTTCATCTTGTCATCTACATTTTCTGTTTCTGTTTGCTAACTGAAGCTGGAAATATTAGCTATTTCTCGATCAAAAAAGAAAAAAAAGCCAGAGAGAGACAGAAAGAGATAAAAGGAAACATTTTTCTCAACAACTGCAGTACGATGCAAAGTGCAAATGAAAGCGTGGACAACTTTCTGGATGGACTCGGCGAAAAAAAAACGATGACAGAAACAAACAACAACAAACGCTAATACGACAATTGCTCTTGGGGGAATGGGGAAGTGTGGGAGTGGGAAACAGATGTATTTTGATCTGTTTAATCTGGCCAATTAACTACAGATGTCCGATATTTTGATTTCTTTTTCTCCGGCTTCTCTCTTTCATCAAACATGACCACCAGTCCATAGATAGCCACATTGTAATCGAGTAGAAATGAGAAAGGAAATAGAAAAATGGAAAAAAAAGGAAGAAAAAAAAGGACAAAATATATTGAAAAATATACATGCATATATATATATATATATATATATATATATATATACGTTGTACTATATTAACAAAGTTTATGTAAAACAGGAAGGAAAAACTGGGGAAAATTACATAAATTGTACTGACAGATATTGAGAAATAAGTGATTGAAGTGGTGCAAAAAACTTTTGACAAAGTTCTTTTTTTAGTATTTAGTGTTTAAAGTTGAAAAAATTTACTTTTTAGATTATATATATAAATATGTATATATATATATATATATATATATATATATATATATATATATATATGTATGATAAGAAATTGTGTTATATTATATTGAAACTCTTATTTGAAATGATCTCCTGTCATTAAACGGTTAATTTGTCATCTGGTCAGGACAACATGAATTGAATAAACAATTAAAGAAAATTAGGATGCTGCAGGAGTCGAACCTGCAATATTTTGGTAGGGTATTTCATTTTTTCTTGCAATGTTTATCAACACACTCACACACATACACACACACACACAATTGTTATACTAATTGTTACCCCAACAAATACGTTTCACGAATATAATTTTCCAGTAGTATCGTGACGACATGATTACTCATAATTTTTTAGTTTCACTATTGTTATTTTGTAATCGGATATTTTTGCTGGTTTAACCCTATTTTTGAAAAAATTGTATTGATCTTTTTCTGATATATATATTTTTATATACTTGGAATTCAAATTCTGTATTCAATGTTTAGTGTTGCGTTTCGTCCCTTTTATCTCAAATAAGTTTTTATGATCAAATTTATTATGGTATTTTTAATTGTTTTGGGGTTTAATAATCTCATTTTTTAAATCTAAATCATATCTTGATTCGGTTTTATTCATTCTTGTTTCACTAATATATATATATATATATATATATATATATATATATATATATATATATATAAGATTTGTTTTGCTTTAAAATTATTTTGCATAGTTTGGGGATATGTTGAGAACCTCTTGTCAGTGTTCAATTGTTCTACTTTCTAATATTGATGCAGATTTAATGCATCTTCTTTTTGTTGGTTTTTCATTATCAATTGTGCTTTTCTCTGGTCGAAATTATGGCCCATTTTGTCCTGATGATTGACCAGGGCATTGAAACTGTCTTCCAACCTCAATGCTCTACGATGGTTCTAGATGCATTTTTGTAGAGATCTGGAAGTCTCACTAATATACTTCTTGCGACAGTCTTTACAGGGCATTAAATAGATTCAAGCTTGAATAAAGTAGTTCTAATCTCAAAGATCACCAGAAAACATTGACAACGGATGAGCTCAATTAGCCACCACATTTCCAAATACTATATGAGCACACTCCCTCGAGGCGTTCCTGTTGGATCATTTTCTAATAAAGGTTCAACCGCATTGCTTCATTTCCAGCTGATCAAGTGCCACTAAAGGCGAGCAGACTTCGTCTAAGCAAGACACAGTATTGGACATTAGACGGATTAGAGATCATAGAGATTTACTCGTACTATCTTCAAAGCATTGCTGAAGATCATAAACTGGATCAGCTGTCAGTGGAACTGGAGAACATCACCTGATATATCGTGGGTATTAGTGAAATCCACGGAAAACGAAGAAATCTTTAATAGCTAAAGGTAAGCACCCATTTATTTTATTATAAGCGAAGGGAGAACAATAAGTTGAGTGGCAGAAGAATTTTAGTCAATAACAACATCGTAGGTAATGTTTTAAGTTTTTACAGCAAATCAGACAGCTTGGATATCAGTCAGATTAAGCAAAATGTATACATTGAGGGTAATCGAAATATATGCACCAACTTCAAAAAGTTTCAATCGGCCAATTGAAGAGTTTTACAACATCAGTTGATTAATGAACAAATTACGCCATACTAATGGGCGACTGCAATGCTAAGGTAAGGGAAAGGGATGAGAAATTAGTACAAAAGAATTTAGATTAGAGCAGAGAAACGAGGTGTTAAGTGCTCGTCAATTTCTCAAAAAGTCACTGAATGAAGATAACGAACGCATTCTTTCAAGAACGGAAAGGTCAAAAACGGGCCTGGGGGCCCCCCAATTGAACAAAATAACTTCATAATAGCTGACAAGATCAATGAAATCAAATTTGAAATAAAATATTGAGAGAAAGAATGAAATGAATAAACAATAACAAAAGATAAATTGAAGGAAAGAAAAATTGAAAGAATGTATCAAAGGAAAGAAAAAAGAATGCACGGACAAAAGAAAGTAAGATAGTCCGAGAGGAAAAAAGAAGAAAAAGTAGACAGGAAGGATTTGGAAAGAAGAAAACGCTGAAGAAGACAGAGAGAAAGAAACAAATTGACAAACAAAAACAGGACTTGGAAGAAAAAAAAAAAAAAAAGGATTTACTTAAGTATTTAGAAAGAACGAAAGAAGAAAGTCCCTCATTCAATAAACCAACAAATACATGCCAGCACCCAAAATATTCTACATGGAATTATTTTCCAAATGGAAGAAAAAAAGGAAAATGAAAAACAAAAACAAAAAAACAAAAACAAAACAAAAACAACAGAAAGACGAAAAATGTCGGGAAACTTTTCCGAATTGTATAACGTCACTTTTATTCTCTCCATATCAGTTACCTGAAATACATAACTTTATATATATATATATATATATATATATATATATATATATATATATATATATATATATATATATATATATATATGTTGTTATAGGTGCTTTTGTTCACACTTTACCTTTGTATAGATGTAGGTGTGTATTGGTGTGTTACCCCTAAATGTGTCATATATATATATGTTTGTGTATGTGCGTGTAGAAACACACACACACACACACACACACATATATATATATATATATACATATATAAATTAATGGACACTATTAATTCTGTCATGACAGCTTCATATACTCGACTCGTGGGCATTGAGTCATATGTAATTCACGAAATCGCTCCTCTCCGTGATATATATATATATATATATATATATATATATATATATATATATTCATAGACCGTGGTCGATGCTTTGTACGCGTCGTCCGTCACAGCAAAGAAAGGGACATTGGTGCGGCGAAATACACGTGGACAGGTGCGCCCAACAATCAGTCATCTGTAATTCATGAAATGTATTGAGAAGATAGCTTTGTTGCGGACACACAATGTAAACATCTAAAAACTTTTGCCTTTCATATTCTATCTTGTATATATTCTGTATTTTCTTTACCTCTGCCAACGAAGGTATTACCCAGTCTTTCCATCTGTCAGTCCGTCTGTCTTTCCGTCTGTCTGTCTATCTGTTTGTTCTCACGATATACCCAAAAGTTCTAAATGAATTTCAAAGAAATTTCGTGCAAGGGTAAATAATGAGGTGAGGAAAATTCATGTATCCACCAATATCTGTCCACACAATACATCCATAAGCTTTTGACAAATTTGATGAATTTTTTTGGAATGTTAGGGCTATAAAATAAAAAGGGAGTGGTTAAATTTTAGAAGGTATTCAGGAATTCGTTTATTATCAAGAAATATTGTTTTCACTTTTTTCATATATTTATGTGTTTGCTCAGGTTTGTCCACAAAAAATCTCTCAAGTTTCTTCATTTTTAATTAAAATTTGTCAAAAGGTGAGTCATGAAGTTTGGACAAAGGTTATTCAATACAATTCAAGTCAGTGTACGATGTTGGAGAGTTCTCTGAGTGCTTTCTATTTTTTTTTCCTGTTTTTAATAACTTCTCTTTTCTTATCGCCCTATATTACTCATTCAAGTTCTATTCTCTTTCCTCTGCTTTTCTCAAACTTAAAAAGAGAAATTCTTCCGCTCGTTGGAGTTGTAGATAGTTGAATAGGTAACAGATGCAGAGAATGGGCTTAACGTAGCCGAGTTCAAACTCCAGTTTAGGTAGTTTGTGTTCACTACGCACCGATGTCTCTAATTCTGGTTATGACTACAAAATAGCAATATAAATACCCCCCAAAAAAATTTAAAAAAAAAATAAAATTACTCAAACAACACCAACACAACACAAAAACATAATAATACCTCAATAAGTGAGGAATCAAAACACTGAGACCTGCTATTCAAAATCATACAAAAACAAACTGAATATCATAAACTCGACAATAAAAATGGTTTAACGACCAAATAAGTAGAGTAAATAGAACACAAGTAACCCCCACCAAAAAACAACAACGAAAAAGCAAAAAAAAAAAAAAGCGCACATTCCTATACGTTAGCAAAATTCACAATTTAGTCATAAAAGCCCCCTCCCCCAACAAAACTGAATCCCAAACTACACAGTAAACAAATGAAACAACACGAACCTAACTCTAAAATCAGTCAAAATCAAAACACTAAGATCCTCCTCGCAGTGTTGCTAATTAAGCTCTTTTCGCTCTGAATTTTGCATGTTTCTTGTTTTTACTGAATGAAAATCACTATTTCAACTCGTATATCTTTACCACTTTTGTCAATTTTTTCTTATTTAGAAACTTAGTCGTCCAAGTAGCACGAAAATGATAAAGATGGACACGTTCCACGATTGGTGCATTAATATATTAACCGTGTAATGACATAGGATCATTTTAAATGAGTTTCTCTATAATTAAAGGCGATTGATAATTAATTCAATCGGACCAAATATGTCCATTTTTCAAATACATAACTGTCACGTTGAAAGAGACGGATAAGCCTAGAATAAACGAGAAGAGAATTTGTGTTGAAAGCAGTTATTTGGCCTTTGCGTTAGCAGCGGTTGTTAAGTTCAAAGGTTAGAATATCACTACGTTGGAAATGAATGAAGCGGTAGAGGGTTCGATTCTTTTAATGTTTATTCTATTGACCTTATCTGAATTGAGTGATATATTAACCCTGTAACAACGAGGGTCATTTAAAATAAGTTTCTATATAATACAACAAAAATTATAATCATTCTGTCGGACCAAATATGTCCATTTCTCAAATATATAACGGTTGTGTTGAAAGAAACGAATAGACCGAGAATAAACAAGTGAGAATTAAGGTTGAAAGCAATAATTTGGCCTTTGCGTTATCAGTAGCCGTTTAGTTCGATGGTAAGAACATCGCTACGTTGGAGTCTCTACCTTCACCAGTGGCAGATTCGATTCCAACTGTAACCCCATTTTCTTGTGAGATATATCAACTATGTAACGACAGAAGATCATTTTAAAAAAAGTTGCAATGTTATACAACGCAATTTATAATTCATATATACAATTATGAATTGTGTTATATTATATAGAAACACACCCGTCATTATACTATTAATGTATCACGGGTTGAAAGCAGTCATTTCAGCCTAGGTTAGAGCATCGGTAGGTTGAAGTGGCTATCCTCTTGGAGGCTGGTTCGGTTCCTGTAGCTGCTTCATTTATTTAATTGTTTATTCAATTTACGTTGTCTAGGGTACATAATGGCGGGAGAACACTTCAAATAAGTTTCTCCATAATATGATGCAAATTGTAATCATTTTGTTGGATCACATATATCCATTCCTCAATACATATATGTATATATATATATTATAATTGTTTTGTGATTTTTTTCTGAATTTGGACAAAGAGCGACTGAAACTGCCCAGAACATCAACCAAGCATTTGACTAAGGATCCTGTTTGTACATTCTGCCAATGGGGCTCAGAACTTTTGGTGAATAGGTGAGTCTTAAAGATCATGAACATCCTAGAAGGAATCCATATTTGATGATGGCACAATAAGCCTTTCGATAATATACTGACCCCAAAAGGATGATTTCTCCAGTACAGCCTTAAACTATATTGTCACACGTTGACAGACGTAGGCTGCCTCATATAGATCCTAAATTGATTAAATTTAGTTCCTGTCATCAAACTGTCAAACAAAACCTTCACTAAAACTGCCAACATAGGTTTTTTTTCAGTTTTCAAGTTGGTTTGGCTTCCTGGCTAGCTATTTACGTATCACGCGTTAAGACTGCACAATTGAACCTAAAGCACTGAAAATTAAACATATATTCCTTATCATGTCTACAAAAAACTTTGAAATTTCTTTGGATAATTCCTTCTAACTAGGTTTTTAGTAGGAGGTTCAATTTTCAATGGATGTTTATGATAAAATGATCACTTATTTTGTGTCCAATTGTTTGAAAATTCAAACTTTTTTAGTCATCGACGTCCAACAAAATGTGAGAGAAGTAACTTATTAATTGATCACCCCTTTTACCAATCGTTTAATTGATCAGCCCCAATAGAGCATCCAGCCAAAATACATTGACCACATCATGTTCTATTGAGTGACTGACCAGACGTATTTCTGTTTCGTTTGTTTCATTATAGCTCATTTTTTCTCCTTGCATCTTCGTCTTTAGATTACTTTTCGTTTTTGCAATGTGTTCTGTTCCAGTTATTTCAACTACAAAGAAAGTCGATAGCTCTCTTAGCGTCAAAATGTGTTTGATTCAGACTTTTTTTCAATTGGTTTATACCGTTTATAAGAAAGGAAAGGTAGAGAGAGTGGGTATAGAAAGATGATCGTTCTCAACTCACATTACGTCACATGATTCTTATTTAAGATCAGTTCTCAGAATAAAAAATGTATGCGAAAGAAAGACAGAGAGAGAGAGAGAGGGGGGGCGAGAAAGCAGACTATACAGTGTTTATAACTAATGTATACACTTTTTCTTTTCCTAATGAATTATATTACATTTTCGGACGATATCTTCAATTATTATTGATGCAATGTTATTTATCTTTATCTTAGGCGTTTTATTGGGGATTCACTTGAAAATCTCTTTGGAAACAAATAGTTTTATTACGGAAACAAATGTTGACAAATATTACCATATAGTGTCAAAATTGCTCATCCATACAACGTCGCAGGTTTTTGATAGAGCCAAGTCTTTTTCTTGTTTTCTCTCTGTTTGTTTCGTCTTTTGTTTCTTTTGTATCTTTTATTGGTTCCTTTAACTTTTTATTCACGTCTTCTCTCTTTTTTCTCTGTCTTTTGATGCTTAGTACTCGCTATTTCATTACTTTCTTCTTCTATATCTATCTTTCCTACCACCCTCTTTTATTTCTCACCCTCCTTTTGTCTATCTTCCTTCCACTCTTTTTTCTCTTTCCTAGCTTAAAAAAATCTCGTTTCCCTTCATTCCTTCTTCAAAAGATAGGCAAATATGCCATAACTTTCACTGACCTCAATCATTAAATATGTAATGACACAGGAAATACTAATGAAAAATGAATGTATCAGTAATTATTTTATTCCAGATCTATTACAGGAATCAATTCTACATTATTTTACTATTGATGAATTTAGAATGTTATATGAATATATAAATGCGTTAATAGTGTTTTTACTAAGGCAATCAAGTGCACATCAATTTACAATGTATCAGCTTGGTAAATTATAATAATAAGTAGATTAATTGCTGATGATATCATTATAGATATGCGATGCGCATAAATTTGATATAGGAATGCATGGTATATTATTTTAGTATGGAAATTTTTGTTGTATTATAACAATATGTACGTTCATTTTTAATGCTATTTTTTATAGAAATGTAATGCTAATTATTTTACTATTGAAATGCATTGCATATGATTTTATGAGAGGAATGTATTGCCCATCATTTTGATATAGAAGTGCTTTGCATATCATTTTACTGTAATAATGTATTTCATATGTTAAACCGTAGCCGACAGAGAGCAAGATGGCGTGAAGGACTAGATAAGTTCAGAAAGTATTGGCTCTGTGATTCCCAAGATAGAGAAGTCTGGCAAATCTTGGGGAAGGTCCATGTCCAACGACGAACACTAACAGGCTGCTGATGACAATGAATGTATTTCACATCATTTTATTATAGAAATGTATTGCACGTTTTTTTTACTATATTAGTGCACTGGATTGCTATAGAAATGTACTGCCTATGATTTTACAACAATATGTATTGCACATCATTTCAATGTGAAAATGTACTGCATATCATATTGCTATTGAGATATCTTGCACATCATTTCATTATTTGTTTTCGGGACGTAAAATTGAAATTCCCATCAGTGGTGACGTATCTTCTTGGAGTATCAATTAAAAATGAATATTACACAATACGAACTAGTATTGTAACCACAAAAGAAATTTATGCAAAAGTAATTAATATTGTTAAAAGAATAGTCGTTATGATATGCTTTTGGTCTCTCAGCGCTGTATTCATATCGGCAAAAGCATTTTTGATTGACCAAACTATAAGTCGAACTGCTGATTGTGAGCCATTGAATAAATAAAAAAAATCGTCTTATATTCAAGAATATACGGTACTTTTAAAGTATTACTTTGTTGATTATTTTACTGGAAAATAGTCACTTATTGACAAATAATGACAAGGAAAAAGAGACACACTCTGTCCCAGGAATTTATCTTTTCTTTATTGCTATATTTACCGATACTATTTCTTCGGGCAGCTCTTTGAGAGCTTTCAAAAAACATTCCTTCGACCAGGATCCCAATAATCAACCGTCGTGTCTGAGGAATCCCTTCTTTAGGTACAATGCAACATGGAACGTCAACGATGCATTCTTGGGGTCTGCCTTCAAGGAGCAACTTCATAAGGAAGGGATAAAAATGAGTCGTCTGAAATTAAGGGCTAAAAATTGGTATGATGTGCCCGCGGCAGCTGTTTTGGTATCTGTATTGGGTTTATTTTGATAGGAGTTTGGGAAGAAAAAGAAAAGAAGAAAAAAAGAAGAAAAAAAAGAAGATGATAATAATAATAATAATAATAATAATAATAATAATAATAATAATAATAATAATAATAATAATAATAATAATAATAATAATAATATGATATGAAAGGCAAGAAGAAGTAGAGGAAGAAGTAGTTGAAAGAAGAAGTAATCATGGAAAGAAGAAGAAGGAAAAGAAGAAGAAAAGGGAAAAGAAGAAAGAAAAAGAAAGAGACAGAAAAGACAGATATCAATATCAAGATATGGAAGAAAGAGGTGGGAAGAAAAAAAGAAAAGAGTTTATAGCGGAAAGAGGAAGTAGCCATTGAAAGAAGAAGAAGAAGAAGAAGAAGAAGAAGAAGAAGAAGAAGAAGAAGAAGAAGAAGAAGAAGAAGAAAAAGAAGAAGAAAGACAATGCGATGGAAAGAAGAAAGAGATAAAAGAAGAAAGGGATTATTTCAGCCAGCAAGCAAGCCCAACATGTACAGAGAGTACCCAGCTATTAGATATTTTCTATAACAATAGCCTACTCAGGGAGATAACGCCTTAGTTCGCTTCAAAGTAGTCCCTGTCACATAAATATACAAGTACTTCACACACTTATCTGAGTGTGCCTTCTTGTCAAAACTGTCTGCAAAATCATCAGCAGCCTCAATCTCCTCCACCAGCTTATCATCATCAACAGCATCAGCAGCCTTTAACATCCATTGCTCAAAATATACTTTTTCTTAGATACACTTGGCTTCCCGATTGTCCAAATTGTCAAACTGTCTTTTTTTATCGTCTATAATTTCTCACATGATCTCTTGGGATCAATGATGTGAGTTGTGATGTCAATCGGTTGCCTGACATCTTTGTTACATGGCCTGTCCAATGCCATTCGAATCTTCCGGTGGATTTCATGATGTCTCTGATTGCTGTTTTTCTCTAAAATTCTGTATTGACTTATGGCCCCTCTTTACATGATTCTTTCTTGTGCACGTTGTATGGTTCTTAGTTGGAAAGCCTGTCTTTTCATGAGGTGCCATATTTCAGCACCATCATGTCAACGGTCTCCAATATCCCTTTCAAAGGCGATTCTTTCTTCAACGGATCTTGCTGACCTTGGTTATGCAATGTTTGGAGACAAAACTCTGCACTAATGAAGAATAAACGTAGCAAATGCAAGAGTTGTATAGAGTTGCACAGTACGCTAGTCTACTCAGTGGCTTCTCATTTCTGACTGAGTAACCCAGAAGAGAGTGATCGTTCATAGATGAACAGTAAAGTCCCGTCTAGTCGGTTATCGTGTTACATCAGAGCTACACAACCGGTTCTCAAGATATTGAAAAACTTTTTTCCTTATAAATTGTACTGATTTATACCAAGCTGAGTTTATTACAGTACAAAGTAAATTGGGACGGAAGAACTGGAGATGGGAATATTGTGTTGCATCAATCTTCGAAGAGAGAAAGGTCTGCCTGGATACGAAAATCTGCATTTGAGAAAATGGCTCTTACCTAGGCTCGAACACTGATGTTTAGCACCAATATGATTTGATATTAATTAAACTTAAGTTTGTACGATCAAAAGAACAAAATGTGAGGCAATTGGATTTCGTCTGGAAGATTTTGTTGCGTCAACGTTCCAAGAAGGAAGGACGAAAATCAACATTCGATCAATGGGAAATATGCAACTACATCAACGCAAATCCAGTATTCTTTTCTCACATGTTCTTTTGAATCATTAGCAAATATCCATGCTATATAGCGCTGTTATTTATTCATGGAACAGAACTAATGATCTTAAAGCTATTTCACCAGGTAATATATTTTGAATGATACAAGTATCCTAAGTGATACTTCTTTAAAGTCTCAACTCAACTAAATCCGTGCTGATGTATGATCAGATATGACATGTTAAGAATTTCTACGGTATAATCTTCATTGCTATGTCACAATATGTCTCATTTAAACCCTATAATTGTTTTATTAATTGTGGAAATCTATTACATGAACAAATCCATTATAACTTTGATCTTAATAGGAATTGGACAGAATAATCGGACAACCATTCTTTCAACCAATTATTATTAAACATACTTATTTGTGTACATGGCGTTCATGTGAATACACTGTTTTTTTTCTTTCTTGCAGCCTCTTTCCCTTTTCTCTTTTCTTTTCATTCATTCAATTTTCACAGCTTTTTATTTCCAAGATTTCTTCCATCGTTCCTCTTCAAGTCATTTCTTCATTTTTTGGTACCTGACCATCTCATTCATTTCGTTTGGTTTCTGTCTTCATTATTCACCTAAGTAAGAGAGGTATATATATTTTTGGTCACGTCTGTCCGTCTCTTCATTCGTCCGTCTGTTCGTTCTCACAATATCTCTGCAAATACTAAATGATTTCAATGAGATTTTGTGGAAAGTTGGGCTATGGCGTAAGTGAGAGTGTTCAAATTTTGGATTTCTTTCTGATTGAGGGATATTTTTCCGTTTTTTTTTCCATACAATTATGTATGCGTTTATGTCTGTCCACACGATATCCCAGAAAGTTCTGAATGAATTTCTATGAAATTTTATGGTTGGGTAGCCAAAAGGCTATGGAAGAAATCATTCAATTCTGGCACGGT
>OY735237.1:27740221-27804178 GCA_963457665.1 Thysanoteuthis rhombus
ATCTATCTATCAATCTATATATATATATATATATATATATATATATATATATATATATGCGTGTGTGTGTGATAGACAGTTTATTAGGAAACATTTTTCGTCCTAGTCGAGTCCAAAATATCGTACTTATATTTCTCATCTCTTTGAGATCTGCTGACCAACAGTGTAGTTAGCTCAGTTGGTAGAGTAGAATTAGGACTTTTTCCTGGTGGACATGGGTTCGATTCCTGCATGTATTTATATATATATTAGCTCACAAGACCAGCCTAATAGGCTGTGGATCAACTAGAAACATATCTGCAAGGCCTTATGATTCACCGTCTGAGGTCAGACCTTTATGGATAAAGTTTATTGCAGACTTTGTATGATAGAAAGGACAGCAATCAAAATGTTCACTGGGAAATTCATCTTTACGCCACAAACATATTATTAGTTACAAGTACAATGAGAAAATTTCAAAACATAAACAATATAAATAAACTTTGTAGAACCTACGGTGTGGTCTGAGGTGTATGTTGCATTGTATGGTTGTGAGTATTTGACAAAACTACAGTGCATTACCCAAGTGCCCCCAACACTCGTGCACGGGAACTGATTGGAAGCAATTGGTTTAATTGGCTTAAAGCCGGTCCTGCTAGCTGGAGTCTACGCAGCTTTGGATATTTTACGAGTAAGGAAAAAGATTGAACAAACGATTACAGACTTATGAAAAAAATTTCCTTCACTTTTGACCCCTTGACCTTGGCTGAACTGCATCCATGACCTCTATTGTGTGACAGACAAGCAGACTGTTTAAGAAGAAGATATTGGTTATGTGTTTCAGTAGAGGGGTTCGCAGTTCCAAATTGTTGGCAGGAGGTATTTTTATCAGCAAGACCCCCCCCCACTTGACAAGCCCAGTGTTATGGTCAGAAAAACGAAAACTTTTCGTAGCTCATTATATAAGTGAGTGATCCAATGAGGATTGAACCCACGGACCAAGGACAGCAAGATAAACTTGTTTAACATAGCTGTACAATATACACTCGAATCTATTCTTTTTGTATCATTCATTAAGATAGAAGTTCTATGTCAATCCATCAATAATAGGAAATCCAATCGAACGCACTAACAACGGCCAGCGGTTTTACCTCGCTGATCATTGCTATACGACGTGTACCCTGGAGCATTTTTATGATCTACTAGTAAATGGCAGTAAAGGGATCATGGATCTATTTGGATTGTTTAAAAAAAGGAAATACTGAATTCATTTACCGGGAAGAGTCCACAATTTGAAACGGTAAGTACGAAGTATTTTCTACGGTAGAATTTCTCAACCCGCCATTTCTTAAGTCAAGAGTTACGGCTAACGAACCAAGAGAATTACCCTGTCCATTACTTGAGTATGTGTTGATATAATTGTGAAAACTTGAAAAAATACCGAACGAAAATATTCCAACATGAAAAGGTGAAAAATATCAACTTAATGACACAAAATCGCTATTTACAGTGGCATGTGCCCACTTGTACCTGAAATTTATAAAATAAGTTTAATTTTGCTATTACAATATTTTTCCGTCTATTTTATGTTGAAATATTCTTAACAATATTTTCCAAATTTTACAATTATATTAACACATTGAGCAGGTAAAACCATTCTTCTTACTGGTCCTGTTTTCTTTGAGATTATAATGTACAAACAACGTCATCAAATATAACTACAATTGTGTAAAAACAGTAGCATAAACTAACCAACAGCGCCAAGGAGATATATGTGTAATCAATAATCTTTTTTATTATGACGATCTCTTGTGCATGGCTTTCAAGATATTTCATATTCCCAGCACTATTCTTTTTATATGCTCACAAATTAAGGTATTTGCTGGGTCAAATTTTGTGTATATGGAAAGTTTGGGGTAATTTACGTCTGGCAAGCATTGCGTTCTGTAATATTTGAAATAAGAATCCGATAAAATTTGTATCTAGGATTCTTTAGACTGAGTTTTATGAATCGGTGTTATTAAAAAAGACAACCACAATAAAGGTCTCCACAAGATGACCTGAGTTTTATTAAGATTTGTTTGGTTTTGTGAAAGGTATTACAAAATTAAAGTGGTCGATTTGCGTGAAAAATCAACTTAAAGGCAGAGTGCTCCTGCTCGATATATATATATATATATATATATATATATATATATATATATATATATATATATATGAATGCACATAAGACGGAATAGGTTCTCCTGCTCGATATATATATATATATATATATATATATATATATATATATATATATATATATGAATGCACATAAGACGGAATAGGTTCTAGTGGAAACATTCCATACCTACGTTGACAGAATAGCGCACATTCTTTCGTGGGAACAGCTGGAAAAATCCTCCCCCAAATCGACGTCGAAACAGAAGAAAATGGCGTCAGATTTCTCCCTCCTTCTCCTCTTTCCCTTTTGCACGAACGTCCTCTGCATTGAAACTAATACTTAGTATTCATCTTGCATAACGACAGATGCAAAAATACAACACAAGTTGCTTGTAAATATGATACGATATTCTATACTTAAGATTTCCATTTCGTTACTTATTTAATACTAGTATGTTCTTGGTATACTCTTATTTACTAAGCCAACAAATGTTTTTTTTGGTTCGTTTCTTCCTGAATATTCCTTTTCTTACTTTCTCTTCTTCATTAAATTTCATTCTTTACTTTTTTTCTTTCTCCTTGCTTTATTAGTTTTCTTTCCTTTGTCAAACTCCACTACACAGTCTTGAGTTTACTTAGTTTTCGTGCTGTAACAAGAACAACAAAAACAATCCTCGTCAGGTCATCAGCAAATAATTGTCAGAGGACTCTTTTACTGACTGAGAGTTGACAAGTCTTGGACATTGATGAATATTTATCATAAAGTTACTTAGGGACCTGTTTCATTCTGATTAATGCATTTACACAAAAAATATATTTTTCATAATTTTTATTACATTAATATTCATTACAAAAGATGCAATAATCAACTTCAGCTGAAATAGAAATGAGAGTTGAGTTTGACCCTGCAGCTATCAGGCTTGTCTCTCTCTTTCTTTCCAGTTTCTTCAATCAAACTCCAGTCGAAGTTGGAGGTTTGAGTTGTTCGTCTTTCGTAACAAGTATAAAAACAAGAACAAAAACAGTCCTCACCTGATTTAGTAGTCTACACTCTCTACTGTTTGTTTTCTCCGTCACATTAAACCAAACCGATAAATTAAAATCAATATTACCTCACCATGATTTAAAATAACGACCAAGTAATAAGTAGGCCGCTCTCTTACTGACTGAGCCAAAATGACAAGACATCTCAACGAAAATGTTTTGTATTCTTTTATCTAATATATATATCCATACATATATATATATATATATATATATATATATATATATATATATATACATGTATATATATATATATATATATATATATATATATATATATATATATATATATATATATATATATATATACAATACAAAAGTTGCTGTAATCGTCTTTAGTCGGAATAGAAGTAAGAGTTTGACTCTGCAGCTGCCGGGTTTGTCGAATAAAAAGACGATTTAGACAAACGGCTATTTGATTTATTGCCTTAGCTCAGTCAAAGACAACGTGACAGGGCAGTAAATGAGGATTGGACTCACTACAGATGTAATCATTCACACGACGAATTCGCTGAACAATACTTAAGCCAAAAAAGCTCAACTGTCTGGCACAAGGCCGCCCTACTGAGACAGCTGATAAGAACCAAACTCACTTACAATGATTGTCCATAAGGGAGCTTGCTGAATACAACTACACTGTGAAGTAACCTATTCACTTATTACGATACAAGGTCATATGTCCAGGGCATCCAGTTTGGATTGAAGTCACTCTATAAGTAATGATCTGTGAAACGAGCTTGCCATCCACCTCCCCCATGAAGAGACATCCAATTAGCCAATCTGATACAACGCTGCAAATCTGATGCACCCAGTGAGGATCCATACCGCTTATTTAGGAATGGTTTACGAGATTAACTTGCCAGTACACCATAGCTTGTTGCTCAGTAACTATCATTTTTTTCAAATCAAATGTATTTTTAACCAAATATCATGTTTTGGCAAATCACATGATCGCAAGTCTAAATTTTCAAAAAAAAGAAAAAAGAAGAAAACAGTATTTAATGTATAAGAGGCCTGATCCATCCAGGGGAAGGGGGCCAAATGCCCCCCCCCAAGCCCCACAAACAACCATGCACTTCACCCTACTGCAGTTCTGGGATTTCTTCTTATGTCTACATGATCTATGCTCGTATATGATGAATTGTTATGCATTGAAGCATGCAAGTATGTGTGTGTGCGCTTGCACGTGTACACATGTATGAGAATGTATGTGAGTATGTGTGTATTCTTCGCACATGCGCACTAGAAGACAAATAAATAATCACTCAAAGTGGTGTTATTCTCGGCGAAGGCGCATGTTTGAGAAGCGTTCTGGATATTTCGAAGAATTTCGATCTAATGAAGCTTGCAGAAACAAAAATGAAGAACAACAGACAGACAGGCAAAAGCAGACATGTCGGCAACGAGGCACCTGAAAAAGAAACAAACGCACCCCACCAAGCTCCTACCCCACCCCTAGACCCCCAACCCCCAAAACAAAACAAAAAAGGAAAAATAAAGGAAAACAGAAAGCAAATAAATAGAAAAACAAGTATGAGACGACACCCATCTGACATACATATTAAGAAAGGGTGAAAATTACTGTGGCCACGTACCAGACACATAGCCAATAAGAGACGGGCGTTGTACTCGAGCTTGGGGGTCCAAAATAGTATAGGGACCCGTGGGTGGGTTAAAAACAGAATAAAAAAAGGATGATTGAGAATAACATCCAGAGGAGTAAACTCTTCACATTAAACCGAACGGATATATGAAATTAAAACTTCCCTATTGTAAATTGAAGTTATAATCAAATGATTGCCAAGCAGCTGTCTCTCCAATTGGACCAAACTTTTGAAATTGGAAAGTCTAATATACGTCCGAATTTATCTAATATTCATACAACACCAAAGTTGTTGTAATCATCTTCAGTTGGAATAGAAGTTGGAGAGGAAATAGACCTTGCAGAAGGGATTCGAAAGAAACGTTTTACTCACTGTTGAATTTTCCCCAATAGCCCAGATTAATCTCATAGTCTTTGAGACAAGAGGCAAAAATCGAAGACCGGGCACCGAAGTCCAAACCAAACAAATCATTCATCAAAAGAAAGGTAATCTTATTTGGAACCAGAATATGAATGTTTACAAGGATGTCCCGGTCTTATATCTGTGATTGGAACATTTTCATGACTTTAAGGAAAAAACACTCAGCTAGTGTAATGGTTAACAGGCATGAGGATTTGGGTTCGATTCCTGGTTTGAGCGGAGATTGTGAATAACACTTAGGAAAAATTATCCGCTGGATTAAACAGCTAACTCAGTACATCCTAAGCGGAAATATTTCGGAATGGGGTCGCACTCTCCCCTATTCGGGAGGATAGTAGTGAACGAAAGAGAAACTTTTGGGGTGCCTCTTACTACCAGCTCAGTACATCTTTTTGACTTGGACCGACACGCATCGACTTGCAATCTCTAACCCCCCCCCCAAAAAAAAAACCACCAAAAAACATTGCATTGTAACCCGTCGAATTCCCACTAAATAGCAGTTAACATTCATTTCAATGACTTGGCTCTGCGAACAAAGAATCATTGGGGGATATTTCTACGGCAATCGAGCCATTGACAGCGCGGTCTGTATGCAGAATAAACGTCTAGTTTGCATGATGGAGTTTTAAGGTGTTGTACAACATGCACAGGGTAACCCAAATCTTTGAACCAAGGGTTCACGTCCTATAGCCAACCGAAGGCTTCTATGTCTCAGGTTTGACAGGAGTGTCCTTCTCCTGGTAAATGCCTGAGCTAGCTATCAAGGTGTGTCGCCCCTTTCTTCTCCATATAGATACCTTTTCATTGATGTATAACATGCATTTTTAGCAATTTGGTACCGTTTAAACATTTCTTGGATATTAAAAAACAATTAAAAAGTCGGTCCATGTAAAGTTTGTTTCGCAGACCGTTATTATTTGGCCGCACTTTTTATTCCTGCCACTTTCTGTCATTTCCTTGCACTCCTTGCCACATGTTGATGGAATATTTTGATGTAAAATCTATCTCTGCCACACGTTAATAAATGTTGCCAAGCAAAAACCTTTCCTGAGTTTTTATATTTCTAGTTCTGAAACATCGGCAAACTCCCTGCAACTCCCTACTGCACATTAGTGAAATATTCCGATATTAAATAGTTTTGTATTCCGGATAATCCTGTCACTTATATATATGCATGTATTTTAGTTTTGGGTAAAATAGGAAAGTGTCTGTTCGCAATTTGCATGTTTGGAAGGTGGGTTGTGGCTCGGTCTACCATAATTGCCATGTAAATAATCTCCGTCTGTCGGACAAAACTATGATTTTAGAAAAAAAACTTTTTTTTAGACACAATGAAGAGTGAATGTTCTAATTTTCAGCCATCTAGCTACACTGATGAGGTCAGTGCATGTGATACATACGCACAATAACCAACAAGCCAGACTAGCTTAACAACTAAAAGAAACCAACACAGACAGTTTCTTCATGAAAGTTTTTTAAGCAAGAAGGGAAGAAAGAAGAAAACACGTATGTAAAGAGACAAAAGAATAGTCAAAATAAAAATGATAAGTGACGAGTCATAACAACAAAAAAAAGTGGTGAGTTCGATTCCGACACAAGTATTCGGATTTTAAACCTATGCCGAGTTCGGGACGAAGCTTGCTGAACTTGGCTGCAAATACGGTCATATAGACTTTCACTCGACCGACTTAAGTCCAATCGCAGACGAGTACCCATGTCTGCAATCCCCATAAGAACTCTTGCGTTGCTGTTTTATGGATCAACTGTGGATGATAAAAATGTGCGCCAGGTTATTGTTAGCCTGCTAAAGAAAACACAGTGTATACGTAATGTTTGTTTCAAGTCCTGTAGACAGGGGAGACGAGAAAGAGAATGTGAAAGAGCAGACACATTGTTATGAGCTAATGACAGGGAAAAGAACGTAATTGATGACAATTGTTTAGTTCTCTTCGGAAAGGCAAGGAAGTCGTTTGTACAATATAAAGCAAAGCTTTTCAACCTTTTTGATCTCACGGCACAGTAAGCCAGGCGCTAAAATGGTCGTAGCACACCATCGGTATTTGAGAATTGATTCGTTGATTTCAAAGAAATTAAGTGATGATAATGCATTGATTAGTTGAAAAAATAATTAAAATCATCTTTATGGCCAAAGTATATTATTTATTCTAAAAGCTTTGTGCTTCTTTGCGATTATTTTGCGATTACTTCACATTGAAACGAGATGTCAATGAAAAATGTACCATTCATAAAAAACATAATACAGATCGTCAGTTGTGCACTACGGAATCTAGGAGAGATTTCAAAACTCTTATTTATGCCTTTATTGAAAAACACATTCATTTAGTTTAATACGCTGAATAAAAGTACCAGTAATATTAAAACGTATCAAAATGTTACTTTTGTATCAATTATAGGAATACTGTCCCACGGTTATTGTTTGAGAGGGGTTGATCCTTCACAAAATTCCTGCGACGCAATGATGATATTGAGATTTAAGTAAATATAGATTTGTCATGGTAGGTTATGTCGTGCAAAGGGTATATTTCTCTTCTCCCTAATAAAATCGACTTACACCCACATTAAGTTGTGTTCATACAACCAACGTGTAACCTGGACGTAAGGGAAGAAATAGGTGTACATTATCTTGTGTCAGACTTGAGACTTGTACATTGAGAAAAAAATGATTATGACTACCTCTACTACTTCAATAAGTTTTAAGATTCTTCTCAGAAAGAATTTCTCCTGCCGGTGTTCAGACAGAATTGACTCCTGGGAAGATGAAGAATGACACTTCTTGTATTCAGTCGAACTATTCAGCTGACAGACAGGATGAGGGAAGTACAAATTCCACAACACTGGCAGGCCACACAGACAACGAAGCGTTAAAAAAACAATCTGGGAAAAAAGAAAAAAATATTGGATAGGAAACATAGACGGATAGGAATAGACTGAGATAGATAGATAGATAGATAGATAGATAGATAGATAGATATGTACAGATTGAGGTAGATAGATACATTGATATGAAAAGACAGGTAGATAGATAGATATGAAAAGATTGAGGTTGATAGATAGATAGATTGGTAGTAGATAGAGAGATTGTAGATACATAGAGAGATACGAATAGGCTGAGTTAAATAGGAACAGAGATAGATATAGATATATAGATGTATAAGAATAGATTGAAATAGATTGATATATATATATATATATATATATATATATATGTGTGTGTGTGTGTGTGTGTGTGTGTGTACGTGTGTGTGTATGTGTGTGTGTGTTTGTGTGTGTGTGTTCGTGTATACTGAAAAGAAACAGCTGTCCGTGGATGATACAATTGTCTGATAATAATAATAATAATAATAATAATAATAATAATAATAATAATAATAATAATAATAATAATAATAATAATAATAATAATAATGATATATATATATATATATATATATATATATATATATATATATATATATATATATATATATGTATATATATATTATACACAGACTGGGGTGGATAGATAGATAAGCATGAAGATAGATAAATAAATGAATTTATATGGACATACTGATAGATAGATAGATAGATAGATAGATAGATAGATAGATAGATAGATAGATAGATATAAACAGACTGAAATAAAAATATGAGCGGACTGTGATAGATAGACATGAACAGAGATAGATATAAACAGAGATAGATAGAGAACAGACTGATATATATATATATATATATATACATATATATATATATATATATATATAGATAGATAGATAGATAGATAGATAGATAGATATAGATAGATGGATAGATAGATAAATAGATTGATATGAACAGATAAAAAGAGATAGATAGATAGATAAATAGCTGAAGGAAACGAACGGACTGAAATCGTTGAAGTTGTCTTTCAAATATAACGATAAACAAACGCTTTGTTGTTGTATATCCAAGGCAACGACGTAAAAATATAAAACAGTTTCCCTTCATTCATTCCTCATTCCCTCCAGGAAATATTGCGTATTCATTCATTTAACGCAATATTTAACTAAGATAATTAATCTATCAACCAAATGGCCTATCTCAATAATTAATAATGACAGTACTTGCATGAATACTTATTTTCTTTATCCTTCCCTCATATTTTACCAAGTATGTCTTTGGATAATTTTCTCGCTGTGCAAAGTTTACCATGAAACCACATTCTGATTTAATACTTTTTACATCTGTGAGTACTTTTTATAACAATACAATATTCTTATGATCTTTATCAATTAATTTGTTTAGCACATTTATATGATTGATAAATTATGTTATTTTTATCCTTGACAAAATTGTTAATATTATACTTTGTGAATATTAGTTAACGGGATATAGGTCTCTTTGAGTCTCATCGGAACGGCCATAGTTTTGAGACTTTATTCAAAGAACTACACTGATAAACAACTTTTGCCCTTTAAAAGTCAATCTTTGATGGATTTCATTTATTGAATCCATATATGTGGTACAGATATATGTATGATAATTATATTTATCGATTGCTGTGCGATGGATGATATTGTTTATTTGTCACTGGATTTGCTAGGTTATGTTCAATATTTGATGTGTAAATCCCTAAGTGATATCAAACTGTCAGTTGGATTCATTTTTTTGAACATGCAGCAGTATGGGAAAAGCCTGAACGTAACAGAAGTAATTTTTGGAGGGCATTTCCATTCAACGTGCATTAGAGGCAATCATTCTTAGCCTCACATGAAAGATCATAAAACAGGAAAGGTTTTAGAGAAAAAAAACAGAACTTAGAGATATCATAGATAAAAAGATTTAAAAACTTAAATGACAATCAGCTGGCCATCTTACATGAATGTCAATGGCCGCTGCACATCATAACTCTCAATGTGAACCTGCAAAAATCATTCGTGTAATTGTGGACGGCAAGAATCAAGATGGCGTGACGATTTGACCAAGATCAGAAGCTTTTGTAGCCGCTTCACCCGCAATCATGAAGTCTAGCGGATCTCGAGAAAGGTTATGTCCAACGACGGACGTTAAAGGCTGCTACAAAAACTAATGATGGTGATTTCTCACAAAAAAAAACAAAAACAAAAAAAAACAAACAAGAAAATCCTGATCAGACATGTTGAATCATTGATTTAATGTAGATTTTCACAACACATTAATTCATTCTGGTTGAGGAAATGAAATCTCTTTTCAAAATCCCAAATGCATTATAAAAATTCCAATAATCTTTTGCGGTAATTTTCTTTTTTTAGCTTTGGCAGTTTCTTGTAATTCTCCGTAATTTTTGGTCATTTCCAGTAATTTTCATCGAATTTCAGCGATAATAACAACAACAATTTTCAGTAACCAACGGCAATTTTCAGCCATTCTCAGCAGTTTTCTTCAATTCTTGACTAATCTCGGTAATTTTCAGTAACTCAGTCAAATTTCAGCAATTTTCAACGATTAGCAGTAATTCTTATTTAACATTTCAAAATTTTTGATCTTCTTTGAATTTTCAAACCTTTTTATAATTTTCGAAATTTCAAGGGACCATCTTAAATTATCTTTATTGTATATTGGCTTTTTTTTTTTTATTTGAAAGAATTCCTGAAATGTATCTTTTTAGGGAGTTGAATTTTGGAAATTTCATTTCGTTTGTAAAATTTTCTTCCTCTTTAAAATGATTTTTGAAGTTTGTAGTATTCAATTTTCAAACTTTTTCTGTAATTATCGACAATTCTCGGTAATTTCCTTCGTTTTTCGGTAAAATCCTCAGAGTTTTCCGGTAATTTTCTTAATTCTAGTAATCATCAGCATTTTTCAAATTTCAGGGAATTCTACATTTTTTAAAAAATTTCGAACTTTTCAGGGAATTAAAAATTTTTGAAGACACTTTAAGGGTTTTTCAAGAATTTCTTTATATATATATATATATATATATATATATATATATATATATATATATATGTGTATATATATATATATATAATTAAGCGTTGTATCATTATCAGTTAGTTTCTTGGTTTATAATGCAAAATATGCCCATAAGTATTCGGACAAACACAAACTGATTGAATTCTTGCCGATGATTGCATTATTTCAATATACGTTTTGTCATAGTTTTAGGCTATTGAAACAATTAGTTTGGAAATTCTTCCACAAGACAATGAATAATAACCTTTGAAATCACTTTAAATGATTCCGATCAAAGATCGCAAGATAGAAAAACAATAAACACATGTAAAAAATACAAAGCATCTACAATATTCCTCTTGAATAGGGCATCAGGAAGACGTATCTAAATGCACGTTGTTTAACTGTTTGCAATCAGAGTTGTCACTTCTTGCGTAAAATCCCCGTTTTAACCTTTTAAAACCAAGACAAAGTGAAGATTCTGTTTCTTCAGATATTTATGACAGGTTTTATGTATACCATCACCATTAGCCATTGTTCATCCATCACTGAACAAAAGCCTTTTTCAATTTCCTTCCGTGACGACCGTGATTTTGCTAATATTTACCATATTTTAACAGCATACTTTTCAATTGGATCATCCCATCTTGTGTCTGGTCTTTTTCTACTGCGTTTTTTATCCCATGGACACCAATCTGTTAACCTTTTACCTCATCTGTTGCCTTTCCTTCTTGCTAAGTGTCCAATCCATCTCGACTTTTGTGGTTTAATTATTTGTATAATATCCTTCACTGTGGTCCATTCTTGGGTCCATGTTGATCTTTTCTATCTCTTGGAGTTATCTCTGGCAGTACTCTTTCCATAGCTCTCTGTGCGATTCTGATTTTGTTTTCAATTTTTTCATTAGTTTCTATATACTGTATCTGTAAGTCATATCTGGTATTATGCATTCATCATGCATATTAGCAAGGTGTCTATCGATTTATTTCTATCTATACCAAATGCTTTCAAACCAATTGCTCTGTCATTTTACTTTACTTTCTTGGTCTTCCTCTTGCTTTATAATCTGACTCACTAAAATGTATCCCTTCTCTTCTTCCAAGTCTTTACCCTCTTCACCCTCAATTCTCATAATTTGCTCCGTTTTTTCATAACACATCTGATGCTTATACTGATACTGATGCAACGTCAACTGCAAATCTCAAATGGTTCAAATATTGGATCCCATTTTTTCAAAAATTTGTTTTCTGGAAGGTACTTTTATCCCTTCGTTTCACTCCTTTTCTAATTCTTATTTCATCTATATCTTTATGATGTGTCCGTCAACTCAATTAAAAAAAACAAACAGGATATCATTGATAAATATATATGAAAAAGTCTGTATATCTCTGAATTTTTGAGATGAGGTATTGTTAATATTTCTATTGATATTCGGACCATCCTCATCTTGGTTGTTTTTCATATAACGTTTCGGCCGTTGCACTCTACGGCCTTCGTCAGGTATCATCTGGTAGATGTGGGGAGGTAACTAACCGACTCCTTTATTTAACCGACGGGGGTATATTGACCCCACTCCTCTTTTAGCATTAGTAGTATTATTATTGTCTCACACTGGGATTGAACCTAGAACCATCAGATTACTTGCAGTGATTTTGTCTGATTCTGTAACCACTACGCTATGTGTCCATGAAAAACAACCAAGATGAGGATAGTCCAAATATCAATAGAAATAATGAATTGAGAACATTGAATATATATAAACTGCACAAACAGACCCACTCTCTCCCTCTTTCTTTTTCTCTCTCTCTCCCACACATACATGTAATCTAGAAAGCTTCGCAGCTTTAAACACTAAGCATCTTTCAAATTCTTTTTGTGTCACTTATTTCCCAATATCTGTTCATGCAGTTCATGTAAATTTCTTCAGTGTTTTTTCCTTGTTTCACACATACTTTGTTTTTATGGTACAATGAATAAATTGTCTCTCGTTGGGATCATCATTGTTTACCATGTAACCAGCAGTATTGATCTAACACCTCCACCATTTCTCACCATATAGTTTATGTCATACATGTAGTTGGTCATTTCGTATAAGGTATTATGTGTATTGTATATTGATATTATCTTACACTACGTATCATTTATTTTTTGGAAACTGGGCTCATTTGCTTAGGTTTTCCAAAGAAACGTATTCAACGATGAGGGATAAATAAGTGTAACAACAGACGTGACTCGCTGTTCGTATCATTTCTATTGAATATTTATATGTATGTATGTGTGTTTGTGTGTGTGTGTGTGTGTGTGTGTTGATATGACATGCAGGCTGTCTATACAGCTTAGATTAGTGAACAAAAGGACCAAATTTTTGTGAGACAGTGATAAGAAAATCGTGTAGCACCAAACTTCGGAAAGAAGAGGGCCTGTCCTCTTAGAGAAAATCTGGCTTTTTAGACAGGTTTCTGGTTGAAAATACGTGCCTATTTCAGCCACGGAGCAGACCAGAAACAATTTCATCGCTCCTATGCTAAAAGAAACAAGGCTGAAATCGATATGTGTGCTAGATATCGAGTGTTACTTTAAAAGCCCCTCCGTTAAAATCTCCTTCTTTTGAAAGCTAATTCCTTTAAAGTTCCCTCATTCAAAGCCCCCTTTCTTTAAAGGGACATTCATTTAACATTTTCTTACTTTAAAAGCCCCTTTTCTCAAAATTTTGTTTCGGCTTCTCAATCAGACTGTGACATATAGGAGCTAAATGAACCAAAAACGAGGCTAGGTCTAGCTTTAAAAGATCAGCAAATTCTGTATTGGTTTGTCAGTTCGTCAGTCAGTACACGAAACTTTAAGAAAAAATACGAAGATGATCGTTGTTGGGAAACAACGAAAGTGAAAGCGCAGACGCACAAAAATCTATAATAGCAAAAGAAAAGGGACATTTCAAAATTTTCCTTTGGGCTATGTCGAATAATTGCCGTGTGAAATTGGGGAAAAGAATAAGGAGGTAAGAAAGTGGAGAGGATGAATATAAAAATAGCGCCAAAATAAAAACGGCACCAAAATAAAAACGGCGCCAAAAGTGGGAAAGGTACTTGTACTTTTACTTTCAGTTTGAAATCATCTTGACTTCCATCTGTCGGTGAAGAGGTGAGGTATAAAAGTGGTAAATATACATCATGGTTGAGAGTTGAGAGGGGGAAAACAGTGAAAACAAAGTGAGGTGGAAAGGATATTGTTTTAAAACAAGAAACAGAGAGAGAGAGAGAGAGAGAGAGGGAGAGAGAGAGGAGAGTTGAAGAGGGAGAGAGAGGGGGAGAAGGACGTGATGAAAATGAAAAATAAATCGTTCGTGAACACAAAAACATACAAGAAAATAAAACAGGTCTGATTAGTCACTCAAAAGAGAATGTCATGTGACCAGTGTCTTTTGGTAACATGCAGTATTGGAAAAAATAAAAAAGGGGGTGATTAATTAATAGATTACTTCCCTTGCCTTTTGTTGGGCAGTGATCATTAAAACGGTCTGAATTTTCAAAAGAAAAAGCATGAATGTTGCTGGGCGAAAACATGGGGATCAATTTTTTTCTGAACATTCTAAGGAGCATTGTAATTAATTTTCATTTTTTTTTAAAAACAGTTTTGAATTAGACCATAATCCTACGTCAATGATCAGAATAATGAGTAAATTTGCAGCCCTTTAACTCCTTTTGATGCAGTCTGTGCACAGAATACATACGGAGCAAGCCAACCATCTATCCTGGCAGACCAAATTAAAAACGAGAAAAAAAGGAAAGAAAATAAAAGGAAACTGTTGAAAGATAAGAGAGATAGAGAGAGAGAGAGAGAGAGAGAGAAAGAAACGAAAAAGGAACGTAAGAAGAAAAAGAAGGGGAAAATAATAAAGATGAAGATCTAGAAAAGAAGAAAAGAAAAAGAAAAATGAAATAATTCAATAAAAGAAAAAAGACAAAGAAAAGTAAAAAGGAAAGTGAACAATATTAAAATGATATAAGTTAGACAAAAGACAAGGGTTTGTGGCTGAAAGAGGAAGTAGCCATGGAAAGAAGAGGAAGTAGAAGAAGAAAAAAAAACCTTGGGATAAGAGGAAAGATTGAGATTATGCCGACTGCAGCACAATGCTTGAAAAATGAGGAAGATGAAGCACAAGATGTTGAAGGAGAAAGAACAGAATGAAGGAGTATAAGGTGGACAAAGCTGGATGTGTAGAAGGATTGATTAGAATAGAAACTGTCACATGACCAATACCTTTTGCCAGCATTGATTTTTTCCGGAGGTGATCAAATCGAAGATTGGGAAAAGGATAATCATCATCAGTCTTTTAATGTCCGTCGTTGGACATAGACCTTCCCTAGGATTCGCCACATTTCTCTATCATGGGTGTCACAGAGCCAGTATTTCTTGAATTTGTCTAGTTGTCTCTATCTTATATTCTGTTGGCCTCAGTTTCGCATGTGATCTCTAGGGATCCATGTTGTGAGTCGTGATGCCCACCGGTTGTCTTTCATTCTTGCAATATGGCCTGCCCATTGTCATTTGAGTTTTTTAATAGTTTTTATGATGTCTCTGGCTCCCATTTTCTTCCTGATATACTGTGCTGTCTTGTGATCTCTCCAAATAAGGTTGAGCATGATTCTTTCATGCACGCGTTCCATGCTCCTCATTTTGCAGGTCTGTCTCTTGGTTAGGTTCCATGTTTCAGCTCTATAAGTGACTATCGGGACAATGCATTGGTTGTATACTCTTCTTTTTAGGATTATTGGGATCGTCTGGTTTTTGAAAGTTGAGCTTGTTCTGCCGAAGGCTTGCCATCCTAGAATGATTTTTTCGCTTGATTTCCTCATCTTTTGAGGATCTCATGGAGATTCATTGTCCTAGCTAAATGTATTGGTGTACCTAGCCGGGTTTTGCATTTTCTATCTTGACAGTTATGTTCTTATTCTCAACATGATTATTGCACATGATTTTCGTTTTACTGAAGTTTATGTGTAGTCCGACTTTTTTGCTTTCTTCGTTTAATTCATCTAGTATTAGTTGGAGGTCGTGTAGGTTATCTGTGAAAATCTAAGGTTGCTCAGATCGCCGTCTATTTACTTCTCTCACCTTATGTTGGGTAGTGATCTCTAAAAAGTCTCCAACTAAGGGATCAATTTGGCATAAACTTATATTGAAAATTGAATATCCCTCTAAAAAGTTATTTAGAGGGAGTATTTAAAGGAAAAAATAATTCCCTATTTTCTCAACATAAAAAGGTAAATGTTGAAAATTTCAGCCCCTTAGTTCCATGGTTGCTGTCAGTATGCGTGATACATACATGCATACATAGTCGGCTATCCGGACCAACTTGGAAGCTGAAGAAACCTATTTTGACAGTTTTGGTTGACAGTTTCTAACACTGTCACAACTATTACTATTACTACTGCTTCTTCATCGATACAGCCTGCAAGTAATCGTTATAAGAACGACTACAATAAGGACGGCCCGAACGGACCTTTTTTATCGAGAGGTTTGATCAATGATAGGATTGAGTTCATTTGAAGGGTGCACGATTCGAGTCAGAATATGAGTAGGGAGTGAAATTTCAACATTCATGGAAGGAGTAAAATCCCTTCCCTCGGGATAAGTGCCCAAGAAAATTCTTTTCGTGCCCTTAGTCTCTCATTAGGAATTTTTTAAAAGTCGATTTTTCTCTCCTTCGAACCCCTCCTTAAAATCTTTTTTATGATTCTATCGATCTGTCTCCGAGATCTACTCATTCATATAAGACCATATAACATTAACTTCACGTCATCATCCTCAAAGTTATTATCATTATCAGCAGCAGAAGCAGAAGCAACACCAGTTGTCTTCTAGCGTCTATCTTTGGACGTGAACCCTCTCCAAGACTTCTCTATCATTGGAGTCGCAGAGCCAATACTTTCTGAACTTGTCTAGTTTGACACGCCGTCTAATATTTTGACCGGCCACAGTTTCTCATATGATCTGTAGGGATCGACCTTGTGGGTCGTGATGTATAACACTTGCCTGTCATTATTGCACCATAACCAGCCAATTGCCATTTGAGTTTTCTGATGGGTTCTATGATATCTATAATTCCTATTTCTCTTTAATATACTGTGCTATCTTGTGATCTCTACGTGTAATGTTCAGCAAGATTATTTCCTATGCACTTTGCATGGTTCTCACTTTGAGGGTCTGTCTTTTGGTTAGTTCCCATGTTTTAGCTCCATAGGTGTCTATCGGGAGGATTCATCGGTTGTATATACATCCTTTGTTAGACACAGGGCTTTTGCGAGTCTAATGATATTTTTGTTCGTAAGCGTCACGATGCTAAAAGATTTTGAACATCATTTGGCCGGTCACAATCCTGCTTATGATCTTAAGAAATCCACGTTATGTGTCACGTATGATAGTTTTCTCATATTCTTGCAACATAGCCTACCCATTTTAGCATCCTAGCGCCTTTTAGATTATCTTTGATACCTGTTTCCTCTCTAATATATTGTGCTTAATTATGATATATCCATTTTTATATTGCGATGGTCTTTGGTTTAAGAGTTCCATGTTTCAGTTCCTTAACTGATCATCAGGACACACTGGTTGTTGATCGTTCTTTTTATGATCAAAGGAGTTTTTTTGATCTTGAAGATCAAACTTGTTCTGTGGAAAGCTTTTCAAGTTGGAATGGTTTTCCGCTTGATCTCTCCTTATAATGAAGATTCCATCAATTTTAAATAAAGTTTGTGTAGTAACTCATCCAGGTTGCCGATGTAGTCAGATCCTCATGGACGTTCCACTACGGCGGCTTTCGGTCAAACCAAGCTTCCTTTGAAATAAACTCGTCGAAGGACACATTCAGTGGTCATTAAGCTCGATGTCAGGTCACTCCCTTAATCATTGAATTCATATTACAATTTTTTGCAAGCAAAAAATAAATGAATAAGTAAAATTACTCATGAATTAGCATTTTATCTACCGTGAATTGTCTACCTTGAGGAATAAGATCATTACAATAAAGACTATCATAGTGATCGAGAAGTCATGCCCACACTATTACTATTAGGCCACGAATTCGACTGGTAATTAGTTTGTTCCTCAAGTTAGAGAATTTTAACGGTACTGTGTTAATAGAAATATTTCAAAAATGTGCTGTTTTGCTGTCTTGTGGTAATAAACATACATACAAACAAAGCTATAGAATTTGGATCATCATGGTATAATTATTTAACCATTTGCTTAATTTCTCTTTTAGTTTCATCTTTTTTGTGTCAAAGTGTAGAAATCGATACCCCTGGATCGATTGCAGGAAGAGTCGGTAATTCTTGGGACGAGGTACACAAAAATAACTTGTATAGAGACAATTGTTCGAACTGCTGCTAACTAATCACTGGTCAAATGAAAGCCAATACCGTGACCATTTAAAACTAAAATTAATTTTTACCACAGAGGATATTATTGAGGGTTTATGTCTAGGATTAATCTTTTGGGTAGATGTTGCAATTAACAGAATTTCTTTTTTTTTATATTTGTAACACTAAAATGAATATAGAGTTGAAATCAATATCATGAAATAATTAAACAAATTTTTTCGGTCATTTCTAACAGTATTCCTCCACACAAACTCGTGTAAAAGTATTCTATTTGTTTTAAATTGTCAGTGTCATTTACGCTTTTATCATGTACAATGTCTATACAAGTTACATCCCTTTTTTGCACCCCTATCCAAACAATCATCCAACATTCCTTAGTACAGGACTATCCGTATACTCTTGTGACAATTTGTCAGACTAAGCATGGTAAATGACCAATCAAGCATCTGACGTACAGTTTTGGTTAATACGGTAGACTATTAGCTCATGTAATGAGTCTAATGATGATAAAGTGCCTACTTAGAAGCACTTAGTAACTGACCAATCTGTCATCTACCGTACACTAATGGATCGAAAGGTAGACTACTAACTCATGTAGTGGGTTCAATCTTCATAATCTGACCATTGTGGACGTTGGCTAAACTAAGAGAATCCTAATCTTTCGAATGAAGGATTCAGCTATCATATTGACCTCCATGTTCCATAGTATATTCAGTCTCTCCGGAAATTTAGATTTTCACTTTCTTGTAATTCTACTCTGTGCTCTGCTTGGAACAATCCCAAGTAATTAGCAATGATACCACTAGACTACATGTGGTAAAAGTATAAAATATATATATATATATATATATATATAAAAATTCATAAAGCCGCAGGAAACGGAGAATCAACTCAAATATATGGATGATTTAAAACGTTTTGCTCAAAACAGGAAGGAAATGTCAACCTTAAGGATCTTACATCGGAATGGAGTTAGGCATTGAGAAATGCACACTGTTGGTGATGAACAAAGAATAAAGTGAAACAACAGAAAGAATGGCACTACCCAACCAGTAAACAATAAGGGTGCCCAACAAGAAATTAAATTCTGAAATTTAAATAACTTCGACGCAGACACAATCGAGCTGAATGGAATGAGGGAAAAGTAAGCAAATGATATCTTTGGAAGAACAATGATATTGCTAAAAAAACAGAAACTTGGTCGAAGGAATGATCGAAGGAATGAATACATGTAAAGTTTTTATCGTGAGATACTCAGGACCTTTTTCAAACTGGACAAGAGAAGAAATCCGAAACATAGACAATAGAAAAAGAAAACTGATGATGATGTATAGAGCCTTGCGACCGGGAAAAGCAATGAGGAGAGGATTTGTCAGCATTGATGAATGCATTGACTTAGCTAGACTAAAAGGCTTCAGGAGACAGAATTAGGAAAGATTAATTACAATAGTCAGAGTCTGCATTAAAACTAACAGTGGGGAGACTAGAAAACCATAAAACATAACAAGGGGAATCAGTTGATATGATCAACTGAATACTCAGAAACTAACAATTGGGAAGATCTAATTTTACATGTCGGTTTGCACACCTACTTTTAGTGAGGATTGTTCTTGTCCTTGTTAGAGAAGAAAAATAAAGTCAACCCCAGTTTTGAAGTTTGACAAGAATAGTGATAATTCACCAAATTTTATTCTCCTCTTATGGCTATTTTTTATCGTCAAAGGAACGACCAATCACGGAAAACAAAATTTAATTCAGATCCCAATAAATAAAACAATTTGTTAAATAAAGAGAAAGAAAGATATTGCGGAAGAAAAAAATGAATATTGCGATTCCAAATATTTGAGTCAAGTCCGATTACATAACTCTTTCGTCCACCAGTTCACGAACCGTTTTAACTTGTAGTCCGAACCCTGACCCTAACCTGCCTAACATCTCTTGTCCTTCAAGCCATTCATCTAACTTCCAGAGTTTTGAAAAAAAAACCAAGAGATTCCCGTGAAATGGACATCACGCTGAAGAAGCAGACCCAATATTAATCCCTACGTCGAAATATCAAACACAACATTGTGCCTTACTAAACTCGTGGCACTGGGACAAACCCTGTCACCAAATGCATTGACTCAATCGGTTCCGGCACCACTCCTCTATTTTTCAGGGGTCGGTAGGTGGGTTCAACGGATAGGGCTCCCTCAGAAGTATCATCGGTCTTGTTCGTCCCATTGTTTTATAAGACCGTCCACGGTTCCTGGCAGCCATCACCTTTTTCTCCTTTCGTCAAGACAGTTCCATCAGTTACCAATGTGTGTACGCATCAGTGGTCACTTCCAGTCTGTTGGATTCCAGAAAGTGGACACACGGTTTTAGCCAATGGTTTGCCGGCTCTGATGACCCTCGTCGACAACGACGGCTGTGATCTCAATGTCACTGAAAGATTGTCCGATCGTCCGGGTGGACGGACCACTAGATCCTGTTCGACTGGACTCAGCTATGTGGGTGTGTGGGGTGGAGTGAAGGTTGTCTCTCTCCCATACATCTGTCCGAAACATTTATTCCTTTTTTCTTTTTTTTTTTTCCAAAGATCGGACAGTGAATCTAGGATTATTTGGGTTATATTTGTTTTTTTTTAGGGGTCTGTGGTAGGATCAAGATAGGGATAAGATTTGGGTGAGGATCTGTTGTGCCGGACGGGTCACAGGAAGGCACGTGCCACAATGATCCATCTCTCGAATGATCCCAGATTGTCAAATTATCCTATCCTCTCTGCCCTTACCTACCAAATTCCCTTCTTGAATTATCAAAATATAAATACAGACAGGTCTGGTTTGTCACTCAAAAGAAACCGTCACATGACTAACGTCTTTCGACAGCATGCTGTTTTGGGGGGTGATCAGTAAAATAGATAATTTAAAGTTGCTCAAAGTTACTTCTCCCGCCTTTCGTCGGATAGTGATCACCTGAAAAGTCCGAATTTTTAAAAGACATACGTGAATGATGCTGGACACAAACTAAGGGGTCAATTTGACTTAAAATTATTCTGCAAGTTGAACCTATTGGGACAAAAAAAAATTTTCTCTCTCGATATAATAAAGAGTAAATGTTGAGAATTTCAGCCCTCTAGCTCCATTGGTGGGCCTCTACGCGTAATAGAAACATACATGGTTAGCCAGCTGGAGCAACTTGTAAAGTGAAGTATCCTATTTTGACAGTTTTGGTGACAGTTTGAGTTGATGGTTTCTAATGTCTTCCGGCTTGGAAAGTTTAAGCTACTTTTTCGCTTTTACGAAAAAAGGACAAAAAGCGAAAATAGAGTTCAGCATTTTCAGCGAGCCGTTATAAAGACAGCGCACACCTCTCCCTCTCTCCAACACTCTAGTTTCTTGTATCTCCCACCATCCAAACCACCGACGACTTACCCTGTCATTAGAGACAGGGGAAGCTCTAGAATTTTTTTCTAGATAAAGTGATAGTGATTGGTTGTCCGCTTTTCGCAATTTTAGGATACGAAAGTTGTTTTTTTTTTAAAAAAGGAACTTTGACTATTTTCTTCTGGATAGTTGGGTAAACATGTAAATGAAATAGCTCCAGGGAACTGAA
Organism: Thysanoteuthis rhombus; assembly: GCA_963457665.1. Lineage (NCBI taxonomy): Eukaryota > Metazoa > Mollusca > Cephalopoda > Oegopsida > Thysanoteuthidae > Thysanoteuthis > Thysanoteuthis major. The sequence goes on from OY735237.1 coordinate 27,762,327, forward strand.
ACGGAGATGTTTATATTGTTTAGGTAGTAGATACTTTACGTATGGTGAAGAGTAACGCCACTTCGGGTGCTTGTTGCCTCTAAGTCTATTTCACAAATCGCAAACCTCGAAGATCTAGCCGAGAGTGAGAAACTTGTGATTTGTAAAGCCAGGGCAGGGACGGTTAATGCTGCGGCCAAAGTATGGTCTCTACTTTCCATTAATACTAGAGATTCTCTAAGTCCATAAAACATTGGGGTTATTCGGGCAGTGGTTAATAATTTAGTCACATCTTGGAAGATTTAATCAAATCAAGTTTTACGCGATCAATAGCCTAGTTGTTTTTCTTTAACGCTTGAATCAATTTCTGAGGACAAACGATCAATTTATTCTTGATTTTCTATGCATTTTCATAAAAATAAATTTTAAAGGTAAGTTTACATTCATACTCATGATGAGCTTATATGCGAATTGCTTCTCTGTTCATTCGTCTGTCGCTGACGCATCTCATTGGTTAATTTACCTCCTTATCATAACATATCGATGAGCATATGTAAAGACTTCTCCTCAGTTTCTTTGTTGCTGACGCATCTCATCGATTGATCTAACGCCCTATTACAACGTCACGATTACGTCATATATTACGCCATAGAAACTCGTAAGACTTTTTGTCAGATCACAAAAAATTGCGAAATTTACTGTAAAAACATTAGTTTCTTTTCCCACTGCCAGGAGTAATTATTTCCTTATTTCAAAATTCGCAAAAGTTGAGAGGTTTATCGAAGTTGCTATCTACCTAAACTGTAATAGATAGATAGATGGATAGATAGATAAATAGATCACTGCCATTTATTGCAAGTATGGTGGCTCTTGGGAGAGCAGATCCCAATGTGTACTCCTTGGAGCAGCGCATGCGTAAGAAGGGACCAGGTGCACAAGATTGATATGTAGATACAATATATGTATATTTATGTAGAGAGAGAGAGAGAGGGAGAGAGAGAGAGAGAGAGGAATTGAGAAAGAAAATCACATCTCAGAAGAAACTGATAAACTGCACATGATAAATGCCCAACGGACTTATTTTCTGGGCTCAAGTTTATATACATTATTCCCTCAGCCTGAACACTATTAATCATAATGCAAGGTGTAAATGAGTACTGAAGTCATGAAAATAACAAAAAAAATATCAACTTTTTCAAAAATGGCTCGTTGGGTACTATTCTTTGCCCACTCAGATCATTTTTTTGGGTGGGGAGATTCGTATACAATCCCAACCCCCATTATCTATCAAAAAATGACCAGTCTCTTTCAAATAACACGATTACTGTGCCTGGTCTAGTGGCCACTCATGGCTTGGTCAAGTGAAATTCCCCATCTAATTGAAAAATCTAATTGTTCGCTAGTTAACGCATATAAGTGGTCATTTTTTTCCCATTTCGTAAGAAGCAGGCGTGACTTGAAATATAATCGATCGTGTGAATATCCACTTTGTTTTTTACTATGCGTGAGAATCTGGCGTGAGAATCTGGCACGGGAGAATTGTAACACATATAGAGAACATGTACATAGGTACATTAATGAGTGTGTCATTTAATGATGAGAAAAAGGCTTTCAATTTCATCATAAATGAATGTGGGAATTTCGCTAAATTGAGTACAAGACAGTTTTGACTGGTAAGGAATAATAATGCACTGCGAACTATGCAAACGATTTCTTGATTTCCTAATTGTGCTGGAGAAGATGGTAAGTAGGGTAAAGGCCAAGAAAAATAAAATCTATCAAATAAAGAAAGAAAAGAAGGAAAGAGGAATGACAGAAAGAAAGAGGAAAAAGAATGAGAGATGGGATATGGAAGAAAAAGAAAAAACATATGAAAAAAAGAGCAGAAAGGAATAAGAAAAAAATAAAAACAAAGCACTATGAGAAGAAGAAGAAGAAGAAGAAGAAGAAGAAGAAGAAGAAGAAGAAGAAGAAGAAGAAGAAGAAGAAGGGATACGCATATGTGCTTTTGGTTGATTCTCTAAAAGTGCAAAATAGATCGTACGCTCAATTTGAAAAAAAAAATCACTTCCTGTCTCGACTCCCCCGGCCGCCATTTTGCTGTTTGGCAGATTGAAAATAATGTCTTAAACAATTGGAGGTCTAAGTATTCAGCATTATCACTGCATGAACCACTTGCAAGCAGAACATTTCTATAATTCCAGGTTAATTAAGTAGGGCGCCCTGAAGAGGCCACGAGGCATCCGGAGCAATTATTGCAACGGCACTCACAGGGGTGTAGCTGAGGGAGAGGATTGGGAACCGTAAACTTTATGAAGAGTAACTCACCCACTGCATCTCCAGCTTGGGAACCATTGCTCTAAATGTTGGAAGGGGTCAACAAGGGTCCAAGTCTTCCGACCCCCCAAATCACCAGCTCGGAACAGAGGTCTGATGATTATGAGGCGTATCGTGTGAAGTAAGAGTCAGCCAACGTTTTTCTGGGCGAGAAAATGGAAACAATTAACATACAAGACTATGGAAGCAGCTTGTACTTTTTAAATAATTATTGTCCAACTCTGGTACAAAGTCTATTCCTACCTTAACGAGAATAACAAGACAATCCCCACTAAATTGGTTGGTGCAAAATGATATGTAAAAATTACATTTCCGTACCGTGATTTGGAATTACGATCAATTTATTACTTAGAGATTGTCTTACTTAATGAGCTAAAATGAGAGATCATCTACAATACAGATACACGTTGGTTTATTTTATTCTAATAAATAGATATATTTATACAAGAAACATTTTTATTCATAATATGCCATACAAAAGTCGTAGTAATCATTTCAAGTCGGAATGGAAGTTAGGTAGGTGTTAGAACTTGCAGCAGTCTTGTCAATCTTTTTTAAAAATCACAATATTTTTTGTGAGGAACAGACCGAAGATTGTCTTATTGTGGGTCAAATTTTGTGGTTCGTGTTATCAAAATTGGTTGCAAGGGGCGATCTGTTATCACTGATCTTCAAACAGACTTAATATACTTCATGTAGTTTGTTTTTCATATAAATCATCATCATTATTTTTTTAATCGTCCCTCATTGAATATAAACCTTCTCCAGAATTCGATAAACCTCTCTAATATGGGCGTTGAGGAGTCAATACCTTCGGAATTCGTCGAGTCCATTTTTGCCATCCTTGCAACGTAACCAGCCCATTGCCATTCTAATTTTTTTCTAATGGATTCTATGATATCTTGGAAAGTTCTTCCATGATATATTGTGCTGTCTTGTGATAACTTCATGTGTGGTTGAGCAGGATTATTTCATGTGCACCTTGCATGCTTCTCAGTTTGAGGGTTAGTTGCTTGGTTAGGTTCCATGTCTCAGCTCCATAGGTGACTATCGAGAGGATGCATTAGTTATATACTCTTCTTTTTTGGACAAATGGAATTTTCTTGTTCTTGAAGGTTGAGCTCGCTGCCACCCTAGAATAATTCTTCGCTTGATTTCTTTTGAATATTTCATGGAGATCCGTTGTCCTCAGTAGATGTAGTGGTCTACTTTCTCCAGCTCTCTATTCTCAGTTTTGATCAGTGCGTCTTCGTCCCCAAAATGTATGTATATATGTATATATATAACATTTTTTTGTCTAAAGTTCACTTTCTAGCATCCACCATTTTGTGATATCCATCACTTACCAAAGTCTTTGAGAGTTTGGAATCTCATTGAATCGAAAAAAATGACGATGTGATCTGCATATCTGAGGTTTCTCAGATATCCACCGTTTATCCTGATTCCTTTATTTTCCCAGTCTAGGTTCCGGAAGATCATCTTGAGGCAGGCAGTGAAGATCTTGGGTGAGCTGGTATCACCTTGTCTTACCCCTTTTTGGAAGGGATTCAAGTCTTTATGTAGCCTGATAAAAGAGCTGCTGTGATTGTATGTATGTTGCAATATTCTGACTTATACGGGGTCTACATCTTGTTGAGAGATAGCTCCAATGACCATAAGAATTTCTACCGAGTTGAAGGCCTTCTTGAAATCAATAAATGCTCCAGCGAGTGGCATTTTGTATTCTGCTGTTTTATCTTTTATTTGATTTATCGAATCGAGATGCTCCATGATCAAGAGGCTTCTTCTAGAGCCAGCTTGCTCCTGTGGCTGGTTTTCATTTAGCGTTTTAATAATTCGGTTGGTTATGATTTTTGTGAACAGTTTGTAGATGAAGTTGAGTAGACTTATTGGTCTATAAATGCTGATGTCTTTTGAGATTCGCTTTTTATATAAAAGCATTATGATCGCAGTGTTTCAATCTTCCGGGACTTTACTTTGTTTTAAGCATAAGTTGAATAGAATAGCTAGTTTCCTAGAGATGATCTTACCAGTATTTTTTAAACGTTGATGGTGATGTTATTTGGTATCTTCTTTATTTGTTTGATCGCTTGTTTCATCTCCCATAGTGTAACTTCTGAGAAATCCTCAAACTGATTGCTCACATCTTGCGTATCTTGTTCGTTGTTTTGTTGTACTTGCTTGGAGGAGCAGAGATTTTGGTAGAATTCTTGGGCACATTTCACAATCCTGCTTCTGTCTGTTGTTAGGTTTCCATCTTCTACGAGCATTCTATTATTTGTTTCCGTCCTGCTTTGTTTATAGCTTTGAAGCTACGATCTTTTTCGAGAATTGTTTTGATGTTATCGTTTATCTTCTTTTGTCTCCTCCCCGTTTCTTTTGGGTTGTTTCATTCATTTCGGTCTCTTCAATTTCTCTCTTGTTGTCAATGGCTTGAGGTTTCTGCGTTTTCCATGGGATTCTTGTTCTATCTGATATTTTACATACGGTTTGTGTGCTCTTTGGTTCAAATATAGTGGCGACCTCAATTAGAGAAGCTGTTATTCTGTTGTTGAATTCGTTGATGTTAGTGTCGTTATCCTCTGGATTGGTAAGAATCATACCTATTATACTGTTCAGATTTAAAGGATCGAATGAGCTCTTTTTTTGGTACGTTTAGTGGTTTCAGTTTAGTGTGGAACATTTTTCTGCGTTCTTTGTTGGTGTTATTTTGCATTTCACATCTTACCATTTTGTTGTCCGTTCCAACGCTGACTTGATTCAGGACTTGGATGTCTTTTAGAGTGTTGCTTTTGCTTGCTAGGATGTAGTCTATTTCGTTAATGTGTAGTCCATTTTCAATTGGGTTTCTTCTTGAAGAAGGTATCCATGATTTTGAACCTGTTTGTGTTTGCAAAGTTTACGAGGTCTTTACATCTCTCGTACCGAACTCGCCGACATTGAAGTATTCTGTCTATAACCTCTTTGCTTGACTGCGAAGTGGGAGCAAAGACTAGGATCATATTAAATTTATATCACGTTAAACCCTACAAATATATAAAATTAACATTTTTCTGTCATGTTTTGAAATAACGACCAAGTAATCGGTAGGCGATTCTCGGACCAACTTAGCAAAAATGACAAGTCTTACAAAACTACAAAAATGTTTATACAATACAAAAATTGCTCAAATAGTCTTCAGTTCGGATAGAGGAATAGGGTTTGACCCTGTAGTATCCAGACTTGTTCTTCCATTCTTTCTTCTTTTTTTCCTGATGAATTAAAAAGCAAACAACAAATGTAACCTCTTTCTTTTGTTTAAAGCTGGATTTCGTGAAGGCTTCTCGTGGTAATTCAAAACATGGCATGTTGATTTGGTGATGTTTTGAAAAATATTGGATTTATCATGTGAACCTCCTTTAATCAAATCTTTTACCGATATAGGTAATTTTCACGACTTCGGTAACAATTTATACAGAGCAGCAGTATGCCGAAATAAACCGAATGTTCCTTAATACGAAGATGTAAGCTGGTTAGAAAGGTGCTAGCTTTGTTTACTCAGGGAACTGATCAATATTCCAACTACTACTACTACTACTACTACTACTACTACTACTACTACTACTACTACATTATGAATAAACAAATTATAAATACTATAATATCAACAAAAAAAATGTAAGTTCATAGGAATGAGGGCCAACGTTATGGTCAGATACAATAGGGCTATTATATATGTATCTTTAATATACCCGTTCAAAATGATTGGGTTATTAATGTAAGGGGGCATTAAGAAGCCTGAAGCTATTTTATCAGGTCAGGCAATTTATTTTTAATGATTCAAGTATACTGGTTTCAATTTTTTTTAAAGTATCAACTCTTCTCAAGCTATTTCAAGGAGTGATCAGATTTGAAGTTTTAAGAATCTCAATGTCGTAATTTCTATTGTTATGGCAAAATAAGACGGTAAATCAACCAATGAGATCATCCTATTCGGGCGCAAACAAACAAACATATATATGATAAGATGCATATGCATTGTGAATGATTTTTACTACAGAAATTAATTGGAAATCGGGAAGGGAGGGATTGTCGGTGGTCTCGAATTAACACAAGCCTCACTGATAGAATAGGGTTATTTGATGTGCGATGTATATTGTTAATGGTTTCCACCGTGGGAATATAATAAATAATTTTACTTCTGGAATACAATTTTATTCTCGAATAGCATTGTTAATAATTTCTTTAAAGAAATGCACCGTTAATAATTTCACAATAGGAATACATAGAAACTTAAATTATAGAAATGCACCAGAAATAATTTAACGATAGAATTGCATTGTAAATGATTTTGTGATAAAAATGCATTGAAACTATTATAGAATTGCTTTGGAAATAATTTTGTTATATAAATGCATCGAACATAATTAAACTGTAAATTCCTTGAAAAAATTTGTTATCATTATAGAAATGCATTAGAAATGATGCTATAGAATTGCATTACAAATATTGTAATTTTAGAAGCACATAGAACATAATGATTCATATGTTATGATAACAATTGTATTTATCTGATGATTGGACTTGTTTAAAACATTGAAGTTGGAATCTTAGCACGTTTATCTCCCTTCCACTGTTAGGTACGCCACATGTAATTCATTAGGGATTTGGTAAGTAGGGGATGGGTTGAAGCCACTGCCGTGGGGTTGGGGCACGGATATGCAGCAATGTGGGGTTGGGTAGTCAGAATGCAGCTGATCGTGACAGGTACGTTGATGACAACAAAAAGCGGAAGTGACGTGATTGAGTGAAACGGGTAAGGGTTAGGAAGGAAAAACAAATGCTGTGGATGGAGAGGGGAGAAAAAAGAGGAAAAGACCAGAAAAGGTTTGGCAGACAGTGGGATTATGATTTAATATTTAATATAGCTTATACACACATACCAACACACACACATACATACCCAAAACATTAAGTCAGTAGTTAGTCAAATTTTGGTATGACAACAGTAGTTAGTCAAAAACTAATCTAGAAGAATATACCGAGAAACGAGGTAAGATTTTGTTGAAAAAAAAAAAAAAAAGAAGAGGAATGGGACGAGAAATTTCCAGGAATGAGAATGAGATTTATTTTCATTCCTGGATTCTAAAAAAAAAACTATTTTCGACCTAGTTTTACTAATTTTTATTTTTTCTGAAAACTAAGTTAGTAATCAGTCAGGTGTGAAAAAAATAGGGACTAGGTTAAAACTAGGTCAAGAAAGTAGGTCGATAACTAGTTTCCACCTCGGATGAACACAAACATGCACCGTTTTCTGGCCTTTTCGGTAGGATCAGAGTGTAGTATCTGTTCCAAGGCATAGACCAAGGAGTTGGTACTGACACTTGCCTGCCAGTGGGCCGGAGAGGGTATGTGTCAAAGACCAAGTGCACCGGTGCAATGCGTGAGCCAATGAGGTTTTACTGAGGCTACGTACTGGGGAGCCTCTGGACTCGTCCTTGAGCTCTCCTATAATTACTCGGCCCAGCTGCAGGGGATCCGTTGCCCCGGGGCAGCACTGCTCCATTGCACTCAACGGAGCAGATCCCAAAGTGGACGCTTTCGTGACAGAGGTTGTTTTAGCTTCTACGGTAGTTTGGCAATCAAAGTCGCGTCAGCTGGAGCCATTTTTGGAAGGGTATCTCCTATTTTCCCCACGTTAAGCCTCGACCTTGTGTCACATTTTGCTGCGGTGGAACAGTAAATAAATAGCACACACACATACACACACACACACACACACACACACAAACACATGCACGCAAGCACCGATACACACCCACAAACCAAATCACATATTCCATATTCCATTGTTTTATTGTGCCTTAGATCCTTCAGTTATTTGATGGAGAGAAGAACTTTCTTTTAAATGATATAGTGCAGTAATTTTTACTGTGAATTTAGTTGTTTTGAAATAATTTCCGATTAGTTGGCCTAGACAGAAAGCCAACAGTGAATATCGATCAGACTAAACCACTAGATTTCTTATTATAAAGGATACCTTAAAGTCAAATCTCATGACACCAAACTATTACAACAAAGGCTCATAGTCTCAGAAAACTGGCAAACAATTATGAGAATAAGTTATTGTTTGTAACTCAGTCTCCTGACAATCCAAGGTACAATTTTATGCATGTATTTTGAACATTTAAGAGTAACTCATTTCTCTCTTTCTAAAGTTACTTGTAAACTATCTTTTGTTTTACTCACGCTATACCTAGCAGTGGGAATCTAAATTATCGTTGTACAGGTTGGGTCTCTTGGAAGCTTGCCATTACCTGACTCCAGTAAATTGAGCTTTAAGACCCACTCTCCTCAACAAAAACCCTTGCAATCTGTTCCCTTTGTTTTTTTTTTAATCCTAAACAGTAGACGACCCCACCCTGGGGTACACACACAAAGTCTTTAGAGAAGTGCCTCCGACTATTTTTCGGTAACCAACATTTCAACCATAGATGTTTTACACTTTTCTGTATTAACACCTTTTCTTTACCTCTTGGTCTCTTGAATGTCATTCTGAAGGCTTAAAATACGACTGAATGTATGAGATTAGCCGGACTGTGTCACCAAAACAATTAGCTGCAATGCAAACAAAGTTCGAAGTCTTAGCTTTGCCAAAAAAACACCCTGGTGATAGATCCTGAGTTACCTAACCATAGAACACCGACTCTCAACCTGTATCTAAAAATCTTAAGGGATTTCACCGTCGAATTTTAATGTAGAAAAATATGTGACAGACGGAAGTGTGTGGACACGTTGCTTTTTATAGAATATACTAATAATGATGAGTTTTCCCGTGCCGTCAGAAATGACGGCGTTTATGAAATATATGGAAAAGTATTGCATTTTATATACTTCATATGCAGTGGTATCTCTTATAGTAAAGGGTTCTTATAACGAAATTTCAATCTGAGAAGAGTAGTTCAAATGGTTGGAAAATACTTCTCTTGGCGGAATATCATTAATTAGTGAGTATAGAAACAACGAAATGTCATAAAAAGTATCCAAATTCATCAAGATTTCAATCATAATTATTTAGGTTTATATCGAGTATCAGGGCGTGGCCAGGCATTTAGCGAATTATGATTAGATTATTTATTACATTTTTCATTCGTGTATTTGTATTTATACTTTATTCGGAAAGTAATTAGCACATTAAAAAATAATTACAAGGTTAATATTAAGATCTCATGGGTCCGATATTTTCATATGGAACGAATTACCGAAACCCCATAGGTTTAATTATTCACTTACCGAATTTTCATCCAATGAGAAGTGAGGTACCAATGTATTTTGTAAGTGGATAATAGAGATTTACACTAAAGTGACCTTGGAGAGTGTTTTGTTGACCATAAACTCTTTTTCGTTACTTTTTCTATTCTCTTGATAGTCTTCACATTCAGCATATTTTTTACGTCATTTGAACATGAATTAAATTCCATTTTACTACATTGCATGAATGAAATTCTATCTAGCTACGTCAGTTGCATCTATTAGCGTGACAGAAGACATCTGCACATTGCTAATTATTTTATGTATAGATTATACAAAGCTCAGAAAAATTGAAAGTTGTAAGATTATGCTGCGTCGATCTGGCAATTAGCAAGGACAATATTCGAAAATGTATCTTGACCTGAACACAGACCACTGGAATTATCCAGAACGGCTTAAAAGGAACGAACAATTACCATTGATTCTTACGGGAAATATTTTTTATGTGTGACGTCAAAAATCTAAAAGTAGACAACATGCTAAATATAGGTCCCAATTTGACGTCTAAAATGTTAGCAGTCTATTTTTGATTTTAGATTTCAATGCCAATAAGTAAATAAGTAAAAGGAATACAATCTAATTTTACACGCGTACGTGCAGGAACTATAATAGGAAAAGCTGTCTTTTCAATAAATGTATGTCTCCCTTTAACAGAAGACTGTCTTTTCAATTCTAAACAAGAAGAGGAAAATGTTCACGTGCACTGTGACGTCACCGACGAAATCTCTGACGTCGAGAGTTTTAAAGTGCAGGAGTGTGTGGATGGGGCGGATACATGGAGAATGAGTTGGATGTGGTTAATGAAAACGGGGAACTGCTACATGACGTGAAACCTTTGAAATATTCTACGTATATTTTCCTTATTAATTCCAAAGAGATTTAAGCTTTTGATAAAGGTATACGAAAACAAGACATGGGTACTATTGTGTTCATAGTGGTGAGACGTAAAATATACTTTACGACATTAATTATCATATAATACGCACACACACACACACACACACACATACATATATATATATATATATATATATATATATATATATATATATATATATATATTGTAATGTTTTTCTATCTACTTTTTGTGTGTAACGCTATTCTGCGTCACCAGAAGAGTCCACTTCAGAGTGACGTGCCAAGTGCCCAATTTTATGTAGTGGATTCTTCTGATGACGTGATGTGATGCAATAGAGATAGTATTTTATGTCACCTGATGATATGATAAATAAATCTCCATAATTATTCAGTGTTCAATAGATTCGAATGGTAAATAGGAACATTTTCAGATAAAAAACCGACACACACACACACAAATATGTATAGCAATCAACCAGTATATCTCTGAATTTTTGAGATGAGGTATTATCATTATTTCTATTGATATTCGGACCATCCTCATCTTTCTTGGTTTTCATACAACGTTTCGGCCGTTGCACTCTACGGCCTTCGTCAGGTATCATCGTCAGATAAATAAAGGGTTCGGTTCGTTACTTCCCCACATCTACCAGATGATACCTGACGAAGGCCGTAGAGTGCAACGGCCGAAACGTTGTATGAAAAACAACCAAGATGAGGATAATCTGAATAATAATAGAAATAGCAATCAACCAATTATGTATTCTAATGATATTACTATGATCTTGTGTTTATAATAATGGTGCACAATATTTTCGAAAGAATAGCACTAGTATGACATACTAACGGAATCCTCACAAAAAATATGCTCCACGTTTTTTATGATTATCAAGTGAGGTGTCGTAAAAACCTAAACGTCATCTTATATATACCTCGTTTTGTATGATATATTTGGTATACAGAAGATTATGTATCGATTTTTATGACCGCTCTCTTGATAATTGCAAAGAAGCTTGAAACGAATTTGTTGTGAAAATTTCATGTATATATATTCACAAAAATTAAATGAATAGATAATATGTGAAGTATTCTCAAAACAAATTTGCTTTGACCTTTTGATGTACTTATCAATTGTGTAAAATGATTTTATATTGTTTTAGCATTTTGTTCCCCTGAAATTTTGAAAAAGTACGCTTTGTTATCATTCATTCTCTTCACGTAACATTCAATGAATGGAGAAGTACGTTATAAGTACGAAACAAATTTGTTTGAAGAAAACTTCACATATTTTCTCTTATTCATTTAATCATATAGCTCCATTTTATTAATACTGAGCACTACATTTTCGAAGACAACACACCTCATCTTATACACACATACACACACAAACACACACACACACACATACATATATATATATATATATATATATATATATATATATATATATATATATATATATATATATATATATATATATATATATTGATAAAATCCCTGGAACAGTTTCATGGTAAACAACTGATGATTCAAAAAAAGACACAATTCAGACATTGTACAGAAACAAAGTATAGGGGAAACAGGGAGAAAACGCATTGGAAAGACAAATGAATAGCACTGAAGATATTAGGAAATGGGTGACTGAAGTGACAAAAAAGACAAAAAAGATCTATCGAAAAAGTTCTTCAAATGTTTAGTGTTCAAGACTGTAAAGGAGAGAGAGAGAGAGAGGAATTTCGCCCAGTTTTAAGTAGTGGAGTCAAGCGCTGTCATTCTTCGACGAGATATGTCAATTAGTTCAGCATATTAAATATCATTAATATAGGTATTAATTAAGCAGAGCTAACTTTGGTACAAGGTCACAAGACCTAACTCTGGGACAAGGGCATCTACTGATTATCAAACTGACTGTGATTGTATAAATCAACACGGTTAGTTTGCTAAACGCAAGACTAAAATCGTAATAACTTCATTAAGGTGTTTTACTTAACTTTTCGATAATGGCAATTATGTGTGTGTGTGTGTGTGTGTGTGTGTGTATGTATGTGTGTGTGCATCTGTGTGTGCACTGAATCTACGAAAATTCCTAATTGGAGAAGTTCATTCTTGTTTTTGTAAAAAGGTCTGATTTCATTTCGTTTACATAAACCTATCATCGTGAGAAATAATTTTACATCTTTGTTTTCATTAAATGATCTTTTGATCAATTCAAAACTATATATTTACCTATTTATTTATCGTAAAAAAACTCAAACCTACTCATTCAATATTTTGTGAGAATTTTTTTGATTTCACAAGCTTTTGATTATAAAAGGAATCTTTGAATAAATTAAAACTACGTATCTATTCATATTTTGTTGAGAAAAAAGTTGAAATTTTGCCAATTAGGCTACTTCACCGATACACCGTATATGCACTTGACGCAACTACGCGTTTACACAAGACCTAAATTCGTACACTTTTCCCTGGAAATGGCATAAAGCCAAGAAGCAATTACCATTAATATGTATTAGAAACATTTTTGAGCGTTTTCAGACACCCCAACCCTCTTCTTTGTCTACGTCTTTCCAGGTCGAAGCTTGAGGTTCGTCGTCAACTGTGGTAGATGTGAAATGCTTTAAATACGACTGTGTGCTTGACTGCGTAGCCTCGTACATTTTTCTGTCACACAGTTCTTTGTAGGCACTCGAAACATCCAGCAAACCTGCTTCAGACCTCAACTCGCAAAATTAAAGTCATATCATCAAACAATGATGGCAACGCACACCAATGTGCACATAGCCGTGATTATTGTGCAAAGCCTTCGAGTTATGTTGAGCGAGTAAAACTATGCTTTTTCTCGGGCAAATTAAGAAATCAAGCAAACAAATTAATTTTTTCTAAATTTCAAATGATCTGTGACTGACAGAAGTGTGTGGATACGTTACGTTTTATAATATAGACTGTTAATGATTAGTTTATCCGTGCAGTAAAAATAACGGTGTATATAAAGTATATGGATACTTACAATGCATCTTTATGTATTTTATATACAGTGAAGGATATAGTGAAAGACTCTTATAACGAGATTTCTCTTAACCAGAGATCACAATGGCAGCAAAAGAATTCTCTTGGCAAAATATTTACAGTTTGTGAGAAGAAAAAAAACGGAAACAAAATTCAAAAAACTTATATCTAAATTTAGATATTCCTGAACAGTAGGAATCTTAGTAGATTATTCGTATAACCTATGGAGAAAAGTCCATCATATCAAATGTTCTATTTATTTTTTTAAAAGCATTTCTCGATAACCATTGATCCAAACTTGACACTGCACTGCCTTATATGCTACCATATATATCTTGCAAATGTCAACTTCATACAATGGCTAGGTGTCAAGTAATTGCGTTGCATACTAGCGCATACAAAACATTTTCTTCAGTTGCTGGAGATACATATTTAAATTTCTTCAAAATGCCATACACACACACACACACACACATATATATATATATATATAGGGAGAGAGAGAGAGAAATGGATAGATAGATGGATAGATAGATATAGATGTATGCATTCAACAAAATATCCTACATTTAACAAAATACATTACACACTCACACACATATGATATATACATATATATTAGAGTGAAATGACAGTATCGGAAGGCTCATTTACAAGCGGATTCTTATATCTTATTTTGGCATTTGGGCGAAACGTCCAAAAAGAATGTAAAAATTCGTTTGTAAATTGGCCATCTGATATAACTATTTCACTCTCATTTTGTCTGATTTAACATAATCCATACCAATACCATGGATATATATATATATATATATATATATATATATATATATATATATATATATATATATATATATATATACACAAATGGAAATAAATATATAATCCGACTGAATATTAATGAATGCGTTATACTATTTGAAAGTACTATTTGAAAAGTCTTCCCATTGTTACACGGAGGGCAAGTCACTCGGCCTACACAGCGGGAATAGAAAAAAAACAATGAAAGCTGCATGAATCGAACTTGTAATCGATTCGATAGCCGTTTTAACGTAGCGTTGCTCTTATAATTGAACTAAAGAGCCTTACGGAAATGCAAAGGCATAGATGACCGCTTCATACCCACTCCTACCAGCTTGTCCATTCACTGTCCATGCCTGAACTGTTTAGTTTCTAACTCCAGCAATCATATTGAGAAATGGATACATGAATTGACAGAATATTTATGAATAGAGTTTCAAATAATACAACATATTTGTATATATATATATATATATATATATATATATATATATATATATATATATATGTATTGCTGGAAAATAGTGACTTAATCAGGCCACAAATATGAAGATTCCAATCAGTATCTAACTCACTATTCAGTAATAATAATCTTTAGTTAACTGTTTCACTGTGGTGATACCCTCAAATTATTTACATATACATGAATATAGATATATATGTGTGTGTGTGAGTGTGTGTGTGTGTGTGTGTGTGTGTGTGTGTGTGTGTGAGCGCACACATACGTGTATTAGTGAGTTTCAAAATGAAGTTTCCAATGAAGTCGTGAAATTGCTCACACATGGATACGTCTCTTTCTCTCTCTCTCTCTCTCTCTTCCTCTCTCACTCTATATGTATGTACATGTATAAGTATGCTTATATATCCGTCTTTGTACATATATATACACACATGTATATATATACACATATATATATATATATACATATATATATATGTATATATAAAATATATATATACGTTTATATATGTGTGTGTGTGTGTGTGTGTGTGTGTGTGTGTGTGTGTGTGTGTGTGTGAGTATAGTGAAGTGTGCTGCCAGTGATGAAAAGAGAAGATTGAAAGCAAAAATGTTAAATCTCCATAGAAAAAAAAAACTTTCTAAATAAATGAAGAAAGGAAAAAACAATATGCGAGAATGCCACCCCATCTCTACAGAACCAAAGAAAAAAAATCATGAAGTCAAAACGAGGCTGCAGACACTTTGGCTGGCGAAGAGTTAGTGAATCGTCAAATCCAATCAGCGAAGAATTGCCAGGGAAATTAGGGTTGAAATTAACTAGAATTGTTCACGCATGCGCAGGCGAGAAACCAGTATTGTACTTTCATTTGCCTGCTTTATTATTACTATTATTATTATTATTATTATTATTATTATTATTATTATTATTATTATTATTATTATTATTGCTGTTGCTGTTGTTGTTGTACTGGTGGTGGTGAGGGTGTTGCTGAGATCTCCTGCTTCTTGGAAAACTTTTCCGTCCAAAACCTCTCTCTCTATCGCTCACCTCACTTGGTCTCTGTCTCTGTCTCTCTATATATGTATCTCTCTCTCTTTGATTTTTTTCTTTCTTTGTTGGCCTCAAGTTCTCTCCCCCACCCCCTTCTGCCTTGTTGTTATTTTTGTTGTTGTTGTTGAATTCTAACATCTATTTATTTACTTCTATTTGGTTTTTCGTCTTCTGTGTGGTATTACACATCTTCCTGTTTCTCTCTTCCTTTTTCTTTTTGGTTTACATTTTCTACCTTTTTTGTCTTTCCTCTTCGTCCTCCTTTTCTTCCCTCCCTCGTTCACTACATTTTTCCACTATCTTCTTCCTATCTTCCTTCTTCTTTTTATCTTCTTCCCTTTCTTGTTCTCTACCTTTTTCCATTATATTTTTCTGTTTTCCTATTTTACTTCGCATTCATCTCCTTCTTCCCTTTATTGTCCATTTACTCTTTCAATTATCTTCTTTCTATCTTTCTTCTTTGTCCTATCAATCTTCTTCCACTTCTACTACTTCTTCACTGCCTTTTTCTATTATCTTCTAAGCGTCCTTCTTCTTCTTCTTCTTCTTCTTCTTCTTCTTCTTCTTCTTCTTCTTCTTCTTCTTCTTCTTCTTCACCTCTCCGTCCTCTGTTTTTCTTCCTTTCCTTTTTTTCATTTTATTCTTCAAACTCACTGCCCCCTTATCTCTTCTCCCTCTACATCAATTTCTCTATCACTTTTCTTCTACTTCTCAAGTCATTATTTTTCTCCTCTGTCTATTTTCTCCTCTCCTATCTTTCTTCCTCTTTTCTCCTTCATTATTTCTTTTGGTTTTCCTTTCTTTCTCTCTCTATTTTAGAAAGTGTCAACAAAAACTCCGACCAAAACTGCCAATATAGGTTTCTCAAGTTTTCAAACGAGTCTGACAGGCTGGCTAGCTTTGTACCCAACGCGTGGATAGGCCGTACCAAGAGAGCTGTAGGGCTGAAAATTGAAACATTTACTCCTTATTATGTCTAGAGAACCTTTTTCTCATCCCTCCTACTCGAAAAACGGGTTTTCATTTAGGATTTAATTTGAAATACAAGCTTATCCTAAATCACTCCCTTAGGTGGTGTCCGGGGATATTCAGGCTTGTTTTTTGAAAATTCATTCATTTTCAGTGATCTCGACCAACAATAGACTAAAAAGTAACATATTCATTGATCACCTTTTTTTTAATTTCTTTTTTGATTGATCACCCCTAACATAGCATGCTGCCAAAAAACATCCATCTCGTGACCGTTTCTATTGAGTGACTATCCAGAACTACTTTTCTTTATTCTTTCTTGGACACCGACAATTTTCAATGCTGTGAGTGGTTCCATCTTTGTAGAAAATATGAGCCTCTCAAATTTTTTCCTAATGTCTGCTTCTTGGAGACACGAGTCCGTTTGAGCAGACGCAAGTCACGAAGATGATTTGCACCATCTATGAGTTGAGTCATTTAGAGAATATTGAATTGAGTCAGGTAAAATCTGGCGACAGAAATATTTGACAGGAATATATCCATAATTTTATATTTTGGGCATTATATATATATATATATATATATATATATATATATATATATATATATATATATATATATATATATATATATATATACAAATCAGGAATGCAATATGATATAATACAGTATAATACAATATCCGATGTGTTATGAGTTTATTTCATAAAGTGCTCGAGACATTCAACATTGGACACTAAATCGATTCGGGGTAGAGCTTGAAATATGATGGAGTAAGGATTCGCAACACAAACACGTTTATGGTTCTGCCCTATTTGGGCTTCTTAAGCGATTCACCTGAAGAAACCCAAACAGAACAGAAATATCAACGTGTTTGTGTAGTGGATCCTTACTCCATTATATATATATATATATATATATATATATATATATATATATTGTGCCATCCACAGACAGCTGTTTCGTTGTATTACGACTCTTCAGTGTGGCTATAGACAATCCATTATCCCATCCAGTACCACGTGGCAGGATTGAAACCTTCGCTGGGCTGCGGAACTGGACGGTCAGTAAGGCGGAATTTTAAGCAATATATTTATTCAGCTTCTTAAATTCTCTGTCTACCAGAGTGCTCTATTCCTATGGAAGAGCATTAGAGAGAGAGAGAGAGAGGGGGGGGAGAGAGTGAGAGAGAG
Organism: Thysanoteuthis rhombus; assembly: GCA_963457665.1. Taxonomy (NCBI): domain Eukaryota; kingdom Metazoa; phylum Mollusca; class Cephalopoda; order Oegopsida; family Thysanoteuthidae; genus Thysanoteuthis; species Thysanoteuthis major. The sequence goes on from OY735237.1 coordinate 27,780,274, forward strand.
AGAACAATAGAGAGAAATATTCGAAAAAAAAATATGGTGTTGTGCGAGGAAAAGAGTGTAGAAGTCGAAAGAAAGGATATCAATAGATGAAGCAGAAGGCTTGTTGATTAGTGTCCATGAGGCATTAAATGCAGTGGAGGAAGATGAAGGGATGGGATAGAGAGGTTTCCCGGTAAGACATTGCAGAGATCAGCACAATCACCGTCGCCATGCAAGGAGATCAGAGAGGCCTTTATCCATCAGTTGACTTATGGATGATGTATATATATTCGTATATTATCAAGGAAATGACCTGTAATCCAATAAAAATGATTATAAATGCGTTATATTGGTGTGAAACTCTATATAACTCAAGTTATTTCATAATGAATCATTTGGCCGAAAAGCTTAAATAGATTAAGCAATAAAAAAAATGGCTACTGCGGGAATCGTGTAATAACGGGTTAAAAAGTAAATGTATTTATATCGAACACTTTTATGAAATTAATCCATCACACATCGTATATTGGATTACTGATTTGTACTGTAGTAAATATATATATATATATATATATATATATATATATATATATATATTAATTGCATAGAGTTTTCCCGCTGCGAATCTGTTTCCCAATTATGCGTGATCGTCAGGCAAATGATGTACTTTTTAAATTATTATACACACTCGAAATTTATCATATGCACCATGTATGAATACGTATATCATAATCAATTGCATAATATTCTTTTGAAACTCTATTTCAAATAATGTCCCATTATTACCCGGTGAATGCATCATTAAGCCTAGACAGCGTAAATAGAATAAACAATTTAAAAAAATTTGGCTGCAGCAGGGATTGAATCTGGTCTAACCATAGAGCTAAACTGCTACCGGAAATGCGAAGCCCCTGATAATTGCTTTTCCTCAAAATTTTCATTTTGTTTATTTGCTGTATTTGTTTTACTTACCTGCTGTATTTGTTTCTTTCAATAGATTGGATACATAATCCGACAGAAATAATTGCGTTATATTACTTTGGACTCTATTTGAAATGATTTTCAAAATGATATAACGCGATTTAATAATCATTTCTGTCGGATTATAAATTCGTTTTTTAATATATATATATATATATATATATATATATATATATATATATATATATTAGTGTCATCTACAGATAGCTGTTTCGTTGTGTTACAACTCTTCAGTGTGGCTGTAGACTATCCATTATTCCATCCAGTACCACGAGGTAGGGTCGAAACCTTAGCTTCAGACCCGGAAGCTGGTATCCTCTCTCTGCTTCTACGAAACTGGGCTGTCAGTATAGTTGAATTTAAGCGATATATTTAACTATCGCATATAATTCTTCAGGGTGCTGTATTCCATGTTAGAAGAGCATTGCATAAGCTTACAATGAACAAGTTACCTCACTTAGAGAGTGCTCAACCCTGAGTAAGGGAGCGTTGTGTGTATTTTCCCTGCGATCCAGAGAGTTCTGATTAAAATTTCTGTTAACTGATATAGCGTAAATCTAACAGGGAATTATCCTTGATTTATATAGGAACATTCTTGAATGCTCCAAGACCCTCAAAATTAACTTTTTCCACCAGTCCTACGCAAGGTGGAACAGCATTACTAGCTGTCTTGATCTTTTTGATATCTTTGGATACATATTACAAATGGATGCACAAAATAAATCGAGATAAAGCAGAGATGCTCACAGACAAAGCTGAAAGCTATGGCAGTTTGGAGTCTTTTGTAAGAGGGAAAGGGACGTAAAACTTTCGTAAAGCGGGGAATACCAGCATAAAGGTATCCTGTGCTTCTCAAAAGTTCGCTTTCTGGCGTTTTTTTCTTTCTAAGAAAAAAAAAACGAAAAGCGAAAATAGCTTCCATCGTTTATTTTGCTGCAAGCAGTTTTAGAGGCTGTACATATCTTTCTCTCCTTACTCCTACACCCTATAACACTTACCACCCTCATGACTCAGTCTATAAACATCATTTTTGTGGTCTGGGAAAGTTTTTAAAAAAACATACAAATTATACACATGTAAATTAATGCTACTTGCTATTTCGCTTCACCTCATTCCGATGTACAAAAGATTTTCTCACAAAAGGTTTTCTTAGGGACACTCCGCTTTTGGATTGCGAGGGAAAACCAGTATGTATCACGAAACTATTCTGCGTAATGAAAGAATACCCATGGGAAATCATGGGCTCATTTCATTCTAATTAATTGATACATTTATAAAATAACCATTTCTCTACCGAGATTTGAAATCATAGATTGGTAGGCGGCTCTATTATCGACTGAGCCAAACTGACAAGTTTTACATATCCACGAAAATTAATGTTACAAATACGAAGCGCTTATTTAATTCTGATGAATGAATACATTTATACTGAAATTATACGTATATTTATGATTTTGTATTTGTTAAATATATTCAAAACAAAAGTTGAAGTAATCATCTTCAGCTGGGATAGAAGTAGGAGTGGAATTTGACCATGAAGGAACCAGGTTGATATGAACCCCCCACCACCAGAAAAAAAAATGTATAATAGGCAATTTATCTACAGAGCCTCACAAGGCTGACCAAAATCTGGAATAGGGGTCCTCCCGAAAAACAAAGATCCGTTTTTTGGCTAATTCTATGTCCTCTCCGAATTATTCTATGGCTGTGAAACATGGTTAACTCAATATCACAACTACTTATTAGATTCTTGCTTCGTTGTCGGAGATTATCATCATCATCATCATCAGTCTTTAAACGGCTGTCGTTGGACATAGACCTTCCTCGGGATTCGCCATACTTCTCTATCGTGGGCGTCGCGGAGCCAGTACTTTCTAAATTTGTCTAGCTCGTCTCGCCATCTAATATTCTGCCGGCCTCGGTTGCGCATGTGATCTTGGGGGATTCATGTCGTGAGTTGCGATGTCCATCGGTTGTCCGACATTCTTTCAACCTCACCATCCCACTGCCATTTGAGATTTTTAATGGATTCTATGATGTTTCTGACTCCTGTCTTTTTCCAGGTGTACTGTACTGTCTTGTGGTCTCTCCATGTAAGGTCCAGCATAATTCTTCCATGTGCACGTTGCATGGTTCTCAATTCTGTCTCTTGGTTAGGTTCCATGTTTCTGTCGGAGATTATAATGGCATCAATTCTGAAGCCATAATTTGTGCTGAACTAGAATAATGGCGAAGAACACTTGCACCACCCTTTCGTCCCTGTTTGCACAGATCCAACGATAAGACGTGTCCGTCTTCTACTCTGATTGCCAACCTTGGCTTGAGAGCCGGATTCGCCTGCCTTCCATCCATTTATGGAGGTGAGAAGTAGACGCAAACATCTCATCCGAAATTTGAACTCAGTTCGCTAGTTTCATTTACGAAGCTGTTAATCATTAGATCATCTGCAGTCCCCAAACTATTGCTACTACTTCATGGCTATCAACAATACAGCGTGGTATAAATTCGAAAGAAAAAGACTGTGTAAAAAGGATTCGTTACGGGCTGGCTGTGGTAAAGTGATTTTGAGCTCTCTAACACCGAATTCTGACCAAATGCTTAAGCCGAAATTGTATCAATTGCAGATTTCGAACATCGTTTTTTTTTTTCAACAGAAATTTCAAATCAATCAGCCAATAAAGAGCTTAACGAGACTTGGGGCCTTCAATGTTTATTCATCCATTAAAGATTCTTTGGATCTCTCATTCTTCATCCTTCTTATCACTCGGCTGGCTTCAGTGTTCTTTTTTCACGTCTTTCTATGCTTTACACCTGTGGGCAATAGAGATGTAGATTGGTTTGTTTGTTTGTAATAGTTTTTGTCTTGCTTCCTCTCAATCAAAAGACATCAACCTTTAATTCAGATCTCTGCACACCCTTATCACTCGTTGTTTTGATCTCCTTGGAAGCAGGGGTGCCTCGTTCAAACCTTGGTTATGAGAATCCTGGTTTTATTTCTAAATGGCTTTTGTTAAGGAATCGACAATAGATGGACTGCTCTCCCGGAAAAGATGTGAGATCGAGTCTTATCTGAAGTAAAATATTCATTTTGAATGTTTATTTCTGGATTTAGTCGCTGAAGAATAGGCTTGGTTGAAACAAACTTTGCGTTGAATAGCGAGATAGTGAAGATCAGGAAACAGGTCTGGTTAATTACTCTATAGAAACTGTCACGTGATCAATGTCTTTTCGTTGCATGTCGTGTTCAGGGTGATCAATTAAAAATTGGAAAAAAGGGTGATCAACGAATAAGATACTTCTTTCGCCCTTTGTTATCCAAAATTTCGTGAACACTGCCTGACATAAAATAAGAGACCAATTTAGCAAAAACTTTGTAAATTGACCCCCCACTTAAAACCCACGTTAGGGGATTTTAAAAAACAATAGCTCCATTGCTGCGACTGATGCCCACAATACGTATATAGATAACCAGCCAACAAGTAAGCCAACCAGACCCATATGAAACTTGAAAAAAAAACATGTTAAAAGTTTTAGTTGACAGTTTGAAATGACAGTTTCTAAGTGGAAATTATTAAATATTTGTATTGGTGAAAAAATTACATCACTGAATCTCAGAATAATTAAAGTATTATTTCTAGATACAGAGTCTTAAAGAATTGAGAGAAGGAGAAACTAACCGAAAATGACGGCTGTAAAGAGAGATTGACACTTCAAAGTAAGGCGCGAACAAAATATTTTACAAACTCAAAAGAGCAATTTAGGAAGCCAAGAAACCACATAACTTCCTGGTGGATTATTTTGTCTCTTTGCTTTGTTAAATTAATTCTATTCAGAGTTTTTTTTATTCAAAATTCATTTCTTTGGGTCGTTATCTTTTTAAAAAAATGTTTGTTCTGTCATATCCTGACGTAATATTCATCTGCACTTGCTGAACCCGTGGGAAAGACGCAGCTGTTGTCAAACTCAAGTGCAAAGTGAGAAGTTAACTTGGTCTTCCGATGATAACAGCACGATGAGGGATATAAAACCGATACGTGAAATTCACATTCCCCTGCCGTGAGTTGAACCCATGATCAACTGATTGCCAGGCGGCTATCTTACTGATTGAGCTGAATTGATAAGTCTTGGGTATTAACGAAGATATATCATACAGAGACACGCGATATTATTTAATTCTTAATAGTTAAATACATTTGTACAAAAAAAAACAAAAAAACATAAGAAACCGTCATCAAAAACTGTCACTAAAACTGACTACGTAGGATACTTCGAGTTTTCAGTTTGTGTTGTTGACTATGTATGTTTGTATGATTGTATGTATCACTCTTACAGTCTACACAAATGGATCTAGAGGGCTGAAAATTTGAACATTTCATATTATGTCTAGAAAAGGTTTCCGTCCAAATAGGTTTTGAGTGGTATGATTCATTTTGCAAAATAAGTTTTATGTTAAATTTATGTCTATCTCATAATAATTCAGACTTTTTATAGTGATCACTGCCCAACAAAAGGTAGTAGATGTAACTTTCTCATTGATCATCCCTTTTTCCAATTTTTTTTCAATTGATTATACCAAACATGACATGCTGCCATAAGAGTTTGGTCACAGGACGTTATATATATATATATATATATATATATATATATATATATATATACACACACACACACACACATACACATATATATATATATATATATAAATACATATATATACATACATATATATATATATATATATATATATATATATATGTATATATATATATATATATATATATATATATATATATATATATATATATATATATATATATATATATTCAACTAACATTCCAGAAGAAATTTTGTATCACCATCAATTAAAGTATCCGGAAGAGTTTTGATCAATGGATAAGATTCTTCTCTCGCCTTTTGATGTGCTGTGACCACTGGGGGGAAAAAATCAAGCGGGCAAAAACCAGTGACCAATTTAGCATAAACTTATATTGCACATTCAAACCCTCCACTAAAAATCTAAAACGGGAATTTCCAAAGAACAAAAAAAAAATTACTCATTGAGTGCAGTGTGTGAGCAAAATTTCGATTTTCTACTGTGAATGGTGGGGCTGGGGGAAAACCAGATAACTAAATACATAGATACATACATATAAATATCAGAACAGATGAATAACCAAAATCCAGCCATAGGGTAGAGGGTAGCATTAATCAATACAAAAGTTGTGGCAATCTACTTCAGTCAGAATAGAAATTGGAGTAGAGTTTTGCCCGGTAGCAACCAGGCCTGTTGACAACTGAAATTATCAGTTATCTGACGTCACTTCTCTTCCATCGCTCTGTGCCTGTATTTTCCAACCCTCTTCTTTATTCTTTTCAAGTCTGTCGCCCGACCATGTTTTTATGTAAATGTCTTAAAAATATGGATTAGTTTCATATGCAGGAATTTTCCTACCTAACATTCTTTTCTCTCCGCCCCTTTTCTACCACAGTAAACTACCTAATCCCTTTTTTCTCTCACTATCTTCCCTTAACTTCTCATGAGACTATATAGTTTTCTTTTCTGATATCTCTCTTGATCTACCCTTATATAGATAACTTTCCCCTTATCTTATTACTGAAAGCGTAACATTCAATCGCTGATATAAAAATGTAGAATAAAATTATTGATAAATTTTGCATACATTTCTCCTTCATTTTCTTCATTTTTTCTTCATTTCTTTTCATTCTTTCTTTCTTCAATTTCTGCTGTATTTACCCCATTCTTTCTTTTTTTCCTTAATTCTTACTGTATTTCCCGCCTTACCTTCTTTCTTTCATCTTTTCCCCCTCTCCTTCTTCTTTCCTTTCCTTCCTCTTCTCTTTTTTGTTTCTTCCATTCTTCCTTTCTCTCTTCTTTTTTCTTCGTTTTTTCTTTCACCAGGTTTTTGGTTCTTTTTGTTTTTCAGTAATCCCATTAGTTCTTCATTTCTTTGTTTTTTCATATTTGTCTTTTTTTCCTTTCTGTCTTTCTTTTTTTTGTTTGTATTTTTTCTTTCATTGCTGTCATTTTATTAATGATATTACCATCATCATCAGCATAGCCTTAACCCTAAACGCCATGCTACCGAAGTCATCCTCTTCTTCATTCACACATCCTCAAAAAATAACAATATATAAAGGTTACTAAAAACATGAATTCAATTATTTTAAAATCAGTGACGTCACTAGTGCTTTTTATCTTTTCTGTTCCAACTTTCACTTTCACTTTAGAGGAAAATGTTAAGCGTTCGTCTCTCAGCAAAGACGCGGGCTTATTCACAGGTGACAATAGAGCGCTATTTTCAGGGGAGGGCGGTTAAATATACCTTTCGTGACGTCATTCTATTTAAACCTTGGGGAAGTACGTCAATTTTCGCTAACAGCCAATCAAAATCATTCTACTTTTGCCAGAGATAGAAATATTGTATAATCTTTCTGTCTGTCTGTCTCTCTCATTTTTTGTCCTGCTTTTTTAAAAATATCTTTTTATTTTTTTAAAACATTTTTTGTTATGACGTTTTGTTTGATTTTTTTTTCATTTTGATTCAATACAATTCCTTTAATGTTTGTTTCTTTTTCTTAGTTTTTCCGTTCTTACGTCACTATCTCTCTTTACAAACATGTGCCTTTCGAAACTTTTACCTGACACTCCTCCCTCCTTATTTTAGCTTCTTTCTTTTCCCCTTTTTTGATCTGCATTTTCTACCTGACTGAGCAGACGTCGGATTGTAAATATCTCCAATCCATTTACTAGAGGAAGAAAAAAAGAGATAATCTGGAATAAATCGGTTAATCCAAGGGTCAATCGATGACTAACTGGTCATCAGCTGCGTATAAAACCATGGAATACATCGAGTTAAATAGCCTCGCATCAGAAAGACCAGTCCAAGCGACTGGAGAGAAAAGAAACCGTATTTTGTTCCGATTGTCTGGCATTGAACGTCTTTACCCACCGCCTGTTCGATGGAAACCAATCCGATCACAAAGCGAATCATCCAGAAAATGGAATCAGGACACCAGTCTCCTATTCCAGCCAAAATGACCAATTTGGATTTTACGGTTAATGAATTTAGTTCGTTTTGTAGGTTAGAAGTGTGGGATTGTTACCAAATATTCTTGGTCAAATATAAGGGAAACTGCGACTGAGATACGGTGAGTACCAAATTATATTTTATCCAACTTTGTTTTTAAAACACACACACACACACACACACACACACACACACATATATATATGTATTTATATATATATATGGATATGTTTATGAAGCAATCAATTTATCGGTCTATCTGTCTTCGTTATTTGTTCTTAGCCATCTATTCATCAATCAATTCATTCATCCATCTATTTATTCATCAATTTTTATTTACTTATCTTTCAATACATTTATCTATTTATCTATATATTTCCATCTATCTATCTATCTATTAATGCGTGTATATAAGTGTTCAGAGAGGTATATCTATCAATCTCTCTCTCTTTCAGTCTCTGTTTCTCTCTCTCTCTCTCTCTCTCTCTCTCTATATATATATATATATATATATATACATATATATATATATATATATATATATACATATATATATATATATATATATATATATATATATATACATATATATATATATATATATATATATATATATATATATATATATATATATATATATATATATATTCCTGCTATCCAAAAGTAGAACTTTTCTATAAAGATATATCATAAGCAGTTCTTTCTTTGCTGGGAAAGATAACATCTGAGAGGATGGAATTATGAAGTTGCTCAAAAGAGGACAGACAGTAGTTGAACTAAATTGTTCTTCAATAAATCTGATTTGGAAAAAAATATCTTGATTTTATTCAATAAAGCGGAAGAACCCAATAAATATCAATTTCAATCAGAGGCTCCTAATAAAAACATTTCGTAAGCCGAAGAGAGGCAAAGTGAAGGAGCAAATACCATCAATTTATATGGGAACAGTTTTTAAGGGACCCAAGTCCAATGAATGGTGACGTTCGTATATCAGGGTGAGTCGTCAGAGAAAGTACACGAAATTGGATTGTGGAAGAGAGAGGAAGAGGGTGCACGTTGCAAAATAAACGCTGTGTGCTATTTTCGCTTTTTGCTCTTTTTCGTAAAAACAGAAAAAGTAGTGTCACTTCTCCGCTATTACGAAAGCCATCATTGCTTTAAACTATGATCATCTGGGGTTAATTTCAATTTTTTGTGCAACAGCTAGCACTTGTCCAGAGGTATCAAAAAGCAAAATAGAGATCGTATGTATGCTAAGCTTTGCGTAAAACTACCTCAAAAACTTCTTTCAAGTTCCTTTAAGCAACCTTCAGAATGAGCTTTTCTGTGGAGCTTTGGAACGCAGACATTTTCCCGTAGAAATTAATGGTTTTTGCTTTTTCGCTATACGTCATTTTGTCCTTGGGGAATCTGTACATAACTTTGTGCGTGAGTTCAATTTTTGAAAACGTTACAATTTATAGATATACAAATATTCACATAAATCAAAATTAAATCAATAAAAATTCAAGCATTCAGATACGTATGAGAGTTCTATTAGGTCGGCAGTAAGCCACCTGTAGGGATGCACAGAGAGACAATTACTATACACATTACGCCTGAGATCCAAAGATGCTCTTCATAAAGCTGGAATTCGTCGAGAAAAAGCTGACAATAGTAGGAAATCCAGTGGATTCCTATCTAACTAGTTAGGACTTGCGATATCGGATATTCACCATGCTTAGCTTAATATAGCCACGGACAATTCTTAAGGCATCACATAGGAAGGAAATTCACTATAATAATCTACCATACTAGCTTGCTAAACATCGCTTTATGTAAGACACCACGAATATTTACTTAGCTTAGCGTAGTCTGATACGTGGGGACAGTTATGAGACACCTATAGGAGTCGCTTAAACAATGCTCCACTGTCAACCGCTTATGTTGGCCTAAATCATGTTCAGTGATTAACGAACAAGGTAGGAAAGAGGAGTGAACAAACGATGTAATATCACCTAAATTATTTATAACGAGCCTTGGAAAACTGACCGGGAGGGAATGGGAATAAACATAGACAGAAGATATATATATATATATAACTGAAAGAAGTAACCTCTAGATCTGGTGTGGTACGTATCTGCGAGGATGAACAGTTACATAGTTCATGGTAATGATAATTTTGAAGGAATGCGCAAAGACTGTTTATGATAAAAACGGGGCTTTAAGATAGATTTTGATAGGTATAGTAAAAAACAACGAAAAGTCTCTATCCAGTATTTCCATGCCTACGGCATATCATAGAGAATGGGGCCCTTCCTTCTCTTGGTTGGTTTGGGTTGACTTACAAACATTTTCTTACCTGGAACGAAATTGATTTTAGTTGTGTCCAGAAGAACCTTTTGAAACAAAGAAACGAAAATGATGTCGAAATGCAAACACAGAGGGAAATTTAAAGTTTAGCCTGACAAACCACACATTGACAATGACACCTACTACTACTACTACTACTACTACTACTACTACTAATAATAATAATAATAATAAACAATAACACTTATTACAACTCATTTTAAGTCGTACCAAACATATAATTCACTCAATATAAAATACCAGGTACAAATATAAACTACAACTTAACGCACTATACACATGAAGAGACTCATAATACACTAAAAATTAACCCCAACGTTTCAAACTAGCAAGAGTAATATTAAACTTGCAAATATAACACCTATAATATGCATGATCACCATTCACTGGCTTGATACTTCCACTAATTGAGTCACAATTCGCCCTTTCGCCAACTAAGTGACTAACTACTACTAATTCGATACCAATATAGCTTTGATACTCAAACTTAGATTAAACGATACGATGATAGCAATAATATCTTAATGAATAGAAAAGAATAAAATAAAAGACTACAGAGATTCTAATCGCTGTTTAAAAATCAATATTAAAAATAATTGATTATTATTCAAGTGAACACTCACATACTGAAAATATTTGATCATAGTGACGTTTGAGCCCACTTTATGAGCCAAACAAGCAAACCTCTGACCCAAAACAACACGTTTATAAATTACTTCTCCTTATAAGCTCTTTACAACCATCATATTGATACAAAATACACCCAACATATGAAATACAAAACCCACTAAAATCAATTGAGTTTCAGATTAAAAAAAACTATTTTACAATCTACCATTCTCCTGCTGATATGCCGTAGGCATTGAAATATCGTAATTTTCCTAAGTTTTCTGTTCTTTTTTTACTATATATATATATATCACGGACACAGCGGATTTGATATTCATATGGGTGAACATGAGTAAAAATGACACGAAAGCGAGTCATGTCTGTTGTTATACTTACTGATCATTCATCAGTAGAACATTTTTAGGATAACCTACGTAAGTAAGCCTCGTTTAAAAAAATGATTATGTAGTATGAAATAACATCAATAGACAATACACATAAAACCTTGTATAAAATGACGAACTACACAAATGGCTAAAACTATATAATGAAGGGAGTTGGCGTTTGGTCAACACCGCTGGTGTGCCATGTTAACATAACTGTTTTGTTTTCAAAATCCCCAAAACGGTTACACGATAAACAACTGGTGATCCCAATAATTTATACATTGTGCCATGATAACAAAATATGTATGAAATAGGGAAAAACAGAAAAAAATTACGTTAATTGCATTGACAGATATTGGGAAATAGGTGACTGAAGTGACACAAAAAATCTTTTCGAAAAAAGATTATTAATGTTTAGTGTGTAAAGCTGTAAAGCTTTCTAGACTATACATGAATATTGGAGGGATAAGTTATATCCAACGTAATGGCGAACCTTTTTTGTATAGACAATGAGGAAAACACAGATTGGGTGGATACGTATTTATTTATTGACGATATTCAATGACCTACACATCATCAGCGAGAAATTTGTTCATTACCAATGAAACGTAAATGAGTAAATACCTATTTAACCAATGTGCTTTCCTCATTGCCCATAAAAGGTCTTCACTATATATATATACATATGACATTATCATATATATATATATATATATATATATATATATATATATATATATATATATATATATATATATATATTGTGAAAACAAACTCAAAACTCTCTCCCCTAATGGACTTAACACCAAACTTAACAACCCTAATTACACAGATCTTTAAATCATAATCCTCCTACTTACGATTACCTCACATTCACATCTACCCCTCACAGATACATCTTATACTGGGGACTTCAAAGTCCCCCGTAACAACCACTACCTTAATAAGGCATCTCACTTGTACAAATCAGAGCCAGCATATTTTCGATGACCTGTGAGGTTAATACCTATGAAGTTCCTTGACTTCATCACCCCTCCATTTATACTATCCCTAACCTACCCACACAATCTAACACCAAAGCACTTCCCTCCTACCCTGTCACCCTATGTCTTCTCCAAGACCTATTACTGCTGTTAAGACCACAAACTTTATATATATATATATATATATATATATATATATATATATATATATATATATATATATAGATAGATAGATAGATAGATAGATATAAACTATAAAATATCTATAACTATACATCTATATACAAAACCCTTTTCTCAAAAACTGAAAAGAGTGCCATGGATGTCTGCTGCACACCATAGCTCGTATTTGGTGCAAAACATGAGTCGTTAAGTTCACTTCACCAAGCTTTGGCTCAACCCAAACTACGCAGTTTTATATTAAAGCACTTGTGTGTGAGATGTGCATCTGTTACTCCTGGATTTTTTCTTAATAATTTAGCAATTTTTCAAATTTTGGAATTGTGCGTTGGCAGAGGGTGAGGATGAGAAGCGAAAAAGATACCATCTATCATGGTAGATACGGAACCTACACTATCATTCCGAAAACTGAGAATTGACACAGAGAGAGAGAGAGAGAGAGAGGGGGGGGGAGTAGGCGGAGATTGCACTATGTAACATATTTTCGGGTGAAATTGTAATTCTAATAGAACATACTATTATATATACTATGAAATATATCGCTAAACATATATTACAATTTGCCAGAAATAATATCTCATATGCATTAAAATCGACTTTTCGAAATATATATATATATATGCGTAGTGATTCCGTGAGTAAGAATTACGTGCTGTTTGGAAGATCGCAAAGAAATACTTTTTCTTGTACGATTTTGGAATCAGCAGGAACCTCTTACGGGATGCAGACTTTCTCTGGCAAGACTGCAGGCTTCTCTGCAAGACTGTCTCTCTTGTATCTTCTCTATATAAAGAGAACCAACGGCAGCTGCAACTACTTCTTCTTGATGCTAAACAGGATACCTTTTTTGTTAGTGTTGTCACCGAGGAAAAAGGGAGGGCGATAAAAACAATAATTTCAAAAGAGTGAAATCTCTGAGCGAATCGGTGACGTCATCAATCTCCTTTACATTATCAAGGAATGTGACAATAGTCAGAGGAAGTACGGAGATAACTTACAAGCGATCAGCACGGATTTAGCGAAGCAAGTTCAAACTTTAGCCTAGGTTGTTCATATTTCTTTTATGCTAATACCCCTGGGAAAGACATGAACCCAGTACAATTTGATATATGTCCTATCACCAGATATTTTGAAAAAAAAATTCTTAATGAAGTATTTTAATGGTATTATTTTCTTTATTTTATTACTGATTGCCAAACTCCAGTACAAAGTCAGGAGTTGACTTTGTTTTCCAATTGTAACAAGAACAAAAAGAACAATCCACAGTAAAACTCAGCAACTCTTGTATTGCATATATAATAAATCATTAGAAAAATGATAAGATTATAGAAGGATATATTTTTGTATAAATGAATTTATTAGAATAGAATAAACTGGTGCGGAATGGTTTACGTTATTATGTAATTTAACCTAGCAAGAAAGACTTCCTCCTGGCAATCATCTGGTCAAATCATGGTTGGAAAATGTGAATAATACATATCTGTTCACACCCATAATTTGGTTGAGGATTGTTCCTGTTCTTTTTATGTTAGAAAAATAAACTCAAATTTAATTTTGGAGTCTGAAAAAACTCTATCGCCTTGTTTCTATTTTGGCCTTTTGATGGAATATGTTAGCCATGACATATGAGGCAATGATTGCGTCTTCATTCATCGAACAATCTATGGTGACCCAACCATTTTAGCAATTGTAGGTTTTACACGGGGCCGAGATGTTGACCCGACGACCAAGATAGTATGTCTGCTCTGAATGCCCTGCTATTTATACATAGCTGAGGATAGAAGTGGATTCATGTCCTTCCCGATTTCATAAGAGCAAAGTGAATGTAAATTATTCCTGCCAGAGTTTGAACTCGTTTCGCCGATTTCATTCTTCGCATTGTTAACCGTTAGGCCGCCAAAATAAGGATGGAAGAACGAAGTTGAAAACATTTAATATGGCGTTTCTATGGATATCCATAATAGTCAGCCTTCCCTTGGGTTGTCATGAATAATTATTCGGTTTTCTGGGTGGTACTTCAAGCCCCTGTCATTCCCTGCCAATTCTTAAAACAACTGGTTTTCAAACATTATCAAACTTCCAGCCATTCCTTGACACTTCTTGATACATGGTTTTCAAACAGACGTAAACAATGGCCCTATCATTCCCTGCCACTGTTTAGTCTAGTTTTTTAACATTAGCCAACTCTCTGCCATTCCCTACAATTTCTTAATGCTACGAGTACTTAAACAAACTCTCTGCCATTTCCTGACACTTTTTAATACTATTAGCTTTCAAAGATTAGCAAACTCCCTGCCATACCTTGGCCTTTCTTAGTACTACTAGTTCTTGAACCATCATAAACAAACACCCTGCCATTCCCTGACACTTCTTAATACTACTAAGTTTCAAACATCAGCAAACTCCCTACCATTCCCTTCACTTTTTGATACTATTAGTTCTAAAACGTGAACAAACTCTTGGTATTACCCACGACACGTTTCATCAACTTTTTAGTGCTAGTAGCATTAAGATGTGGCATGGTTAGTTTTTGGATCGAAATATTTCATCAACATGTGGCAGGAATAGTTTCTGCATCAAAATATTTCATTGACTTGTTGTAGAGAATGGCAGGAAATAGCTGGGATAAAGAGCACTGTCTCAGTTTCCTTGAAATCGGATTTATGGGAAGTTACAAACGGCAATTTCCTCAAAAGACGGTTCGCCTGAATGTAATACAACACAATCCTCTTTTTCGCCGTGCATTTGATATTCTAATTTTTCAAAATATATTTTTTGTCTTTCCCACTTCAATAATGTCATTGGGTTTATTAGAATCAGAAACGAAAGACATAAGCAGAAAAAGGAAATAGACAGCTCTGGTTAGGCGCTCGAGGTGACCAACGTATTTTGGCAGCGTGCCATTTTGGGGTGATCAAGTGAAAAATTCACGAAAAAGTCCAAACTATAAAAACGTATGAATGCTGCTAGACACTAACCAAGGACCAATTTAGCGTAAACATACATTGCAAATTTTATACCCACCTAAAAACCTATTTGAAGACATCTTTTTCGAAAAGCAGAAGAAGTGTTTTCTCTAGACATAATCAGGAGTAAATGTTTGAATATTCAGCCCTGTAGCTCCTATAGTGATTCCCGTACGCGTAAAGCATAGCCAGTCAGACTAACTAAAAAGCTTGTTGAACCTATGTTGACAGTTGGGTGTCAGTTTTAGTGGACGGTTTAAAAAGGATATTTTTGATAAAGAGTGTGAACGTTTTATCTGGTCATAAATCAAATGAAATTTACTTTACAATTTCTCTAAAGCTGATAACGTGACGAGGAACAATTACCTTGCAACTGCGTTCATCTATATCGTGTGTGTCTCTTCTCTCTCGTAATTGATCGTATCGTTAGCGTTTATCGTTTTTTCTTGAAGCGAAGATAATGAAAGAAAGAAAAAAGATAGAGAGAAAGAAAGGAAGGGCGAAAAGAAGGAGGGAGAGGGACTGGATAGAGAAAAAGGAAATAACGACGGATAAACGGAGAAGGAGAAAAATGTTATGAATAAAGAGAAAAAAGTGAAGAAGAAAACGGAAATGTAGAAGAAGAAAACAAAACTCACCGAAATGATAAGAGAGACAAAACAAAGAAGATAAAGAAGAGGAAAGGAAGGAAAAAATGAAGAAGGAAAGAGAAAGGAACAGATGAAAAAGAAAAAGAAAATGAGGTTTTATCTAAAAATGCAAAGAAAAAAAAGTACTTAGATAATGGAAAAAACGAAGAAGGTGCGCATGGGAAAGAGAAAGAAAAAATAAGTGGAACGAAGAACGAGAAGAAATGAAGGAGAAAAAGAAAAAAAAGTATGTACCAAAATAATGGTAAAAAAGACTAAGAAGAAGATGTGAATGGGGAAATATAGAAAAAAGAAGTCGTACGAAGTAAGAGAAGAAGAAGAAGAAGAAGAAGAAGAAGAAGAAGAAGAAGAAGAAGAAGAAGAAAAAGAAGAAGAAGAAGAAGAAGAAGAAGAAGAAGAAGGAAAATGAAAGAAAAAAAGAATATCAAGAACTGCGAAATTGATTTGGAAATAATTAAGACAGAAAATAAACTAAAATCCCAACATCCATTGCAAATGTGTTGCTTGCTCGCTGTGCTTAAAGCACAAGACCCGCGTCTGTCTACTTCCGGTGAAATCTGTGTGCGTTGTTTCCGAAAAGCGGGAATGTATTTTTATTCCCGGAAAGCTTCCGGTAACCCCGCAGTTGGCGTAATTGTTTAACATAGGCCAGCTGTGTAGGAGATTAAATCGAAATAAGTTCCCGAATACCATTTACACGGTTGAATAATCTTTTTTTACTTATTATTATTATTATTATTATTATTATTATTATTATTATTATTATTATTATTATTGTTGTTGTTATTATTATTGTTGTTGTTGTTGTTGTTGTTGTTGTTATTGCTGCTGTTGTTGTTTTTGTTGAAAGAAGAAGTGGTAGTAGTAGTAGTAGTAGTAGCAATTGCGACCTGGGTTTCTAAATTACTGTACAATGTGCATTTTAGTGTGTCTTCCGGTCGGGAGTCAGTTATAATTGTACGTCTTTATCAACGAAGCTCTGTATTTACTATGAGTTCAATTTGAGAGAATTTGAACGCGTTCACACTGGATGCTACCACGCATGCGTATACGTATGTGTCGACAAAGAACCATCGAAAGCGGTAGACAAACGATCATATATATATATATATATATATATATATATATATATATATATATATATATATATGTATTCATATATATATATATATATATATATATATATATATATATATATATATATATGCTCAAAATAAGCATGTACCTGCAGCTAAAATGTTTAGAAATTTAGAATTTTAGGTATATACATTTTACACTATATTGTATGCATACTCACCCGCACACATACACACTCTCACTCACATACACACACATATATATTTATATGTGTTAAGGCACGTCGGTTGCATGCATGTAGGGTACATCAAGTCCATTACATGATGATGAAAAAAGATATTCCTTCAGTAGTCATAAGAACTTGTAAGAATAAAATTCTTGTCTGAAACACACTTGAGACTTGCAAGGATCACTAAGCTGATGCATACAATAGAAATGGGACTCCTTTACTGACTGTCAAACATCAATGGGAGTTTTCTCTTGAGGGACGGGCGCACTTTATCTTTAATGCAAAGGGGTTTTACCAAAAGATTGACCCTCAAACTGAGAACCATGCAACCTGTACAGGAAAGATCCATGCTCAATGTAAGTTATAGATATCATAGAAACCATTGGATAACTCAAATGGCAATGGGCAGTCCATGTTACATGGATGTCAGACAACATGAGGACATTGCAACTTTCAACATGAATCCTTAGAGATCATATGCGGAACTGTGGCTAGCAAAAAATTAAGATGGTGTGACTTACTACATAAGTTGATAAAGTATTGGTTCCCATGATAAAGAGATATGGTGGATTTTGAGGAAGGTCTCTGCCCAAATACAGACCTTGAAGGCTGCTGCTGCTGCTGCTGCTGATGATGATGATGATGATAATGAACGTAAGCATCTGCGTCTGAAACTTGAACTTGACTTGCCGTTTTCTGAGCTGGTAACTGTTATGCCACCCTTTTCTGGTTTTGACATCCGCTTATTTATCATCAACGTGAACCTGGAAAGGAATACTTTTGAATGATAAGAGTAATTATCGCTTTCAGCATCATCATCATCATCATCATCATCATCAGTCTTTTAGCGTCCGTCGTTGGACATAGACCTTCCCCAGGATTTGCCACACTTGTCTATCATGGGCGTCACGGAGCCAGTATTTCCTGAACTTGTCTAGCTCGTCTCTCCATCTGACATTTTGCCGGCCTCGGTTGCGCATGTGGTCTCGGGGAATCCATGTTGTGAGTCGTAATGTCCATCGATTGTCTGCCATTCTTGCAACATGGCCAGCCCTCAAATCATTGCTTTATTGGTTTCCTTTCAATATTTTCAATTAATTTCATATTTGTTTCAAGAAACAAATTGGTGTTGAAGACATTATAAACATGACACAACATGGCTTCTTTCAGACTTTTTTTGTTTTTGTTTTTTTGCTTGACAAAAAACAGAAATTTCTTGTCTGTTCTTTTGGGGCTGGGTTGTCCTGCGTGTCAGATACTTTTTTTTAAAAACTTTAATCTTTGTTTTCTCTTTCAACTTCACGTCCTCCCAACGACCTACATATCTAACTACCTACGTTACTTATCCACTTAGAAACAGAGAAAAGGCATAAGAAAGAATAAAATAAAACGAAGAGTCACAAATTTAAAAACAAATGAAAGAATTAAAAAAAAAGATGTAGCCGGTTACAGACAAAGAATCAAAAGAAAAAAAACATTAAAACAGGTCTGCTTAGTCTCACAATAGAAACTGTCAGGTGAGCAACGTCTTTTGGCAGCATGCTATGTTGGGGGTGATGATTACCTAAAAAGACAACGAATAAGTTACTTCTCTCACGTTTTGGTTTGATCGACTGAAAAGTCAGAATTCTCAAAAAGAAAAAAAAAGAAGTTAAAACAAGCATGAACAACACAAACTAGGTGTCTATTTAGCATAAACTTGCATTGTAAAACTGAGCTCCCGCAAGAAACCTTTTGGGAGGCTTTTGAAAAACAAAAGCCGTTTTTCTAGGCAAAATGAGAAAATGTTCGAATTTTCAGCCCTTTAGCTCGATTGGTGTGGCATGTATACATCATGCATGGATAGCCAACCAGCAAGACCTTCTTGAAAACTGAAGAGACTTATGTTGATGTGACAGTTTTTGTTGACGATTTTTTGATAAACGAATGAAAAAAGACGTTGTCAGCATCAAATGAAGAATTTGAATAAAAACAATGAAAAAATTAAACGGAAGGAATAAACATGGAAAAACAAACAAAAAGAAGACATTTTTTGCGTAGAACCATTTTCAAAGGAACTGAAAGATTGGCTTCTCTGTCTTTGCTTATCTTGTCTGCATGCTCAATGGGAAGAATTGAAAGAAGGAATTTTGGAGGCTTTTTCCTTAATTTCTTTCTTTTTTGCTTTCTTTCTTCTCCGTTCTTTCTATAAAGTATTTATTTCGTTCTTAATTTTCTCCTCTTTTGTCACGCTATCTCTTTTTCTTTTGTCAAGTCTTTCTTTCTTCCCTTTGTCAAGTATTCCCCGATCTCGTTCTTTTTTTTCAAGTCTTTCTTTTTTTCCTTCCTCATCTTCTTCCTTTCACCAAGTCTATCTTACTTTCTCTTCTTCCTTTGTCAAGTTTTTCTTTCTCTCTTCATCTCCTTTTTGTCAAATCTTCCTTCCTTTCTTTTTTTTTTTTTTGTCTCCTTCTTCTTGTCAAGTCTGTCCGTATTTTTTTTCACTTTCTTTTATCTCCTTCTTTTTGCGAAATCTTTCCTTTCGTCATATTTTTTCCGATGATTCCCCCTTCTTAGTTCAATCTTTTTTACCCATTTCTTTAATTTCCTTCCTTTACCCTAATCATCCGTATTGCACCCTTTTTCTGTCTCCTTTTCGTTTCTCCAAGATTTTCATTCTTTTTCCCATCGATTTTATTTTCCTTATTTCAAATAGCATTTCTTTCTTTTCTTTTGTTGGACTCCAGTCCAAAAATGGAGTCGATTTTTTTACAGTTACAAAAACAAGAACAATCCTCACCAAATTCAGAGTAGTACAAAATCACATTCTCCTATCATGATTTGAAACGGCGACCAACTGATTATTTGATCTGTCTCATTCAGATTGAGCTTAATTGATAAGTCTTACATAACGAAAATGTATGTGGGAAATATACAAGGCATTACTTGTTTCTACTAAATATGCCAAAAGAAACAATGTTCCCCAACAGTTATATGAAATTAGAACCATGTGAAAGGGATCCGGCTCTCTTATCGACTGAGCCAAACTAACTATTGTTACATATCTAGGAAATTAATGTTACAGATACACAAGGGCTTTTTTTTCATTCTATTAAATAAATACAGTCGTACAAAATATGTATTTTCATAATTTGTAATTTGTTATGTATGCAATAAGAATGTTTAGGTAATCATAATCTATCGGAATAATAGTCGGTGTGGGGTTTGACCCTGCATCAGACATTCTTGTCTTTCTTTTTTTATTTTTATCTTTCTCCCTTTCTTCTTTCCTCGCTTCCTTTCTTTCTCTTTTCCTTTCAGCGTACTAACTCACTTTTTCTGGAAGCGATCACCCAGGCTCGTTTCTCTGATCTCTGCATTCTTTTCTCCTTGAAAATAAAACCGCCACCCGTTTCTCACCCGTTCTGTCACTCTGCAAATTAGCCACACACACTTTGCATAACCTTAGAACTTCCTTTCATGTGGGTCAGTGCGACCTCGGTACCCAGATTGAAAACAAGATATCGTCTTTTCACAAAAAAAAGTTGTTGTTTTTTTCTTCAAGGAAAGTTTTGGATAGTGTTGAGCCAAAAAGAAAAGAAATGGCAAAATATCTTTCATTACTGAGGAAAAAAGTTGAGCCAACCCCTTTGAGAGAAAAGTTGTGCAATCTGATGTTGCCAGAATAAACATTGAAATTTAAAGGCCCTGTTGCCCCCGGATTTAACGCATTTGCCAATAAACAAACAAAAGGGGTTACACTCTAATGAGCATTTAAAATCTCCCTTGAGAAATCAGTTCATTTTAGGGGTGAGCAAAAACACAAATCAAACATTACTATCATTGATTTGCAAATCACCTGGATTTTTTTATGCATTCTTCAACTTAGTACATTTTAAGGGTGCTTATTTCAAAATGCATTTCTACAAAACGCCATTTTGGCTAATTTATGGTTAGTTGGTATAGAAAGAAACCAACCCAAGTTCTCTTTACTTCCTTCTTCTAGATCATGCTTGGGCCTGTCTCACCCTCTTTTTCTGTCTCTCTTTGAATAAATACTTTATTAGAAACAATTTTTTGGCTGTTACTTCCAAGGTTTGATCTTAGAATATCGTTGTAACAAATGAAAAATGGTAAAAATTTTGCTTTTTGCAATCCGTATTTTAGACAGTCTGATCGTCATTTTTAGACAAAACATATACAAACCATTCCATGCATTATTGATTTTATCTAGAAAGAAAAAGTCGACCAACAGACAAGGCGGATGATTTTTTACCAAAAATCAAGTGTCGACCAATACACAAGGCATATAAAGGATTAATGATATTTTACAAAAACTCAAGAGTCGACATATACACGGGACAGAGAACAGATTTTTTTTTTTTTTTTTACCAAAAAGCAAGATTCAACCTCTATACGATACGTATAGATTAAAGATTTTTCCGGATGTTGGATTAATGATTTTTCACCAAAAATCTAGGATCGACCTATACACTACACATGGATTAATGGTTTTCCTATCAAAAATCAAAATTCGACCCGTACACAAGTCATATGGATTAGTGATTTTCTCAAAATTCGACCATTACACGATTCATATGGATTACTGATTTTTCTATCAAAAATCAAAATTTAGTCAATACGCGAGTCATATGGATTAATGCTTTTTCTATCAAAAATCAAAATTTGATCTATACGCGAATCATATTTTGGATTGATGATTTTCTTACCAAAAGTCAGGAATCGGCCTATACACAACGCAAATCATGAATTATTGATTTTTACTAAAAATCAGGAGTCGACCTATATACAAAACATATTGGATTAAAGAGTTTTTTTACCAAGTATCGAAATTTGATCAATACATGTGTCCTGTGATTGCTCAATAATTTCTTCACTAAAATTGAAGGGTCGACCTATACACGAAGCATGCGCTGGATCATCGATTTTCGATTAAACATCGAGATTCGACCTATACACAAGTCATATGGATTGGTAATATTTCTACCTAAAATCTAGATTCGATCTTCAAGCGAGTCATTTTTCGATAATTTTTTTACTGAAAATCATGAGTCGACCAATATACGAAGCCTATGCTGGATTGATGATTCTTTACCAATAATGGAGATCCAACCTCTACACGAGACATATGGATTAATGCTTGTTTTTGGTAGAAAGATCAAGATTCGATTTACACGTGACATTTGATGGATTAATTTTTTCTTTACAAAATAATCAAGATTCGACCAATACACGAGGCACATCATGGGATTTTTTCTTTTAAATCAAAAGTCGACGTATACATGAGGCATATCATGGATTAACAATTTTTCAACCAAAATCACGTGTGCTCCGATGAACGTAGTATTTCATGGATTACTAGTTACCAAAAATCATGAGTCGACGTATACATGAGGCATATGGATTCATTACTTACTGCAAGAGTCGAAAATTACGTACGCCATATTATGGATTAATAATTATTTTCCTGGAAAGTCCGGAGTCGACCTATACCTATGACCGATTATCAATTTAACAAAAAAACTTGGATTAAAGATATTTTTTACCAAAACCAAGCGTATATACTAGGCAAATGGCAATTAATACACTGAAATAAAATATTCCCTTGTCTTATATGATCGTTTTGTGTTTCTCATTAGATGCTATTAAGAGAGTTTAATTCCATCCAAATTCGTTCAAAAAGTTCGCTTTTGATTGAATATCACCTGTTACATCTGTGCACATGTTTTGTCAAAGTTTGTACTCATTTGTTCATTGAATGTAACATTAAAAAGATTTAGTTTTCCGGGATATGTTCTTTTTTCAAAATTTGCAATTCACATACAAAAGAATACTGGTGAAGTTTATGGCAAAATTATCGTTTATGATCAACGTTATACATACAACGTGGGAAGTAGTCAATATACTATCTATCTATCTATCTACCTAATTCAATTTATCCATATCGATCTAAAAAATGAACAAATAAAAGGAATAATATCTGAATATTAGCAGCTGACAAGCTTTGAGATGTCACACTTAATAACCTTTTAGAACTATTGACATTAAACGTCGAATTAAAAGAAAATATAATTCGATAAAAAAGG
Organism: Thysanoteuthis rhombus; assembly: GCA_963457665.1. Taxonomy (NCBI): domain Eukaryota; kingdom Metazoa; phylum Mollusca; class Cephalopoda; order Oegopsida; family Thysanoteuthidae; genus Thysanoteuthis; species Thysanoteuthis major. The sequence continues at coordinate 27,803,801 of OY735237.1, forward strand.
TGACATCTTGAAAATGTCTGTGAATGTCTGTAAAGACGTGATTATATGCAGAGCGATTTTTTCATCAGGAGCAGATTCTCCGGTTTGAAATTTTCATTTTGTCACTTTTTCAACAGGTTGAGTGATTCCGAATTTTCGGAATGACGTCATTTTTGAAAGTACTAAGCTGATGTCAATATAGATATGAATAAACTGAGACAGGATATCGGAAGAAACTGGGGTAGATATATAGGTAGATGGATATGAACATAAATTGATAATCGAAAGAAAGGGTGGTGGAGTCCTTTTCATCTAAACCGATTTCCTCTAATTTTATATACTCTCTCTATATATCATATGTACATATATATGTTTTTTTTTCTTTTTTAATTAAGTGCA
>OY735237.1:27804378-27819378 GCA_963457665.1 Thysanoteuthis rhombus
CAATCTTCTGACGTCATTCAACAAGTGGCATCACGTACGCATCGTGACGACATCATTCCATATAATCATTTTCACAATACCATTTTGCCTTTGTGAAAAAATGTCGTTCTGAAAGTGCTATCGTGACGTTACAGCACACGTGATCACGTGCGAGAATCCATCTTTTTAAAGAATCGAATAGAAAGAGAAAAAACATCGTGTACCATCCAGATTTCTCTCCCCCCACCCCTCAGTTATTATATATGTTTAAGCTCATAGTATCTTTCAAGCACAGTTTTGTGTATATGTATATAATTCCCCGCCCCTATCTCTCACTACCTATATATATATATATATATATATATATATATATATATATATATATATATATATATATATATATATATATATATATATATATATATATATATATGTGTGTGTGTGTGTGTGTGTGCGTATATATATGTACGTGTGTGAGTGCGTGTGTGTATGTATCTATGTGTAAGTGTGTGTACTGCCGAATAAGCGAAATTGCCCAACTGGCGAAGTCGTAACTTTAAAATTTTTTTAAAATTTCCCACTAAAGATCTGTGAAATTTCATAAAAATGAATATATATGTAGTTTTTTGATCGTAAAAAAAAAATAGTTGTGAAATCAAACTTTTTAGTAAAATTCACCATTGAGGCAATTTCAACAGTTCGACGTTATTCATGCCCAAGCGGTTGCTTGCATGGGAAATAGAATCAGCAAGCCATTCACTTCGTACTAGTACCCTTGGGAAAGGTATGGATAGGAATAAATATGTTGGTGACATCGAAAATAGTTATTGGTTAAAAAGAATTTGCACATAGTAATTTCACCTATCAATATACTAAGATTTAAAAAAAAAAAAAAAAGGAGCTTCCCTGAAAATTCAAACCAATTGGGAGAATAGAATTTTGTTTAAGGACTTATATTTGTTTATTTATGTCTATGTCACTGCAAGTTTTTATGAAGGCAAAATAGATCTATCTACGGTAATTGTTTGGTATAGGTTCACCAAAAAATGTCGATTATTTTGCGGACACGTTTCTATTGAATTATTACGGAACAAATGAAAGCTGAAAACTCTAGAGAGTTGAAATTATTTTTTACCAGATTAGACCAGGATTCTATGTTTATTGTTGCCATTACACAGCATGAAGACATTGAATACTTTTTTATCTCAGCAACTCGAGAAAGACTAAACATTTGAAATTGTTAATTTTTAATTGTTATTCCTGTCACCATTTCTCCGCAGAGATTCCTATAAATACTAAGTAAATTGTTTCCAATTACCATCAACTTGAATAATAACGTTTATCTCCCTTTTATAAAGTACAGCGTATATCCTGATTATCAACGGCCAGTTTAACATGAATCCTGCATATCGACATCCAAGAATTGCTATAGTCTCAGCAAAAAGAGCCGTGAATGCGTCAGGGCCAATTCGATCGTCCGCTTTTGTTGCAATAGATGGGTGCTCCCCCAAAGATTACTTTTGAGACTTAAGAAGGGATTCATTTAAGCCACTGGATAAATACTTCCCGAGACTCTGCGCTTAGCAATACCAGGCCAAGCTTCAGTTGAGCCCCACCCGCTAGGGTAAAGCATCTTCCCAATGATAATGCCAGTAGGAGAGGATCGGAAGATCACCTTCGGTGGCTTTATATACCTGACTATACATAAACGACATCATTTGCATATTGTAAGTATATATATATCATCATCATCATCATCATCAGTCTTTTAGCGTCCGTCGTTGGACATAGACCTTCCCCAGGATTTGCTACACTTCTCTATCATGGGCGTCACGGAGCCAGTACTTCCTGAACTTGTCTAGTTCATCTCTCCATCTAATATTTTGCCGGCCTCGGTTGCGCATATGGTCTCGGGGAATCCATGTTGTGAGTCGTGATGTCCATCGATTGTCAGCCATTCTTGCAACATGGCCAGCCCACCGCCATTTGAGATTTTTTATGGATTCTATGATGTCCCTAACTCTTGTCTTTTCCCGGATGTACTGTGCTGCCTTGTGGTCTCTCCATGTGAGGCCCAGCATTATTCTTTCATGTGCACGTTGCATGGTTCTCAGCTTACGGGTCTGTTTCTTGGTTAAGTTCCATGTTTCAGCTCCATAAGTGACTATTGGGAGGATGCATTGGTTAATAATTGAATACATCTTCAGAAATATCCTTGACAGACATATTGATAAATTTAAGAAAAACATAGGAGCGTATTCAGAGGAGCTAAGCGAATTCTTTCACGAGAACATACTGGACTTCTAGCGCCACTACCAAGGAATATATGACGAGAACATGATCAGAGATAATATTTTGGGCTCTGGTTTCTGAGAGTAAATTACAGTACAATCCTATATTCGAAAAACGAATCACTTTTAAATCAGTTGTGATTACCTTTATCTAACATACAGGTTGATTTAGATTCATATGTTGCGAATGAAGATATGCATAATAATGTATTATTGGAAAAAAGTAAGTCTCAAAATATCTCTGCCATGGTCGATACAACAAAATTTGAAGGATATAATAGCCATTTTCTATCCTTTTTACACGTACGAAGTTGAAATATATCACTGACAACCCAGGGACAAGAATCGTATCGTACAGTGTAATGATAAGCCTTTTAGAGTCGTTTTATTATTTACGTCTTAGTTTCTTGTGATATCAAAACATGTACACAAGACTAAATATTTTCCTGTGACTAAATACGACCTTTTTCTTATTTGGACTCGTTCGAGAAGTATGAGATTAAGGAAGGACAAAATAAACCAGGCTGCTGCAGGTTTAACGTCCATGAATATTGCAACTTCTGCATTGTACATATGATAAATAAAGTATTATATATATATAATTGGATGTGGATTCGCTACACAAATAAGTTTATGTTTCTGCCCTCTCCAGGTCTCATCAGACGAATAATTGTGTTTCTAAATTCTAGTCAGGGAATTCCCTAAACTAGAAACTAAAAACACTTACTCACCACATCTTATTATATATTTCCAGCTCTCCTTTAAAACAACTTGACTTTCGAAGTATGAAGTTGAATGTATCGAGCACTCTATGAAATAAATCCATCACACATTGCTTTATATTATGCTATATTGCTAACCTGATCTGTACCATATATACATATATATATATATATATATATATATATATATATATATATATATATATTATTTTGTATAAATGTATGTATTTATTAGGATGAATCCGTCGTGTGTATCTGATAAATTTTCGTTGATATCTAAGACATCGGTCATGATTTCAAATCACGTTGATAGAATGTGAGTTTTACATATGGATTCACATTGCTAGTTATCATGAGGATTGTTTTCGTTGTTCTTGTTCTTGTTATCGTAGAAAAATAAATTCAACCAGTTTCGAAGTTTTACAGCAACTTCAGTTTTGGAGTTTGACAAAAGAGACAAAAAGTCTTCAAAAATTGACGTAAATGATGTCTACGTCATATAAACATGCAGTTTCCTTGAATCGTCATAAAATGACAACACTTAGTACATCACCGTTTTTGCCTCTTCTCTTTTCATTATTGTTAAACAGTCACCCTTTTCTGTGAAATCAAAACCTGTGACGTCACATCGCACGTAGAGCAAGATATGGAATTCTCTTAACTGTGAAGAGAGACGAAGAAAGAGTGGGACTGAAAGAAAGAGAGAGAGAGAAAGAGAGAGTGGAGGAGATAGGAAAGAAAGAGACAGATTGCAAGTCAGCTATGCACATCCGACAACAGCCTATAACCCCGCCCTAACCTTTCGCTTCAATAGACTTTATGAATAGTTTAGCGCGTGAGTTTTGAAGAAAATAACATAATAAATCATGTGTGTGTGGTGCTGGGTGGTGGAAACAGTGATAATGATTCTATGAAAAGAAAGTAAAAATGAAAGTGAAAGTACATGGTAAACGTCACCAAAAGAGGCGGGGTCACGCTTAGATTTTAATAGATGACGTCACAAAACAGGTCCTTTTATGGAAATTCTACGATAGACCACGTAGATGCTTCAAACATTGGGCGTCATCATAGTAACGTCAAGACAGAAATATTCATCAATTCATATAAATGAAAAGATCCTTTCTTGGGTCACAGTCGTGCAGGAAGAATCTTGAGCGAAACACGTGTTGCTGGTTTGGAGGAATTATCCAGTAAACTTGGTAAGCAAAGCAAAGGAATATTATCTGTGAAGGAATTTATCTCATCTACAACCAACGGAAGGGGATTTGTTATTTTTCGCCTCAACCAGGAAAAAGAAAAAAAAATATTGCATTAGGTGCTTCCGGTGTTTGGGAGATATCAGTGTGTTGTTTGTGGTTTAAACCTGAAAAAAGAAAGATTAGAAAAAAAAAATACTCCCGGAAAATCTGGATGATTTAACAAAAAAATATATTTTCAGTAGGTATAATGAGGTAAGTTTTTTTGCCATTTTTGTGCTGAACAATATATATTTTTGTTAGCTGAACAATATATATTACATCACAGCAGACAACTTTCCTTATCTTTTATCATTCTCTTAACTCTTAAATTCATACTTTAGGTATTTCTTTTCATGAAGATAAGGCTTATATAATCAAGAACACGTTTTTCCCTTACAACATCCGTAGAGAGAAGGGTTTTGTAAAACCTTTCAATCTTCCGGATGTGTATTTCATCTTGAACAGAAAAATTAAGCATATATAAAACACTGTCAGCTTTTTTTTTTATCAGATAAGCAAAATAACTGTCCCTTTCCTTCAGTCTTTCTCAGGAACTCATTGATTCATTCCCAGTTTGAAACATCCAGAACCACTGTAAGCAATATGGTCACTAATTTCAACCTTATATCTATATAGATAGATATGTATATATGATTATAAATTGCATCATGTTATATTGAAACTTTCATTTGGAATGATCTCACGTTATTACACACGTAAATAGGATGAATAATTGAAGAAATGGGGTTGCTGCAGGATTGGAACCCGTAGCCGATTGGGTTGCTGCTTCAACATAGCGTTGCTCTTACCATTGAGCTGAACAGCTGCAGGTAATGCAATGGTAAAAGCAGCGTTACTTTGGAGCGGCTACCCTATTGGTTGCAGTTTCAATTTTCGCAGCAACCCCATCTTTTCCAATTGTTTATTCTGTTAGGATTGTCTAGGCCAAATGATACATTCACGGTGTTATAATGGGAAATCATTTCGAATAACAGTTCCAACATAGTACAAAGCATTTCATAATCATTCTCTTAGATCATAAATCCATTTCCCCATATATATATATATATATATATATATATATATATATATATATATATATATATATTACGCATTTTTGCTATTTTTGTTCCAAGTCGAAACTGAATGACTTTGCATTTTTAACAAAGGCTGTTCGAAGGGATAGTGGAAAGTTTTCAGTCTGACCAAGAATGGAATGACCAAGACACAAAGTCAAGATAAGTTCAAAGATCCTCTAAATTGGCACCTTACAATATAAAAGAACACCTGGGGTTTGAGAAGTAGGTTGGACCGAGGACTGACATCGTTCCCCAAGCCTCGAAAATATCAGCACCCCATCGTTCATATTCTGCGTAATGTTTTTGCCGTTTTTGTTTGGAGCCGAACTTTGTACAGTAGACCAGCACTCAAAACTAAGTTTTCAATCACAAATTGGTAGTATAGGTACATATAACAGTTGTTAGGGAATGGCAATGTAGGCATAAATTTTGAGTGGTACTTAAATTTGGGGTGGATCCATGTACAATTACCTATCCTACATCGTAATTACATGCCAGAACCATATAAAAAAGACCAAGTATCATCTCTGTTCATGCAATATCTCAAAAAGTTATTCATGAATTTCAATGAGGTTTTCTTGACTGGTTTGTAAGGAGTGATGAGAAAAGTGATCAAATTTTCGCGTGGATCCATGCACAATTATCCCCCTTAACTATAGCGATGACAGAGATATGCGCTGTCTGAGTGCTTTTCTAATTTCGATAGAATTGTGTTGACAATCGGGAAGAGAGATTTTCTGTAGTAAGAAATCAAAGCAAGGATTATTGACAGAATAAGGCTATTATATACAACACATTACTTCGAATAGGTGGTTAGATGATATTTATTTTGTCAAACTCTACAGCTGACTTTGTCTTCGTATCGTAACAAGATTACTTCACTAAAAAGAGATGATCCATGCACACGAAAACATGACATACAAATTAACTGATGACAGCTTGAACACCAACAAAAATGACAGAGTTAGATTTCTTCAATAGGTTGAATCGAATAGAAGAGAACATATTTCATTTTATCAAATAATATATATGCCTAGGTGATAAAACTGACTGATTTAAGAAAGAGATGATTGATTTTAAAACTTCCTTGTAGTATTTTGTTTGTTTCAAAGTTAAAAAGTATTTTCTTTTGTGTAAACATCGAATTTTTTCAACTAATAAAGGAGTTAAAATACATAATTTGGGAATAATATTATATGGGTAAATGAATTCTGTTTTGTTTACCTTTTAGATTTCAATGAAGTAGGAAGTCTGACCAGGAAATTTGCGCACCAAATCTTATTGTTATTATGCTGTTGTAGACTCTTTTTACATTTGGTCTCTGGCTCTGCGACCGTTTGAAATAAAGTGAAGTTGCAAATGGTAATCATTCACCACTTCTTGATCAACCCAATACTTTCCTCCTGTGGCATTTAACGTCGGGGGTGACTGTGTGTCATCAAAAACGGCTACCTGAAAACCTGTTTCTCTTGTTTTCTGTCTACGGATAAAAGCTGTGAGTTGATCAACTTACACTTGCTTGAATAATGGTATATTTCCAACCATGGGATGTCTCAAAGAGGAAGGTATACAACCAATGCATTCTCCCCATAGTCACCTATTGAGCAGAGACATAGAACCTAACCAAATGATTGACCCTCAAATTGAGAATCATGCAACGAGCACGGGAGAAAATCATACTCAAAGTCACACGGAGAGATCACAAGACAGCATATTACTGAAAACAAACAGGCGTCAGAGATATCATGAAATCCATTGGAAAGCCCAAATGGCAATCAACTGGCCATGTTAAAAGAAAGTCTAGCAACTGCTGGATATCATGACTTACAACGTGGATCTCCAGCTATCGTGGATCATATGCAAAATTGTGGCCAGCAGAAAATGGTGGGACGACTTAGACAGGCTCAGGAGATATTGGCGCTGCGACGCCTGCTATCGAGAGATCTAGCAAATTTGGTCTAAATATGACTGGAGTAACTTATCCATTGATCACCCTCTTCTTCCAATGCTTGAATTGATCACATCAACCTTGATATACTGCCAAATTATTTTGGCCATGTTATAATTTCTAGAGTAACTAACCAGAGCTTTTTTTCTAGGTTGAGCCAATAGATGTGTAAAAGAACTTGACACAAATCCGAATTCCCAGCTGATGCTATCGATGTCATCAATTCAGAAAACTCTCCGATAGAAAGGTATGGAAGAGTGTCTTAGTGATTGCAGTACCACTGCCAGTCATCTTGCGAATTCCCTCCGCAAAGCGATAGACAATAGAAAGCAGTGATTTCCAAAGTGAGCGCTGCCACCCCCTTGGAAGACATTAAGGGGTCATTGAGAGGCAAGAGGGTAGGGGGCGTTTTGACACCCCCTACTCCTCCTTGCCATTTTCCAGACGAGGGCTTGCAGGAGGAACAAGAGGCAAAGAACACAAATTGGTACAAGCCCTTTGCTCACATTGATTGATCTTATATTATCCAATCAAGTAATTTTAAATACTTCTGTATAATTATATTCTTGGTTATAAATCAAATGCTTGAATTGAAATATATTCTATTAACATCCAATTTTGAATGTATCGTTTTTGATCGGCTTTAATCGGTGTTGGAGTGAGTGAAATACATGCTCTAAAAGGTGGGGCAGTAGTCCGAAAAGGTTGAGAAACTTTACTGTATAGGAAGAGAAGACTAAGACAACGCTTAAATCTTGAAAGCTTGGGGATGTCGACGAAACTCACCACCTTCTGTATATCAGGAAAAGTAAAGTCTTCTATTATTATCATTGTTATTTTCATTATTATTATTATCATTATTATTATTATTATTGTTATTATTATTATTATTATTATTATTATTATTATTATTATTATTATTATTATTATTCATTAAATAAGGATGTCTCTATGGGCATCTCCTCAAACAATTTAGATTAGAAATACTTATTGAACATGAAAACATACATTTATTCAAGTTATAAAAATCTATGAAACTAAAAAAAATCAGTCTTACCAGTAGAGATGAGCATTTACCAGGAACATTTTATTCATTTATATTCCTAAATTTTTTCTAAATATTCCAACTGACAACTCTCAAAATTGCCCTCTCCATTGATTTTCTATCTCATAGTACCTAAGTTTATCCAAGTTATTCTTTACAATATTTACATTGTACTATTTCTACATAAGATGGTAAACTATTGCATTATTTCAAAATTCTTTGGGGCAAAAAGTCAATTTGTGTTTGCAACTTGTTTTTTGTAATAGATCTAACTAGTAAATTTCCCATCCTTTCTGACTTATCAAATATTCAAATTCCATAATTTTTAAATCCATTTATTATCTTGAAAGTTTCGATTAGGTCTTCTCTTGCCTACCTCTCAACCAATGTAGTTGTGCATAACTTTTCTAGAATATCCTTATAGCTTAAATATCACATGCTACGTATCATTCTAGTGAATATCCTCTGCACTGTTTCCAATTTCAAAAATAATCTCCAATTACCACGTCTGGTGGGTTGGGCCAAAGCCTGCACACAATACACCAAATATGGTCGTATTATTGCCTGATAAATTCTTAGCATAATGAATTATATTGAGTGTCAAGAAAAAAGTTTCGGTGTTATTTCTCAAGTGTTGAAATATCCGGTAAACCTAACGCTATTGATTTCAAGGAGAAAATCGGTTATTCTCGATAGAATAATACTCTCAATGTACCCTCTCATTTTTAGCAGTCAGGATATGCAAAAATAGTATGATGTATACGTCTTCATGTGACAAAACTATGAAGACTAAATGCTTGTGAAAATATACGTTTGAGATTATTTCAAGATGTTTCTGATCAGCCTCTTAGACGATAAGACTTTGTATGTTTTAATCTAATACAAGTATTTTACGAATATAGTTGTGATTTTATTCTATATTTCGATCTCCTTTATTCAGTTTATGATTCCAATGTTAACTTCGGTACATTAAATATGTGCCATATCTGCATCTGATGTGCCCAATAAAATACGTTTTAGTTATTTGGAATGTAAATGAACTGTTTCAAGTTTTTTTTTTGTGTATGTGTGTGTATGAATTGGAAAGACAAAAATACGATATTCAATATTCTCTCCCTCTGTGTCTCTCTCGGTGCCTCTCTCTCTATGTATGCCAGCATAGTACTTGTAAAAAAAAACACCATCATTCATGTTTCGATGGGCATTTGTGCCTCAGATCAGAGTATCTATGCACTCTGTCTAGGATCAAAGTGCAGCTCTCGGGAAATCGAGAGTGTAGTATCTGCACACTTATTGTAAGTGCCACACACACACACACACACACACACACATATATATATATATATATATATATATATATATATATATGTGTGTGTGTATGTGTGTATGTGTGGATGTGTGTGGATGTGTTTGTCTGTAGATTTATCTGTCTTCGTCTGCAGATACTTTCTTCTTATTTCTTCATTATCTAACTTCCAAGATGGAACACAACCGTTTCTATATTTAGATCGGAAGATCTAAATATAAACGATGACGTCATGTCCTTGTGTTTATTTTTTGACTAAATATAATACACTCGAATCCTGAACGTGACGACATTGTAATATATTTCCCTGTTTGCAAAGATGTCGTCGCTTTGAACTTACTGTAGTGACGTCAGAGATCACGCGACACACACCGGAATTCGTTTATGAACAGCCCGCTATACACGAAGTGTAGGACCCTCACCCACACACCTTCGTTCGTGTGATGCAGTCTCTAGTGCATCGCTTTATAGCTGTGCAAACAGGTATTCTTGGAGATGCGACTTTCGAACGTCAGCAGAGCGTCGACTGACGTCACGCACAATATGACGTCTAAATTTAACGTACCGTCAACTATTTTAAGATCTCTTACTTATCTGTGAAATAAACGCCAAGAAAGAAGCAGGGGGTTGGGTGTTACCGTTCTAATGACATCATCACGTTGAAAATAATAATAATAATGATAATAATAATAATAATAATAATAGATGTTGGCTGAAGACCTGAAGAGACTTATTGTCACTCAGCCTTCAGCAATGGCCACTGGGCAACCGGTGTGAAACTGTAAACCGCAGTATTACTGTGGCCTATGAGAACTAGGAGAGAAGGGCTGGAGACTTGGGGAGACTTGCTGTCACTCAAACTCCAGCGGTTACCACCAGGCAACTGGTGTGAGATTCCAAATAATAATAATAATAATAATAATAATAATAATAATAATAATAATAATAATAATAATAATAATAATTGTTTTTGCTGTTGTTATTATTATTTACTGTAATGTTTACTAACGTGTTTTGTATATACATTATTGTCTTTAACAACCCAAACGAAAGGCAAAAAAAGAGTACGTGTATCAACATGCTGATATGAAGGTTTTCTTCATTGACTACTGAAATGTTTCTGTCCAATTCATTTCATTTCAAATTGGTGGACTTGACAGAATATCAATTTCATATATGATGTATGTTAGGGGTAGTGTAGATGGAGGGGTGGTGAGGTCAAGGAGCAACATAGGTATCAACCTTAAAAGTTATTGAAAATGTGTTGGCTATGATTTGGACAGGGGTTATAACAACCTAAGGTGAAATTTTTCCTATGGGTCTGGGTGACTTTGAAGCTTCCATTATTGAATGTTTCTTAAATGTGGGTGTGAGGATATTAATATATATATATATATATTAATATATATATATATATATGTGTGTAGATAGATAGATAGATAGATAGATAGATAGAAAGATAGATAGATAGATAGATAGATACGAATAGATGGATGGATAGTTAGATATAAATGAACTGATTGATATAGGTAGATAGATAAATATGAAATTTAAATGCATTGTCATAGTACTGTAATAGACACAACAAATAGAAATAAATATTGCCGTTTCTATTTTCAGCTATTCCGGCTTCTAAATAGGTAAAAAGAAAGGTTCAAATTGATAGAAATAGAATTAGATTGGTTCCTTTTTTTTTGTTGATGTGAATTCTTCCAGCGTTCTCCATCCTGTGACGTATTCAATGACGTAATGCCGCACGTGTCTTTTTATTCACTGGAGCGAGACGCCCGCGTTGTTGTTGACACACATCCGTTGTATCTGACGTCACAGTTAACACCGATTCCTTATATATATTGTCTGAGTGCAAAAATAGACATAATGAACTGAAATAAATAGGTTCCTGGCTATATTTAGCGATTCCTGTTTCTATTAATGGATGAAGACGTCACAGATAGAGACAAAATACTCTTTTTTTTTCTTTTGGAAATTATCTTTTTAACAAGAAATCTATGTATAAGTGTACATTACTTATTCAATGATAACGTCTGATATATAATTTACCTCTGTCACTTAGATTGATTTTTGATTGAATATTTTATTGATATTATTTTTTTAAAACGATTTCTGGGAGATATGAATAGACTGAGATAGAGAAAAATACCCTTCCCATCACACAAAATTATAATATCTAGGTTGATTGGTCAAGAAATTTAGATTTACTCATCTAATGAAACACGTCTATAATGCTGTTATACCTTGGTCAGCGTTCTGGATACACTCCTAAGAAATTCAGAGCTAAACAAAATAGAAATAGACATTGTCCCAACAATCATTTAAAAATATATGATGTCTTTTTGATGTCTCAATAAGATGGGATTGGTTAATATTATTGTAATACATCTGGTTGTTAATTGGAGTTGGTGAAAGATCACTTGGTGTCGGTATCTATACTGATATTTTAGCCTTCTGTCTGTGCCACTTTCACGCTAATATTACAAAGCCGAAAAACCTAATATTTGGCATGCAGACTTGCAAAAAAACTACTTGTAACATAGGCTATGCGTGGTTGTAAATCTTGGAAACAAATATTTTGCTATACCAGGATTTTCATCATTCATTTTTCTCACGAATGACAAACATTTCTTCGTTTTCGGTGGTTATTCCTCAATTATTTACGGAATATCATCAGCAGTGTAAATAGTAGTAAGACAGTCGTTGTTAAATTCTATGACCAGTTCTCTCCCCTTTTCTAAACGTACCAGTTAAAGTATTGACCAGATTTTATGACCTGTTCCCTTCCCCATTTCAAACGTACTTGCCAAATAAATCATATAAAGAAATGAATGATTGAAAAAAAGAAATTCATAGTAATTACAGTCGGCCATCCAATTTCGCAATTTTGATTATTCGCGATTTTGTTATCAATAGTAAAGTTAGATTTTATTAAATTTTGCGGGCTGCAGAGAAAAAAACATGGAACTACTAAAAATCTTGGACAGTTTGGAAAACGGTAAAAGCATAGGGCATTATGTCCATAGCATATTACAAAGTTATATCATTCTAAATTTATACACAACTTCAAAGTTCAAGCATGGGCATTCTTTCCCTCTCTACATGTACCTGCTCACTGTTTTTATGTACAGCATAGCACTGTTAGTTTTGGTGTATTATATTGATGTTAAATGGAAAAGTGATGTACATGTAGCATTCAATAGAGTACAGAAGAGTGATTAATGTTCAACTTTAGCAGAAAGTCGAGAGATATTCGCTGAATTGAAATTTTGCTAAGGGTCTGTACTTTGAGCCCTTACGGAATTAGAGAGCCAACTGTATTTTTATCATTTATCTATTATCAGATGGAATGTTGTAAACCATTATCATTCATTTTTTTACTATTTTTTACCGCCAGGGTGAATTATTCAGTTATTTTTTTAGTTAAAAGTCGGCACCACAGCTAGTATATTGCTGTATGATAAATTATTGCGTATTTGTATGCGTTTATTCTCATACACATGGCACATTCATGGAGTGTTTAGTATAGTTATTTTAGAAGATGTAAATGATGCTGTCTTTATTCATTAATCATTTCGGAAATTTAACATACCAAATATATCACGACCTTCTCATGTGTAATAGTGTATTCAGACGTTTCTCCGTTAATCGACCGCTGATTCGTTATTCAGACACATTGCCGAAAACCTTTTTACCAAAATGATGTTACACCGACTTAGATATCCGTCGACAAACGTTTTGCCAAGAACTCTTTATTTCAATTGTGGATATTTTTTTTACTTATGAATTTGTAGGGTTATTCATACTTCATATTGCAAAAATATTAATAAACTTGAGCTCTCTTAATCAAGATTTTTGTTTGTTTGCTTCTATTTTCGGTAAGACGTCAATACATCGTAATTGATGATTGACAATTATTTGATAAGTTAGCAAATGAGACTTTTCCATACAAATCTTTTTCATCTGGTATTGATTTCCTGTCAATTAAAAAACTTGAAATATAGTAAAAAATCACGCATGTTTATGTCACCTGATTATTATACTTGACTAACCCTTATTAAAAGTGAGAATATGATACTCCCTCGCTCACACTATGAATGGAAGCTGTAATTTTTCACCATTACATAGGTAGTTTTTAGTACTTGGTAAATACTCACAGAGCATTGCTTTTACTTATTTTTCGATGTTGAATCGTTTAGCAAAAACATGTTCAGAAAACAATTATCCATTCTCGAGACCACACAGCGTATGAACTAGGTTATTTTATATCCGTATAAGGAAGGATGACCTAATTTTTTAGTAGATCTTGTAAATTCATACCCGGCATATACCAATAATATTGCTCTTTATTATGCTGAATTATATATATATAATGACATTGCTGAGGTATATTTCTAACTTCAAAAACTCAATTATAAAAGCGCCTTTTTCCGTATACCTTTCAAAAGCTGAAATCTGCGTCAAATTAATAGGAAAAATGTGTGAAGAATATATCCAAGGTTTAACGTCATAAAATAGTTTCCTGTTTTCAATACCTGCATTTCTTTCTAATTACCCACCCTTTCCACTCATTCATGCACTCTGAAACTCTCGACGTCAGAGATCTCGTCGGTGACGTCACGGCGCACGTGAACGGATTTCTTCTTTATTTTAGATTTGAAAAGACGCTTTCGTGTTAAAGAGAGTCAGACATTCAATGAAAAGACTTCTTATAATCGCTCTTGCGTCTATGTTGGTATAATTGGGTGTATGTATATATATATATATATTTTTTGTACTTATCCACTACTTACTTATTGGCATTGAACTCTAAAATAAAAAATAGACTTCGAACATTTATCTGTCAATTGGGATTTATATTTAGCATGGTGGAGTCTATTTTAAAACAATTTGCTTTCTATCAATTTTTCAAGTTTATTCCGTTTCCCACACCAGAAACAAAAATAAGCATTGCATCAAAAATAAAACGGAAAATATCGCCAGACATGCATTATAATTCGTTGGAAAAGAGTGTACATTAGTTATAAACACTGTATAGTCTGATTTCTTTCTTTATTGTACTTTCTATTTTTCTATCTCGAGAATACATTTGGAGGAAGAATTATATAAAAAATATTTCTCCTTCTTCGCCTGTCTCTGTCTCTGTCTTTCTGTCTCTGTCTCTCCCCCTCCTTCATTTCTTATGAAAGCTTTCAGTTGAAAATTCAAATTTGGTCTGAACCAAGAGTTTTTTGGTATTCATAGACCTGTCAACTCTCATCGCAGGTAATAAAAAAAATGTATTATTGGCTAAAACTCGTCCATAAGTCGATGTTTAAATATTAAATATTCGGGCGAAATATTGAGGTCAACTTATAAATATTTTAGCTTTAATGAAATA
>OY735237.1:27824378-27846878 GCA_963457665.1 Thysanoteuthis rhombus
TCTTACCATTTCTGTTGAATTTGGGTCATCCAGAATTACAGAACATTCATTATTCCAATTAGGAATAGGATTATATATTTATAAATATATATATATATATATATATATATATATATATATATATATATATATATATATATATGTGTGTGTGTGTGTGTGTGTGTGTGTGTGTGAGTGTGTGTGTGTGTGTGTATATATATATGGAGAGAGAGAGAGAAGGAGAGAGAGAAGGAGAGAGAAGGAGAGAGAGAGAGAGAGAGAGAGAGAGAGAGAGAGAGAGATGAACCGGCTGATATAAATAGATTGATCCAGAGTGGATATATCAATAATTGTATTCATGAACAAACATATATGAACAGGCTGATATATATATATATATATACATATATATATGTGTGTATGTGTGTGTGTATGAACAAACATATATGAACAGGCTGATATATATATATGTATATATATATGATCAACTTGAAGGAGTTTTTCTACGTAATTAGTATTCTTAAAGATATAATAAGTTGGTTTGCGTGGAGTCTGATATTTTAAAGATATAATAAGTTGGTTTGCATGGAGTCTGAAATTAAAACTGACACTACAGATTTGTCCGGAACGGTTACATGGTAAACAAGTTATGATCCCGGCAAAAGAAAATCCACACATTGTACCATAATAACAAAGTATACGTAAAACACTGAAGAAAATTACAGAGCTTGATTTGACAGGCATTGGAAAATAAGTGAAATAACTGAAAAAAAATTGAAAATTTTTTTAAATATTTATTGGTTAAAGCTGCAAATCTTTCTAGAATATATATATATATATATATATATATATATATATATATATATATATATATATATATATATATTGATAGAGATACAGATAGATATAATTGAATAGGAATAGAGCCAGATAGATGTAATGAAGCGGAGAAACAATAACGTTTCTTTATTTGGTTGATGTAAATTCTTCCAGCATCTTCCCTTCCGTGACCTCATCAATGACGTAATGTCGCACGTGTCGCTCGATTCATTAAAGCGAGACACCTGCGTTGTTGTTGACACACATCCGTTGTATCTGACGTCAGAGTCAACGCTGATTCCTTATATGCATTGTCTGAGTGCAAAAATAGACGGAATGAACATAAATAGATAAGTTCAGTTTTTTTTCGATAATTGTTTCTATATATAGGAGAAGACGTCACAGGAAAATAAATATGTCTGCTTCGAGAGTTTTTCACAAAAAGATTGAGACTTTTTTCATACGAACAAATGGTTGAAAGTTTTTTTTTCCTTTGCGAGGCGGCGATTAAAAGTTATGAATAATTGAATATCAATGGGTTTGAATCGCGCAAATCATTGGATTTTCCAGCCCTTGAACTGAGCCTTTCTGTATCCGTGGACAATTGCCATCAACTTCAACACACACACACACACACACACACACATATATATATATATATTTATTAGAATTATTTCTATTATTATTCAGACTATGCTCATCTTCGTTGTTTATCATACAACGTTTCGGCCGTTGAACTCTACGGCCTTCATCAGGTATCATCTGGTAGGTGTGGGGGAAGTAACAAACCGAACCCTATATTTAACCGACGGGGGTATATAAACTGCACTCCCCTCTTAGCAGTAGAAGTATTTTCGAATTATTATTGTCTCACACTGGGATTGAACCAAGAACCCAATCTCAAAAATTCAGAGAAACATATATATATATATATATATATATATATATATATATATATATATATATATATATATATGTTGTGTCATCCACAGACAGCTGTTTCGTTGTATAACAACTCTTTAGTGTAGCTATAGACAATCCATTATCCCATCCAGTACCACGAGGCAGGATTGAAACCTTCGCTTCGGTATCCTACCGCTAGGCTACAGAACTGGACGGTCAATAAGGCTGAATTTAAGCGATATATCTATTTAGCATCTTAAATTGCCCATCCACCAGAGTGCTCTATTCCTATGGAAGAGCATTGTGTAAGCTTACAATAAATGAGTTACCTCATTTATGTATGAACAATATGTCAACATGTAATGGACCATTTAAGAGAGGTATGTATTAATCATCTTTTCCAACTCAGGTTATCAATAAATTTCGAGGAAACAGTTATAATAGCTTAGATAAGATAAATGAAGCAATGCTTAACATAAGGCAACAGAAGGAAGATGATATTATTAAAGCCTTACTTGTTATGTTTTCTTACGGACTGAATATAAAGTCAAAAGGAAAAGCCTTCACGGGCAGAGAGAATGTCCTAGGGTACTTATCCCTCCCTTTCCTCGATCAGGAGATCGCCGTAGTCGTTCTCATTTGATTAGGGATTATAGAGAATCGGCTTTTTCGAGTTAGGAAGTCAAAAATCCAAAGGGGCATAAATGATGATCTTCCGGGATTTTTAATTTACGTTAGGAAACTTCTGTATAGAAAAAAGAAGATATTGAAAGATATAACTTCTAAAATAATGTTACAGTCTGAATTGATGTATAAGCTGACAATATTACATCAATGATAGGAATATATGTAAGAAATAATTGACACAAAATTGTATAAACCACCAATCGAGGACGGGGAAAAGTATACTTCGTATTGTTTACGTCGTTTTCTATGAAAATTAAGGACTTGTTGATATTTATTCACCAAAAATCTTTAATCGCAAGAAAGTTTCCCATACTCTAGCAAAGGGAATTAAGAATAGGAGAGAATAATCCACGAGTAACATATAGATTAGGACCAACACTGCGGAATAGAATTTTTAATTATAAACCAACAATAGAATCTCTTACTATGGATGAAGATTGCGAAATTAGAATTCTAAAATGTGAGTGTCAGGCTTTGCAATTTTGTGATAAAAATCTTGGCCACATATTGACAGGTAAATTATAGATTGTAAAAAAAGAGTCAAGAAAACTGACAAAAGGTCAACATTATATAGAACTAAAGTGTTAGATGATAGTAAATGTTTAATTGAGATTAAAAAAACATTAGGGATTTTTCACTGTCTCTACGTGAAATAAACATCGAATGATAGAATCAGCGTTCGATAGACGGAAAGAAAAAGTACTCAGATTTGAAAATGAAAATGTGCAAGAGGTGAAATGTTTTAAACACTCTTGAAAAACGATTTCGGCGCTAAAAAAATTTGAGTTTTATTGGATCTTTTGGAATAAATGTGTTATCGTCCCGATTGATGAAGCGGCAAATGGTATAACATTTATATGCAAAAAAAATCATATTCAAAAGATATGGTCTGAAATAAGTTTTATAGGAACACCATCATCCACGTATAAAGTAACTACTTGTGAACTAGATAATATGTTCAATAACATCGTATTATATGAAAAGCTAGGTCTTGAAATTAATGAAAAAAGACAAAAGTTGCCAATTATATATTGAATTCATAAAATGTATAAAAATCCAAAGCATGCCCGCTTTATTGTAGCCTCCAGAGTTAGTTGCACTAAACCTCCTAGCAAAGCGGTTTCCAAAGTTTTAATCTAATATACAATCAAATTCGGAAATTCTAAAATAAAAGTAAATTTTATGGTAATTTTAATCTCTTTTAGGTAGTAAATAATTCTAAATCCATTGAGGAAAGATTGTATATTGTTAATACCCGTAAAGGGTTTAAATCCATCTCAACCTACTATTTTAGTTCTCTTTACACAAAAATCCCTCATAAAGATCTTATTGAAGAATAAAATAAATGACTTGGCATTTGAAGGAGGAAATAGTAAATATATTGGGTTTACAAACTCTAAACCTTTCTGGAATAAAACAAAAAAGGCAAGACTCACTTTGCTTGCTCCATCCTTAAGGCGATTGTTAGTCATCTTATTGGAGAATGATACTTCAAGATAAGTAATAGCATATTACATCAGATCATAGGTTTCCCTATGGGAATTGATCCTATACATATATATAGTATATATAGCAAATTTGTATTTACATAGACATGAATTTATGTTCATGTTGTCTTTTATTAGAACTAATATAAAGTGAACTCCTTCATTTTTAGGTTGTACTCGTTTTAATGACGATTTATCTTCTCTCAATGATGGAGGAGAATTCAGAAAATCGTATCGTAATAGATACACGACAGATATTGATCTAATGTGTGAACATAACGGAATATAAGTAGGACTCCTAGATCTGGATATGAAAATCGAAGATAAAATGTTTTTCTATGAATTGTTTGATAAATGAGACTCAATTCTGTTCCATATCGTATGTTTGATATTTAGAACAAATAGAATTCCATCTTACATATTTTACGGAACTATATTATCAGAATATTTGAGAATAGCTGGAGCAACTCTTAGATTTATTGATTTTATACCGAAAATTGTTTCTTCGGTTATAACAATGGTCAACCAAGACAGCAAAATTATCAAGACTTCTAAATAACTTAATAAAGCTACGACTAGACATGTTGATCTTTTTAAAACTTATCAGCTTGACCATAAGAAATAATGACGAAAACTAAAGAATATGTTAACGAAAGTATAAAGATTGAATAAATGAATAATAATAATAATAATAATGATAATAATAATGATGATGATGATGATAATAATAATAATAATAATAATAATAATAATAATAATAATAATAATAATAATAATAATAATAATAATAATAATAATAATAATAATGACCTAGCAAGAGAGTTAAGGAAGATGTGGAACATGAAAACCAGGGTAGTACCGGTCATAGTGGGCGCACTAGGAACTGTCCCCAAAACGCTGAGGGTAAGACTGGAGGAGATCGGGATTAGGGGAAGGATTGAGACCGTACAGACCACAGCACTACTGGGAACAGCACGGATACTGAGGAAGGTGCTAGAGATATAAGTACTGCAAAGAATTGTAGCTCTGTCATGATATGCGAAAGAGAGAGGAGACGTTAGCTGAAAACCTGAGGAGACTTATTGTCACTCAGCCTTCAGCGATAACCACTGGGCAACCGGTGTGAAACTGTAAATCGCAGAATTACTGCGATCTATGAGTACTAGGAGAGGAGGTCTGGAGACTTGAGGAGACTTGCTGTCACTCAAACTCCAGCGGTTACCATCAGGCAACTAGTGTGAGATTCCAAATAATAATAATAATAATAATAATAATAATAATAATGATAATGATAATAATAATAATATAATAATAATAATAATAATGATAATAATAATAATAATGATAATAATGGAATCAGGTAATTAAAACATGAATTTTGTCTTTTTCAGTGTGAAATATCAATGTATTGACAAGAACCAGGGGACTGATTGGTGGGTGGGCGGGATAGGAAATCGAACATGAAAGGCCAGGTAACAAATTATCTAAGTATATTAATGGAATAGCCTATTGATATGTTACTACCAGCTAGAAAGTGGTTATGTTTCATTTCAACTATGTATATAAGGATACTTTATTTTATAATTTAAACGAAAAAAACAAACAAAACAAATAGATAAAAGCTTGAAGGTATTTAACGGCGAAAAATTTCAAATTATTTGGTGGAATATGTTGGTAGAGGATCATCTCGGAGAAGTTTTTCTGGGTAATTAGTATCTTTAAAAATGATATCCTAACTTGGTTTGCTTGCAGTTTGAGATCAAATCCGACACAACAGATTTGATATTCACATGGGGAACACTTGATAGAAATTACACGAACAACGGATCACGTCCGTTTTTGTACTTACTGATCCTTCATCGTTAACTACATTTTTTGCGTAACCTTCTTAAGTAAGGGCTGTTTCGAAAAAAAATCAAATGATATGTACTATAAAATGACATCCATATACAATGTATTATGATAATACCCTATATGAGATAACAAACTACGCGTATAATATAAGCTATATATTAAAATCATAGCTGAAAGGGGGGTGGTATTTAATCAATACTGCCGGGTGCCATGGTAATATAACTGTTCTATTTTCAAAATACCCAAAACAGTTATATGGTAAACAATGGTGATCCCAATAAGGGAAAATTTATACATAGTTTCATGATAATGAAGAATAAGTGAAAAGTTAAAAAAAAAGACACTGAAGAAAATTACATAAATTGCATCAACAGATATTGGGAAATAAGTGAAAAAGATTTTTATTGTGTTTAGTGTTTAAGGTCGTAAAGCTTTCTAAACAATACACATAGATAGTTTCTTTCTGCAATCATTGAAAAAGGTGTTTGGTTACCACTGAAATGCATAAAAAACATGCCAACGTGACGATGAAAATTTTCGAGATGTAACCTCTGTCTTTCTTTCGAATTTTTCTTCGCCTTTCAGTTGTCAAATTAGCAACATATCTCAAAGTGCTCCATTGAAAAGCCTAGAAAGTCACTCAATAGAAACCATTACATGATCAAGGTCTTTTTGTTGCATGCTATGTTGGGTGTGATCAATTAAAAAAGATGGAGAAGGATCACTGATAATTCGGAATTATAGAAATACAGAAACAAACGTGAATGCTACCGGACACTAAGGAGTTGATTTAACATAAGCTCGCATTATAAATTGAATCTCCCTTTAAAAATCGACTTTGGGAGGGTATTTTTTTTAAAGAAAAAGAGTTTTTTGTTGACATAATAATGATTAGATGTTAAAATTTTAGCCCTCTTGCTCCATTGGACTGTATGCACGATACATAGTCAATCATTGATTTAAAAGAACTGAAGGAGAGAAGTACTTAGTGCAGATTTTATAAGTACTCGAGTGTAAGGACTGGTAGTGGTAGGAGGACTCTGCTAAGATGACCTTCGAAATAGCTAAAAGCCACTTGTTATTACTTTTGTTGTTCTATCAGATACATGGATAGATAGATAGATAGACAGATAGATTGACTAATAGGTAGAAAGATGTGAACAGGTTACAATAGATAGATACGAATAGGGTGATGTAGATAGAGAGATAGGCAGAATTGAATATAAATAGAAAGACAGATCGGTGTAATGAAAAGAAGTAACTATGAAGTTTCTTTCTTTTGTAGATTTGAATTCTTTCAAGATCCTCCTTCCTGTGACGTGATCAATGACGTCACGTCACACGTGTTGCTTTATTCTCTGGAGCGAGACGCCCGCGTTGTCGTTGACACACATCCGTTGTATCTGACGTCACAGTTAACACCGATTCCTTATATGCTATGTCTGAGTACAGTAAAATACATAATGAAAAGAAATAAATAACTTCATGGCTATATTTAGATTCCTGTTTCTATTTATAGATGGAGACGTCACAAACAAAACAATTCTTTTTTTAATCTATGGAATTATTTTAATGGGAAATTATTCACTTACATGAAATATACGACACACATTAAAAGCTTACGTTTTATATATACCTTTAGGGTACACACCATTGATATCAAGTGCTCCCCCTCCCCCTAATAACGAATGATATTCCTATTCACTTTGAATCTGCAGAACAAAATTTGCACAAATACATTCTTAATACGCGTTAATCTTTTTAGTCTTGGATGCATATTTGCAAAGTGAAAGTGAAACTAAACGGCTTATATTTACTTTATTTACATATGTTTATTTTAGCTAATCTAGTACTATTTTTAGTTTTGCAACGGCTAAAATACTTCTGTTTTTAGTATTCGATTTACGGGGGCAAATATGAGACAACCTTAGAGGCCTACGTGTGGGTAATGAGAAAAAAAAATTCTCGGTCCTCTTAAGAAAGGTCGTGAAGGTGTCAAGTCTAGTCAGCCCCTCCCCTTTTCAAGTAACAGGCGGTGGGGTTACTATCCAGAGGAACGGATCCCACTAGCTTGTTAAATACCACTCGATGGCGCAAAACCAACATTGACAACAATGTGTTTATTTTATGGTCATCATTTCCATTATATAACGAAGACCTACGTCTATTCTGACTCATGTTAAAATCTTTGAAATTTTTTCTGGCAATTTCTGTTTCGGAATATTTTAGACGGTGTGTTATTATACAAGGAAATTTTCACTATCATCCTCATCAGATTACAAGGCTTCTTTTAGATGAAATGTTATTATACAATTATATCATATATAGATATATGTATATTATTATGCTCATCATTGTACTCAATAGTACGAAATGATAGTAGTAGGAAGATTCTGTTGCTTTAATCTCCCCAATTGGTAAGAATTTGCAGAATTCTAAGACTTATGCAATTCTGTCGCTTAGAAACGGGATTAGTTAGTTAGACAGATAGATAATTAAGGATAGACCATAGTATATATATATATATATATATATATATATATATATATATATATATATATATATATATATATATATATATATATATGTGTGTGTGTAATGTGTACTGTAGAGAGTGAGACAGATTCGGGAGTGAAGTGTTTGGCGGTAAGGTTATCAATCCTTATAAGTCAATAGTCCATACATGTTTCGGGATTCTTCCCATCATCAGTGGTGTGTGCTGTTTGAGTGTGTATTAAAATGTACCATGTGGAACCAGAGTCCACTGCCAGGAGCTATGCATTGTTGGTGAGTTTTGTTGTCAGGGCTGCTGGGGGCCTCCTGCTGAATATATATATATATATATATATATATATATATATATATATATATATATACATTTTTATATATATATACATATATATATATATTTGTATATATATATGTGTGTGTGTGTGTGTGCGTGTGTGTGTGTGTGTATTGATAGAGAGAGAGAGCGATAGTTGTGAACAGGATGGGATAGATAGATTTGAAATAGTTTTGAATTAACTGTGAAAGATAGTTATGAATCGTCTGGGGTAGATAGTTATGAAATGACTGAGATGTATAGATAGATAGTTATGAACTAACTCAGATAGATAGATAGAATCTAATAAGAATAGAAAAACAGATGTAATGAAAAGAAGGAAGTACGATGTCTCTTTCTTTTGTAGAATTAAATTCTTTCAGCATCCTCCTACCTGTGACGTGATCCATGACGTCATGTCACACGTGTTCCTTTATTCTCTGGGGCGAGACGCCCGCGTTGTTGTTGACACACATCCGTTGTATCTGACGTCACAGTTAACACCGATTCCTTACATACAATGTCTGGGTACAATAAAAGACATGAAGAACAGAAATAAATAGGTTCATGGCTATATTTAGATTCCTGTTTCTATTTATAGATGGAGACGTCACAAACAAATCAATTCTTTTTTAATCTATGGAATTCTTTACTTTCATTAAGTGCATGGCACATGTTAAATGCATTTGTCTTATTTATATACAAATTAGATTGATTGTCGATTTTATGTTTAATCGATAAAATTATTTTTAGCACTGAAGAAAATGTCTAAATAATAATAATAATAATGATAATAATAATAATAATGATAATAACAATAATAGCAGCACTGGCTGCTGCTGGGTCAAACTCCACTCCACTATTTTTATTCCAACTGAAGATGATTATTGCAACTTTTGAATTGTATATATGATAGATGAAAAATTATAAGAATATACATTTTTATCAAAACGTATTTATCCGTTAGAGTGAAATAAGTCCATGTGTATCTGTACGAAAAGTTCTCGTAAATATCCGAGACTTGTAGATTTAGCCCAGTCAGTAAGACAGCCTCCTGGAAATCGGTTGGTTGCGAGTTCAGTTGGTAAATATAGATATTCTATATCGGATCACATCCTTCATTTTTAGTGAAGATTGTTTTCCAACCGTAACAACGATAACAGTCAATTCTAGACAACAACGTAAGCAATAACAACACCTCAGTGAAAAGACTGGATCTAATAGGTAAAGACAAAGAAAGTTTAATTGCCGATTTGGTTGTGTCAGTGGACTATGAAGACGAAAGAAAGTGAAAAAATGAGTAGACTGTAGAATATCGAGATCATAATTAAATCTAAAATCGTATTTGAAAGTTGGTGTCTAACTTTAGGGTTACTGTTAAGGGCTAAAAAAAAACTTCTAATAATAACGAATGAAATCCATATTTACACTGGGTATGAAAGACAAAATTAGCGCGAATACATTCTCAACATACGTAAATCTATTCAATCACGCATGCGTATTTGTAAAGTGTTCGTGAAAAAATATAAAAGTGAAAGTGAAAATAGACGGCTGACATTCACTCAATTATCAGGTGCCTATTTTAGCACATCCAGCACTACTCTTATTTTTGTAACTCCTAAAATATATCTGTTGATTTACAGAGGTGAACTGGAAGCAAACTAGGAGACCCACATAAGTGCGTGTAGACAATGGAGAAAAAATCCCAGTCCCCGCGATTAGGGTCGCAAATACGTTCCGTCGAGCACAGCACCCTCTTTTTAAAGCAAAAAGTGCTGGGGGATGTTTCCCCAACGCAACTGAACAGAGTAGCTCGTTGAACATCTCATCGTGGAACCAAGATATTATTACAATGTGTTTGTTTTGTGGCAATTATTTCCATTAAGTAACAAAGGGCAGTTGTTTAAAAAGACGGAAGTGCATTGTGCCTTATGAACTATTTGTAATCTTTACAGCTAACTTCTGCTTACGGAATTTTTAGACAAAGTGTTATTATTATCATACAAGATTTTTTTTACTAACATACTGATCTTAAACGTTTAAATGACAAGTCTTCCTTGAAACGCGATTTTACTATCAAACAATTTTATTATATGAATTTTGTGTATTATTTCATGCTGATTTTATAAGTACTTGATTGTGCAGACTGATAGTAACCGGTAGACTTACTTACTTGCATTTATCTTCCAAATTGGTAAAACAATACAGACTTATAAAACTTTTGTGATTCTATCGCTTTAAATATATATATATATATATATACATATATATATATATATATATATATATATATATATATATATATATATATATATATATATATATATATATATATATATATATATATATATATGTGAACCAGCAGGTAAATATGAACCGGATGAGAGTGATAGATAAATAGATTAATAAATATGAACAAAGGTAAATAGAATTAAATAAAAATAGAAAGATGTAATGAAAAGAAGGAAGTACGTCGTTTCTTGATTTTGTTGATGTATCTTCTTCTAGCGTCCTCCTTCCTGTGACGTGATCAATGACGTCAAATCACACGTGTCGCTTTATTCTCTGGAGCGAGACGCCCGCGTTGTTGTTGACACACATCCGTTGTATCTGACGTCACAGTTAACACCGATTCCTCATATACAGAATACAAAAATAGACTTAATGAACAGAAATAAATAGGTTCATGGCTATATTTAGAAATTCCTGTTTCTATTTATAGATGAAAACGTCACAAATAAAACAATTCTCCTTTAATCTATGGAATTCTTTTCTTATACAAGACACACATCGAATGCTTACGTCTTATATATATATATATATATATATATATATATATATATATATATATATATTAGATTGATTGTTAATTTCAATGTGGAATTCCAATAGTTAATAATAATGATAATAATAATAATAATAATAATGATGATGATGATAATTATGATAATAATAATAATTATAATAATAATATTGATAGTAAAGTCTTATAAAATGATACATACAAAGTTCTTAACAACAACAACAACAATAATAATAATAATAATAATAATAATGATGATAATTATGATAATAATAATAATTATAATAATAATTATGATAATAATATTAATAGTAAAGTCTTAGAAAATGATACATACAAAGTTCTTAGAGACACTGTGATTTGCAAGAATTACCCCATCGAAGCCACGAGACCAAATATTGTAGTTGTAAATAAGGAAAGAAAAAGGGACCGGTTAACCAGCACATTACACTGTCCCAGCAGACCACAGGGTGAAGATTAGATACTCCTCTAAACCTGGGCGGGGAACCGAAGAATCTACGGAAAATGAAAGTAGCAGTAGTACTAATAGTGGCCAAAGCCCTGGGAACCTAGCAAAATGGCTGGAAGAACTAGGGATCCCCGACAAAACTGAGACTATCCAGACGACAAGAATACTGAGGAAAGTCCTTTAGTATTGGGGTCACTTGAGCTCCAGTGAAAGCCACTTGCAGCTGATGTGGAAACTTCTACTACTACAATAATAATAATAATAATAATAATAATAATAATAATAATAATAATAATAATAATAATAATAATAATAATAATAATAATAATAATAATAATAATTTGAACTATGGAATAAAAAAGTTTATATGAGCAATGAGTGTTCACACTATTAATTCAACTTATAGTTTGGTCGGTAAAAATTAATCTGCACCAATACCTTCCATCTATGAACAAGGCAAATTCAGAAAATGCTGGCTCTGCGACGCCCATGATAGAGAAATGCGTCGGATCCTGGGGAAGGTCTATGTCCAACGACGGATGCTGAAAGACTGATAATGATGATGATGATGATGATGATGATGATGATCTTCCATCTTACTCTGCCAAGTGCTGTCCGGGGATGTGCTACTTCGTCGGGTAGTTTCATCTGAAAAAGACTTCGACACGATATAGTGGGCCACTACATCCACTGGTTAGTCTTTAGGTACAATGGTGTACCTCAGAAACTACATTGGTGTGAGCACCACTCAGAACCTGAAACTGAAACACGATATGTGGCAATATTGTGGGATTTCCCAGTACACACAGGTCGAACCATCAAAGCCAACCGCCTAGACATAATTATTTAGGAGAGAAAGGAGAAGAAGTGCCTTTCAATGGATATCACCATTCCATCGGACAAAAATAGATTTGTGAAAGAGTGTGGAAAAAATCTGTCTAAATAGATAGATTTTGAGATTGAGATCACACAAATATGTCATCTTACGACTGTAACGATACCAGTTGTTATAAGAGCCCTTAAGGTCATAGAAAAGGGTGCCGACAAATATCTAGATAGAATACCAGGACACCCAAGCATCAAGAAACAGAAAATTGTCCCCACAAACACCGTCCATATCCTTTGCAAAGCACTGTCCATGTAAATATTTTGTCTGTTATACAATTATGTATTGTCTATTGTGTAGCCTCTTGTATTGGTCCTGTACAGAACCCGCTTTTTGTCAGCGTCTATTAAGTCAAAACACCGTTGCATGCTCTAAGTTTCAGGCTAAAACTTAGTCTGCAACAAATACTACTAGACATCAAAAGAAAACAAATTAAACGACAATAACAATCACCCACCCAAACGAGAAGGCCAGATCTGATAGGTATGGACAAGGAAAGGTAAATTGTAGATGTGGTGGTGTCAGCGGACAATGATGACGAAAGAAGTTGAAACATTGAGAAATTACTACTTCCTCACCCGGAAGCTGAAGTAACTAAAACATGAAGATTTTATTTTAATTTGAATTTAGTCTTACTTCAGGGTAGATACCATTGCTGTTAAAAGCTCAATAGCCTCCGATAAGAACGAATGATATCTCTATTTCCAATGAATCTGCAACACAAAATGCAATTACATTAGTAAATATTTCCCTTTTAGCATTATTTTCTATGACAGGTCGGCTAACTACGGCTTGCGGGCAAAATACTCCAGCCTGACGACTTCATTAAGTGAAAAACAATTTTTTTTCGTTTTCCTAATCTATCTTAGCCGACGATAGAATTAAGTACCTAAAAGTTAGAGCAAAATCTCATTTTTGGATTAGCTTCAAACGAATCAATGTTTATAAGCTAAAAATATTTTAGTAATTTGCATTTCTGCTGTTGTAATAGTATTCACAGAATTTTGACAATTAGTAAATATCTTAACTCAAAAGAAAAATTTCGTAATTCTCTAGCAAGTTTATACAGCTATATACTTTTTATGGAGCAGTAATAATAATAATAATAAAAATAATAATACAGGCAACTGGTGTGAGATTCCTAATAATAATAATAATAATAATAATAATAATAATAATAGCGGTAACCACCACGCGACTGGTGTGAAATTACAAATGATATTATTATTATTATTATTATTATTATTATTATTATTATTATTATTATAAACAAATTTGTATGATTACTGTTTCCTTTGGCTTGCAAAACATACAAACATTGGTAAAAGTTTTGTTCATGGTTCGCAAACACCCTTTTTTTCGAATATCAAATGTAGATAATAAATAACGCTGACGTTAAGACAAGAAAGCCGGACTTTATGACCATTTAAAACTGTATTTTATTAAATTTGATTATTTAGGATTACAGTCAGGGTTTGGGTTAGTTTTAGTGCAGGTGGTGTAAGCAAAAAAAAAAACAAAAAACAAAAAAAAACAATTGGTCCTTTTTTCGTAAATATAAAATTGAAAAGAAGTTGCCATCACAGCCAATAATTGAAAAGCCCAAGTGTCAAATTTTGAAGCCATGTAAATTTGACGTTTAAAACTATTTTTTATTAAATTCATCTAAAAAGGATGTGAGTTAAGGGTTAGGCTTAGGGGTTAGTGTTAGTGTTAAGGTTATATGTCGATACAGAACAAATGAAACTCGACCATTTAAAATCGTATTCCATTAACTCTAACTAAAAAGGGTATAAGTTTGGATTAGTATTCAGGGTCAAGTTTGGATTACACATGTCAATTACGGAATGAATCAAAACAGGAAATTTGCCATAATCGCAATGGTAGTTCTACCATTGAAAAATAGTTAACACCTTCGGTACAAAAATGGCGAGTTTACGCCGCTTCAATATATTATAACCATTTCATACTTTTCCATGTCTTAATCCCTATTTTCTCAATGACGAATGTACCTTTTCCCCCATTGTATCATTCGCATTTTTTGCTACCTTCTGATGGCGTCACGGAAACACACGCAAGCGAGTCTATTTTGAAACTACACTGACGTTTGAACACATCTGTATCCGACGATAAATAATAAAGATGGAAGCCGCTGTTGCAGTCGGTACGGCAAACAATAACGAGGAAGAGTTCATTCTGAAAGAAGACATCAGGGTTGGGAAGGGGGGCATACTGATCTTAAAAATATAATTAACAAGTAGCTATTTTTATTCTTGTTTTTTTTTTTCATTTCTTTTTCTAGCTTGGTTTTATCGCTTTTAATTCATTTATCGCAAAATGGAATACAAGTGGAGGCAGCCATTTTGTGACGTCACTCTCAGTTAGATACGTCGGAAAAGGAAGAGTTTCCTTTTCGTGACTTTTTTGTTTATTTTTTTTCTTATTCATTTTATGACGTTTAAAAATGTGAACGCGTTTTACATACGCATTTATTTACGTACAATTTAAAAAAAAAGATTGTTTAAACGAAAGTAGGCGTGGTTACGTTTTCATTTTTGATGAGAAGACATAACACGTGTATTTTTGAAAGAAGCCTATGATATATAGATACGTAATATATAATGTTCGATTAATTCAAAACACTTGACAGAAGAGAACCGAATCCACATGGAGAGAGTTGTATCGTAGCGTCCCTCTAACTCTGAGACAACGTTCTCTTGGTGGTTTCCAGTCATGTAAAAAATATTTTTTCCACTGGACAAGAGCAAAACGTTACATCTGTGCTGAACGGGCGCTGTCTCATTTTTTTGTGTACCGGACGGATTTTCTTTTACCATGTAACGTAAGTGTTTTGGCATTCATCTTGTCTCATCTTGCTGTTCGAGGCTCGTGCACATCTGTTGCAAATAGAACTATGGATAGTATGACAACAAAACAGATACATTCAAAGAGTTTTCCAGACAATTGAACTCCTTGTTGTTTGGGTTGTTAACACGACATTTTGGCCGATCCATTCTACGGCTTTCTTCAGGCGTACTATCTGAATGTGATGGTGGTTATTTTTTTTCTCATCAAATGATAGCAGCAACGGTAACAAAGTAGGATTCGGGTGTTTTCCTTTCTTTTCTTGAAAAAAGACAAGGAAGAAAAACATCTGGATCCCACGTTACCAAAATAACATTCGGTTAGTATACCTTTAGAAGGCCATAGATTAGATCGGCCGAAATGTCATGTTATCAACGCAATGGTTCAAACAACTCTTTGAATGCTAATGACCCTTCACAAAACTATAGACATAGATTTTCACAAACAGGGATACACAGATATGTGGATAGATTATCGTACGTCTTACACAAATATTAGTATAGATTTGTTGAAACTTGTGCCGTAGAAAAGAAAATGCGCAACCATTTCTATTCAGAAAAGAGAAAAATGTTTTATCTTAGAGCAAGGATGTAACAATGGAGCGATATCAAAAAGGAAATATATTCTTGAGAGAAATTAAGTGCCACATTGAAAGATCGCTCATGGTGTTCAGATGCAACGGACACCTGGTTGAGGGTGGAGAGGACACCGATCGAAACGTTGTGATCGTAACAACATTAATGAGGATGCTGATCGGAATAATTTATAGAATTAGACATGAGATACAGGTTTCCTTACAATCCGAAAGTTGAGAGTTCCTATGAAGAAACTTTCTTAATCCGAAATGGCAAAGAGCGAAGAAATAATAACCAGTAATTTGCATGGAAAATATTTAGGGGCATTATCAGTCTATAAAATGGTGAGTTGAGCTGGTTAGTTGGGGGTTTGGATGCCGGAAGGTACTGGAGACTGGGGTGTAATAGAAAGGTGGGAAGGGTGCACGTTGTCTCTACAACGGCTCACGGCAAAACAAACGCTGAATGTTAGGGGTTTAGAGTTATTGTCGTCTGCTTCTTCGCCATCAGTGCCGGTTACACAATAGCTAGAGCAGCGACTATTTTGAAACGGGAAAGGGCACAATTGCCACAACTAGTTCATTGAAGAAGCTAGGCCGCAATCTTGCGTGTTCATAACATAAATTTTCGTATATATGTAAGTCTAGCGAATTAGGCTCAGTTGGTAAAAGAGGCACATACTGATCACTTGTTCGTGATTTCGAATTACGGTAGAGAAATGCAGTTCTAACCTCCAACTTCGACTGGAATTTAAGAAAAATATTTTCTCTCGCAAAATACGGGTTATATACATTATTCTGTGGGTTTCTGGTGACCCTTCTTGCGAAGTCGGGTGTGTAGGTATCAATCATCTTAACCCGTTGGACATATGTTTACGGAAAAAAAGTTCATAAGATTAGTTCATAAAAATATATTCCGTTGTAAAATACGAGAAATATGTTCCATTCAGTGAATTTCAAGGGACCATTCTGGCGAACAGGGATGTTTAGGTATCAATTCATCACCATTTGTTGGCCTTCCTCAAACCATTACCTTCATGGTATAACGCACGCATTAGTCTTTATACATAAAAAGAGAAGTTTAGTATAACAAAAAACCTTAGTAGCGATCGCCAATTCTTTCTTCGTTAATTTAATCAGCTTCTGCTAACTATGGAGCCCCTACCGGATGGTTAAAGGCGGCTAGGTGCATACTGGAGCCCTTTTTGCTAGAGGATGTGAGTTCATTTCTCTGACTTATTGTTTCCGATTGTGCTGTTTACTCGTTGCCATGGAATGGTAGATCGGGTCAAAGTTGTTGATGAAAAGCCACTAAAAATTATGATTAGGGTAAAAACTAGTCAAAATTATTTATAAATTACTGCTGGTTTGGTAAGATCGATCCCTACCAGGCATCTCGATTTTGTGATTCAGTGACAGAGAAAGTTAAGCTCGGTAAATGGCTGTATGGGCGCCCATCGTTGAGTGACCGTCAGCCAGATATTTCTGCAGATTTGCTGTTAGTTTAGTAAGTACAATCCTCACTGGGTAGTGAGTTATTGTAGCCTTCGTCTTCTAGAAGTGGCAAATGTCGGTAGGGGGATCTGCTGTTGAGTGATCATTATTTTTCGAAAATTCTGCTTATTTAGTACATCCTGTTCACACACTCCACTAGCGTGGCCTTGTACCAAACTATTATAATCATAGTCTTTAAACCCGACTACTCTTGCATTGTTGCCAAGCAGATCTCGCAACCGATTCACCAATTCAGAGGGTTCAATCCTTACCTGTTGCCTCGCTCCTAAGCCCCTTTCCATGATCTAAGGGTGCTTCGCACAGCTAACCAGTCCAACAGTCTAATTACTAGGGCCGTGCTTTCAAGCCTTATTGAGTACTCCATTGATTTCACCTAGTGAATCCTGAGTATAGCAAATATCTGCCTACGAGTAGGCTACATACGTAGGCATATACGTAGTCTATTGCTGAGGACATTATATCCGCAAACTTTTGCTTATTTAGAAAAAAACCCATCTTCACTGTGTACTCCACGAGTATGATAGGGGCGACCATTTCCAAATTTTTTTTAAGAGCACATTGCGGACAGAAAAATAGTTCGGGGGGTAGATTACCCCCCGTCGAATAACGTAACTTGTACACTGCAACTCATCAGTAGTGTTAACGGCGATTTCCGTATTTCACTATGTATAACCCGCACAATCCCCAAAATTATGTGCTAAAAATTCAGGGGCGTATTGTCTATAGAAACTACAGGAAAACAATTGTTACACATATCTGTATACATGATTGTATACACAGGATAATGCATTTTTTATTTGAAACTGAAGCTCAATCGGGGGCTGCGGATTATCTATGCTAGATAGATATGGTATTCGTGGCGAAATACCGTAATTATGATAAAAATACGTTAACAGTTGTTAGAGCTTTCAATACCCACTTATTAAGTATATCTGAGGTAATT
Organism: Thysanoteuthis rhombus; assembly: GCA_963457665.1. Classification (NCBI taxonomy): domain Eukaryota; kingdom Metazoa; phylum Mollusca; class Cephalopoda; order Oegopsida; family Thysanoteuthidae; genus Thysanoteuthis; species Thysanoteuthis major. The sequence goes on from OY735237.1 coordinate 27,842,987, forward strand.
AATGTTTTTTCTTTGGACAGACCTCCAAAGGGAAGATAAATTAACGTCCAGCTTGAAGTAGCATCGGACAGAGGACCGAGGACAAAGTATTTAAAAGACGGACATCTAGCCTCCTTAGAGCGTGACCTGATGTCAAACTAAATAAAACTCAACTGCCATAGAGTAATGGTCCGTCAGCTAATATCATAGCCTTCCTTATCTCTTGAGCAGTAGGTTTAACTGCCAGTGGTAGGCTCGACATAGGTCACTGTCAGATAAATCTGAGTTCACTAAGTACTCATTCATCAAGTAGACTCCCGTTATTACGGCACGGGGGTTTAAGAGCGCCGTTATAACTGGTGACTTACGAAGTGTATTGATAATGAAGAACCAAAAAGTACTAACAAAAACGGCTTTTTATTATCGTTTCACAGTCTTCTGCCAAATGAAATTAACAGTTCTGCAAATGAAATGAATGAATCGAAAAGTAATTCTACTTCTCATATACGTATTCGAAAACTGAGGCACTTCTACTTACATCCCGTTTCATCTTCTTAATTATCTGAAGCTTATCATTAATTAATAAGTCTTATCTTTTAAATTTCTTTTCGGATTTTAGGTTCATTTATGTAGCGTTATTTTGAGGGTTTCCTAATTCTAGTTTTTAAATTATTCAATGAAATCTTCATTAGAGGATGCTGCAACTCCGACCCTACGAGAAAATAGAAAAAATGAAACAAAAACAAATATGCCTTTAGAACGCGTGTATCATTTCATAGTGCCGTTACAACGAGAGTTTAGAGTTGAAAAACTGCCAACAAAACTGTCTACATAGGCTTCTGTAGTTTTTAAGTTCATCTGGCTGGCTATGTATTGATGTAACACACGTACATGCCGCGCCAATGGAGCAAGAGGGCTGAAATTTTAAACATTTACTTCTTATAACTAGAAAAATTGTTTCTCCATTTCTTTTTTATTTCTTAAAATTCCCCTCTAAATAGGACTTTAGTGGGGGGTTCAATTAGCAACCGAAGTTTATGCTAAATTGATCCCTTAGTTTGTGTCCGGTAGGCATTGGCGCTTTTTTTTTTTTTTTTTGACATTCGGACTTTTTTAGTGCTCAACACCCAACAAAAGGCGAGTGGAGTAACTTATTCGTTGATCACCTTCTTTTCTATGTATTCTATTTAATCGTTAATATACATTCAAATTTTATCTGATTGCTCGCAAATTCAGGGGATATTTTTGCCTTTTTGCTGATGATATCTCTTCTCAAATTCCAAGGATTTCGTTTCATTTCCTTTCCTAGGATTTGAAATTAAAAAAAAAAAACAACTTGCAGGATTCGGGCCGGTTTCCTCAAAATGATGACATTGGAAATTCGGTGATTTCGTTTCGTCTTGTCATACATTGTTCAGCAAGCACCATTTACAATTATAAGCGTTGTGGGATCTGTGAAACGGACTTAAAGAAAATTATGAGATATAAATAATGTTTTTATAACGTCAAGTATATTCCATTCATTTTCTAAAAATCGTCGCTTCGTTTCGTCTTTTTTTTTTAATGTTTGAAGTTATATTTGAAGGCTTTTAGGGTTGTGTAAAAAAAACGGCATTCGGAAGTTTATTGTTTCGTTTCGTTTAGTATATACAGAGACAGTATGTAATCCTGGTGCAGGTTAACGTTTTAAAAACTTCACTTATATGCAAGATAGAAATCCATCTGTAAAAAATGGGTAAGTGAAAGACTTGAGTACGTTTTTAGATATATTGAGATTGCAGATTTTCAACATGTTCACCTTTGTTACGCTTACAAACCTCGATGTTATTTACAAATATGCTTTGCGGTAGTACCTTGAATCATGTTTGTGATCCTGCTTCTCAGATAATCTTAAAACAAGGATTTTATTATCAAATCTGATAGGCTCAATTCTGGTGATCGTATTAACCAAGAAATCGTTCCCCTCTTTTCTACTTATAGGTTTTGAGATTGATTTTCTAAAATTGCTGATTATTAATTTCGTAATTAATAAACAATTATGATTTAAGATATTCTTTAACTACTATAAGATAAATAAATCACGATTCTCAATACTCTTTGTAGACAGACGTTATTTTGTATATAACTGAAGTTATGAAAACTTCTAATAGGACATATATATATATATATATATATATATATATATATATATATATATATATATATATATATATATATATATATATATTATAGAGGGATAGAGGAAGAGTGGCTTAATAACACCGGAACGTGACACGTACTTATTAGCAAAATTTTTATCACAATGTGATCACAATGTGCGATATATGTGATTAATATCAACCAATAAATTAAATGCATCTATAAGGAAGGACATTATGCTGAAAAATAAATATATGTTGTGTAATATAAGCTACAGAATTATTGAACTTTATGACATATATATATATATATATATATATATATATATATATATATATATATATATATATTGTTCATTATACTGACTAGAGAATTGTAACAAGCACTAGAACTCATCATTACGGACGATTCTTTATATATATATATATATATATATATATATATATATACATATACATATATATATATATATATATATATATATATATATATATATATATATATATATATATATATATTAAATTGATGATAATTACGATACAATTACTGCAGATACTTTAGTTTAGTGCTTTCGCAGAGCGATCTCTAACACGATTACAGTGAGTAGGATCCTCGTTTGGGGCCTCTGCGCCAGAACAAGCTAAACTTGCTACTTAGATATCCAAGTATTCCCATTGGCCCAAAATAGCATGATATACCAATCGATCTATTTAGTCCTCGGAGGATTTAATTTTATATATCTATACATAAAGGTCATAAAGTACCTGTGCATCTCAAGTTATTTCGGGCAATTCGATTCATTTTCGATGTAGTCAGGATGTTTCGGGCGATTCATTTCTACAGCCCTCTTCAGGTGTAGAATGTAATATCTGCAAGAAAAAGAGACTTTCTTATCGGTCTCTTCTTCTGTCGTGGCTTCATCGAAAATAAGAACAGTTTAAATTGCCAGAAAAGAAAAAAGTTGGTATTTTCATGACTCTTCTCAATGTTATAGACGAGTCTTTGCATTGTTCTAATGTTCATAACCATCCTTTTGGGTACCATAAAATAAAACTGAAAAAAACTGGGGAAATGCTAAGTTTGTAGGGTTTTACCTTTGACTAAAATATATAAAATAAAATTAATAAGACAAGAGGAAGAACAGCAAGTAACCAATTGATTCTCATACTTGTAAAATATTGCAATATGGAAATATCCCGACAGTATCATTTTCAATAGAAATCGTAAATAGTCATTTTCGTCAGGGTTGGGGGATTTTTGGCTAAAATATAAAAATGCAGACTTCGTACATCTATCATAATATCATAACAGCTGGTAAAAGAATTGATCGGAATAGATGCTTTTTTAACGACGTCACACCTCTTTCTTCCTCTTAACGATTGTTGGTTAACACCATCAGGGCCGACCGACCGAGGGTATCTTATTGGGATGTGTTGACACTTAAAAAATATACTTCGCATCGAACAGGTTAATTCAAAATGAAGAGGTTACTTTAAAATGCTAAATTTTAGTTAAAAGACTTGGGGAAGAATGACTGAACAAAGACATTATGATAATCTTATATCTAAAAATATGAACTTAATCCGTCATCTGCTCATAAGTGAGGGAATTGGGTAGGGTGGATTGCGTTAAACTTTCGACTGGGGGGGGGGCTGCCTGCCTGCCTTGAAAATCAACATTCGGAATTCTGCCTTTCTAACTGGACTCGAAGACCGTCCAACTGCACCGATGCAAAATATACGGCAGGTAGGCCTAAATTAATATTAACATCTAC
>OY735237.1:27851878-27866878 GCA_963457665.1 Thysanoteuthis rhombus
TTTCGTATTGTTTATACAATTTTTTTTGGTAAAAATGCATTCGTTTATTAGAATGAAAGAAACCCGTGAGTATCTGTGTAATAAATTTTCGTTAATATAAAAGACTTGTCAATTTAGCTCAGTCAGTAAGACAGCCTCTTGGAAATCAGTTAGTGGAGGGTTTGATTTACAATAGGGGAAAGTGAATTTTACATATCCGTTTACACCCCTTATTTAGGCGAGGATTCTTCTTTTTACGGTGGGAGGTCAACTTTAGACGTTGTACTGTGTTTGACAAAATTACAATTGGCCTAACCTTGTAGCAGAATTAGTTACGTATTTGCCAACGATACTTAAGGTCAGTGTTCGAACCAAGGTTTTTAAAAGAAATAGGATTTTGAGTTGATTTTCTTGGGGTTGTTTCCTCTCTATTTGGAATATGGACGTATCATAATCTTCCTCCCCTTAATCGCTTCCTAATTTTTCTTATTTCGCTTTCTGCGATGCTAGTAACAGAAATTGTTGCATAGTTTCAACTAATGCGTCGGTGTTCGCTCCCAGGTAACACGCTAGAATTTCGAAAACTGATTTCCATTTTATGTGCCCCCCGCCCAAAGACGAGCTTAAAATATCCCTATTTTGTCCCCATTCCTGCCAATCCTCTGATTTGGTGTTGGATAAGATGATAATGATAACGTCAATTTTTTGCTCGATCCCCAAAATATACAATAGATAAGTTATTTGTTTTCACAGCGGATAAATCAAATTTCCATTCCTGCTCACGTTTCTTACTGTGATGACGTCATTCGTTTGTTCCCTCCTCATTATGCTAAAACGGATATTGGATCTGTGTCGAGAAGGAAGTACGTAGGTAAGTTCGTTTCTTAGAGCCGAATTCATTATGTTATATTAATTAAGTGGACGGTTATTGTTATTATATTCCCTAATTATGCTTTGAGGAATAATGATTGATACTTGCTTGATATATTGAAAATTAACAGACGATAATTTCACGGAAGGGGAGAAAACTAGATAGGTATATGATTTCTTGATAGGTAATTTGGTTATTCCTTTAGGCGTCATTTTTGTGTAAAGACAAGAAAACGTCTCATTCGCTGTTACAACAGATTTTCTTCCGTCGTTCAACATTAATAATTGGATGATTATTGTAATTAAGATACATAATTATGCCTCTAGGGTGAGTGTTACCTTTTCTGCGTTAAATTCAAAATATCACTGCGATTGATTTCGCTTCGCTGTTTGTTTCACTTGAGAAAAAAAAAACTGAATTTATTTTCAAATGAAAGCAGAACTTGACCATCTAAAATTGTATTTTATTAAATCTAATTGCAAGATATAAGTTAGGGTTAGTGTTTAGGGCTAAGTTTGTATGAGTCAATAACGAATAAAAATAAAAGAAAACTTGTCATTTTCGCGATGATAATTTCGCCACTAAAAAATTGTTTACGGTTTTCATATGTTTTGAATTTTACGTAAAAAAGGTATCAATCGTATGATCTAATATTCACACATCTTAGCGAATACTTGTTTGATATATTGAAGATTGATGTCTGAGAATTTCACCGAAGGAAAACGAACTGTATGAGATTTCTTAAGAGGTAAAGTGGTTATTATTTATGTTTTTTCAATTCAATTTCGAAGGCTCAAAAACCTCTCGTTAGCTGTTACAACGGATTTTTTTTTCAGTTTTTCAAGATAAATGATGATAATTTTGTACCAATATTCATTAGTAATTGTTTGTGTACATGATATTTTTGGTATGCATATATTCAAAGTGGGTCTCGGAACTATATTCAACCACTGGAAATCTACTTGTATAGTGAACAATGTGATTTTCTTGGTTCCTTGTCCATAACCTTGGACTCTTCTACTTAAAGGTTAGGATTTCTCTGATAAAAATTTCCTCTTCATCCTTTCAAACAAAGGACTCTCAATCTGACAAACTGTCGGTAGCTTTTCGTTCTTTAGGCATTCCTTGCAATAACGCATCAGGTGTCGCCATTTTGATATTGCCGATTTTAAAATTTGAATGGTTTGAAAGAGGTTAGATTTTTACCGTGGTTCAAATAATGTTAACCTCGCTCTGAAAATCCTTTCAAACCAAGTTTTCTGCAAAAGAGACCAACAGGCCTTATTCTACTTTGTTTTTGATAAAATGCATGGAAACTATGAATTTACTTCTCTAACCCCTATTTTAGAGATAATGCATAATGTAGTTAGAGTTGGTACGTTCAGGATATGTCGATAGGGTTAGGGTTATCAGGTAGAGTAAATAGCTAGGTTCGGGGTTAGTATTTCTAATTTCGTAATCATCTATGTTGAAGGATAAGTGTTTTATAGAAAATTGAAGAATCAGTGGATTAAAATGTTTTATTTAAATCAAATAAGTTGAGAAATACACCCGTGCGTATTATAAATGATGCCCTTACTTAATTTTATAGGTTGCTTTTTAAATCGAAAAATAACGTAAATACGGAGGAAGTGGAATCTACTGTAACCTAGAAATTAAATATACTCTATGGTCATTAAAAAAAAAGAAGAAAATGGAGCCTCTTTTATCAATTTAAAAATTGTTAATTTCAAAATGGCGACACCAGATGCCTTATTGTAAGAATATCGCTTTTATCAAATATTTATTTAACGCATCTTCCTCAATCCAAAAAGGATGTAATTTCGAGCCTCACCGAGAGCTTATTCGTCATTTCCTACCTGCACTGTTGACGCAATGTCGTTATTCAACAGTTGAGTCGAAGAAATTTGAATATATTCATGATTTCTTTCTTCACGGGAATCAACCTGTACATAAATAAATATGATAGTTTCAACTTGTTCGTATACATATATAGATAATTATCTGGAATAGGTAAGATTAAATTGTTTCGCAGTCATTCTAAATGGCTAAAAGTGTCTAGATTTTATCTAGAGAATGGCTATTGGGTATCTCTAAACGCACCTATTCCACCATCGATAAACAATTGGGAAAATGAAACACTTATTCTTAACTTCTAACTTGGCCTATCTACTATCCTTAATCTTAAACCTACTAACCCCAACTCAAAACTACCTACTAATCCTAATCCTAAATACATGCTGTATTGGCTCCAAAGTAAACGATATTTTTAGATCGGAATAAAAAGAAAAAAAAAAGAAAATTATTTGATCAATGATGAAAATCTAGCTACTATCAGCCATTCAAAATAGCCGTCACCTCCATTTCCTCCTTTTTAGAATATTGATATAATGTTTCATCTTCCAAGCAATTACCCAAATATAGTCTAATTAACCTAAACTCTATTCCTTATGTGGTTGCGAATATCTACGATATGGAAATGAATTCTACGCAGCAATCATTCATTTATTTTCATACAATTCAGGGTGTAACAGACCATTGAGAAATATGCGGCAATATATATTCAAATTCAGAACCGTGTATACGACAAAATTGCTGTCGCAACATGAATTCATCTACATATAACATAGCGTGCTCGACCAACCCCACTGCTAAAAAAATTCAATTCCATAAAAGCACAAAAAAAATCGTGAGTAAAATATAAAAAAAGCCGAGATAACCTCATGAGAGAAGTAACAACACATTTCTGAGTTTCACTTCCACACAAGGCTCATAAGAAACAGTCCAATTTGCTATTACTATTACATCGCAAATGTCTCGTAAAACCTAAGAAGAAGATATTTCTCCAAAAACTAATTCTGGAAGATAGTCAGGGTCTTGCGGATAAAAAGCACAACAATTATTGACATCAAAAATGTTTTTTCTATTTTCCCGACTTTAACTGATGTGATTCTTTACCGAGCAGAATGCACTCCCAACATAGCCTTGAATTTTATTTTGCAGTTATTCCAAATGCGATCAACCGGCAAAGTTGCTACCTTAAAGTGGAAGAATCCATGGCCTCGTACAGAGAACCAAGAAAATCACTGTCCGTTATATAAGTAAATATATCTTAGTATATCTCGGAATTTTTTAGATGAGGTATCATTATTATTTCTATTGATATTCGGACCATCCTCATCTTGCTTGTTTTTCATACAACGTTTCGGCCGTTGCACTCTACGGCCTTCGTCAGGTATCATCTGGTAGATTTGGGGAAGTAACGAATCGAACCCTTTATTTATCCGACGGGGGTATATTGACCGCACTCCCCTCTTAGCATTAGTAGTATTATTATTGTCTCACACTAGGATTGAACCTAGAACCATCAGATTACTTTTACAGTAATTTGTCTGATACTGTAACCACTGCGCTATGTGTCCATGTGGAAAATCTACCAGATGATACCTGACGAAGCCCGTAGAGAGCAACGGCCCAAACGTTGTATGAAAAACAACCAAGATGAGGATGGTCCGAATATCAATAGAAATAAATATATCTTCTTTAGAAAATGAAATGATCACGTGGTTTACGAGAATTAAAGTAATTTCCCCTTTATTCGCGTGAGATATATTTTAAGAACCCCCGTAGATCTGCAAATAATACCGAACTCAATACAAACTATGTTTTTATTCCTCTACACAAATACCCGTGATGAAATTTGCTCAATAAGATACTCATAATAGGAGATTAACAGCAATAATTAATAATAAAAAAATATAGGCATGAACAAAATGGAGATAAATTTTCAACGGAACATCAACACCTGAAAAAATTATTAACCAGGCAAAAATCAGCCCATTCGATCTAAATGAAATTTTCGATACCTATTTATTCAAGGGCGAATATTAAAAAAAATCCATTACAAATTTTGGAAAAGAGGGATTCTTCTTTCATAAGATTTCTACCTCGCTCCTTATCATTTTGATGCTTCATTTCATATATATTTTCTTGCTTTCATTGATTTTTACACATTTAACAGATAAATACCTAAAGAGAAAAGTGCCCCAGCACTGCTTGAACTTGGAGTCTTGGGAAATTAACTGAAATGTTTCTCCTCTCATCCTTTTTTAAAGTTTTATTTGATTAATTACAATTCCAGCTTTTGATCAGGAATTTTTTTTTCACACAATATTTCAAAGATTTTTCTTTTTTATCGATTATTTAGACTAATCCGATATTTAAAAAAAATGTATATATATATTTCCTGTTGTGAATTTTAATATTTTAAATTCCTCTGCATGTCCCCTCGGTCTTCCGTAGTCAGCAGAAAATGCCTTTCAACAAGTGTCATCATCGATCATAAAGATCGATAACTTCCTGGAAAACGAGCTTAACTTGACCGATGATAAAACATTGTGTTTTTGCTAAAATTATCTGAATTTGACACAACAAAAATTGGATAATGGCGTCATTATTGATTTTTTTGGCTGAATATTGGGAACATTGAATATATATATATATATATATATATATATATATATATATATATATATATATATGTTTTTCTTTTCGCTTGGACAAATACTATATTTTTTGAAAAATATCTAATTCTGAGAACAAAATTCAAGATTGGGTATCGATTTCACGTTGGAAATTCTCGTTTAAAATTGTTCATGCTTGATAGAATGGAACATTCACAAACAGATATATATATAATTATAAACAATTATCTTGTAAACTATTATATTTTTTTTTTCTCCCATTAATATTAGAAAGAGAGGTATTGTCAATGGTCGAGATTCAAGATAATAGTTACTGATAGAAGAGTGCTATTATATTTTTTAATGTAGATACATTGCGTATGATTTTTTATGAAACGTATTGATACAAGTAAGGGAGCTATTATCTGTGGTTGATAATTGAGGTAAGTGTTACTGACAGAAAACGGGTTTATGTGCGTGCAGGGAAACCACACGGAAAATGGAATCAATTAACAGAGGTAGAATTCCGGCTGACTCGGTTCATGTTAACTTCTTTCCAATAATCATGGGAAAAGCATGAATCCACTTCTTTCTTCAATGTATCACATCGTCAAATATTTCGTTTTGGACATGCTATAAAGCATTATTTTTTTCTTTGGCCAAATTTTTTTCCCTGACGAATCAAGTTTTAATCGATCTGAATAATACATAAATACTACATCCTAATATCTATTGGCACAGCTCCATTTTTTCCCAACAAAAAACGTCTTATTGATTTTATTTCTAGAGCAATTAACTCATAGTGCAAAAGCAAAATTGAATTTTAAATACTTTTTACTCCAAATATGATCTATTTTACATAAATTTTAATGAAGTTTTACTTATTTTGATGATTATGTTCTAGACAGAAAAACCATACCTTTCTTGGCATTCCTAAATCATACATCAAAATGATAAAAAGAATTTAGCAGTATTTAAAAGAAAAACTATGATTTTTCTTGAAATTTCTCAAAATTTAACTAGGCTTGGTAGGCCGAATACCACGAATAAACTATAGAACAAATAAAGCATTGGAAAATATAACATTCTAAAAGTAATTTAGCTGTGGGTAGTTCTTCTAAGAATCATAGATTGATACAAAAATTTCTATTTATATTCTTTTTATGTTATTCTAGATATTAATTGGACTAAACAAGATTTTCATACATTTCTCCCGTTGCATATATGCTTAAATTTTGATTTTGTTGTTCACAATTTTTTTATTAATGAATACATAATTCTTTAATCTATAAAAATAACGTACGAATTTCAATAAAATTTTCGGCTATTTTTGCTTAATTTCAAAGCGCTGTGCAATGTAGACAGGAGATTGTAGATGAGTGAGCAGTCGAGGGAGAACCACTCCCCCATAAGTAAATAATATTACGAGACGGTTGCACTAAAAAAAAACTGTCGTTGAACCGCCCATATTAAGCATTGACGATGTCCAATCATTAAGTTGACGTAAAATGTCTTCAGTTATTTTTGTTCTTGTTATTGCCATATTTCCCGACTGGTAAGGCGCTACACGTGGTAAGACGCACCAATGATTAATTTCATATTTTTCGGAAAGAATATTTGAGGATTGTAAATAGCTGACCATACTGGACTTCGGAAGGGTTGGCAAATAAGATCACCGGCAGATGAGAATGTATCCGTCTCGAGAGACACCATCTGCCCTGCTCAATTTTAAGGTTGAATATATTTTTGTTTCTTTTCCATACTCAATACAAGGTGAAAGGTCATTGGGCTTATTTTCTCTCATCATTATTCTCTTTCTCTTTCTTTCTTTCTTTCTTTCTTTCTTTCTTTCTCTCTCTCTCTCTCTCTCTCTCTCTCTCTCTGATATGGCACTAAGTAAAACACTTAGATGAGTTTTCATCTTCTGTTACGTCAGAAGGGACCCCAAGGATATGAGATGAATTCAAATTCCATTGGAAGCTACCTCTTTATTTCCAATCCATGGTCGCTTAAAAATCGTAGAATCACGATTGAAGACAAGGAACTACATTTATTGAGCTTAGCTTAATAAAACCACGGTTACATGTTGGGGAAGGGTTATAGGAAGATCGAGTTACACCAGACTTCTGAGGAGCTACGACTTGCCAAGAAAATCAATACTCGAAATCCTGTATTTTACGAAAAATCGAATAGTTTTCTCAAGTTTTTAAGTGGGTCTGTCTGGCTGCTTATCTATCTATCGCACGCACAGACCACACCGATGGTAGTAGAGGTAGAATTCAAACATTTACTCCAAGTCTAAAAAAAAAATTGTTTGAGAGAAAAATCCCTCAAAATTCTCATCAAAATAGGGGGTTAAATTTACAGTATAAGTTTATATTGATCTGGTCCCTAAGTTTGTGTCCGGTTGCATGCACGCTTGATTTTCGAAAATTTGGACTTTTTACAGATCCAACAAAAGGCGAGAGAAGTAACTTGCTCATAGATCACCCCTTTAAAATATTTTTTTTTCTTTTTAATGATTGCCCCCAACAAGGCATATTGCCATTGACGTTGGTCACGTAACGGTTTCTCCTGAGTGACTTATCAGACCTGTTTCGGTTTTTGCTTATGGGCATTAACACTGACCTCTGACACTAGTGGGAAAGAAATATCCAACTAACTCAGCTTCGAGACAGGCTACATATGCGACGAACATCTATTTCTCTTCTCCTCCTCCGAGTTTTTGTAAAAGCGCTCCTACCTTTCTCTTGAAGACTTTTACCTCAATTTACTCTCCCCTGCCCCCACTCCTCATCTTCCTCCCCCCAGTGCTACATTCTTTAATGAGCTTAACCCTAATGCCGGACATCTTTGAAAACTCTACGTCTTTCGCTCACAAGGAGTGTATATCTATTTCTTTGACCGAAGAGCGACCGGCTATACACTTAAGGTGAGGGGTCGGTTGGTGCCAGCCCTGGTAAGGCTTCGGGGCTCTTTGGATGGATCGACATGATTGGGTGGAGTGGGCAGGTCTGGGTCTTGGAGGAAAAGACGATCCGAAGCCCAGGTTAACAACTACAGTCCATTCCAAGAAAATTACACGGACGACCACACTCTATGTAACAGCATGTAAGAAAAATCAGGCAGGCGTGAAATTTCCTCTTCGCAGGCATCGATCATTAGTGGTTGACAAGGGCTAAAGCCGATTCCGGATTCTCGGCCCAGCTGTCAGCTGCGAAGCGATTGTTCCTAGCTTAATTATCAAGACATACCGAAAATCCAGTTGTCAGTGAAATACATTTGTGTCTTCATCAAATGAAAATAGCGAGGTTTTATCTCCCCTGTCTGTCTTATCCTTTCCACCTACGCCAAATTACTCCCACACCCTGAGCTATCAACAAAGGACCTGAACAGATTCTCCCATCTTTTCTCCGGAACGGATACTCTCTTCCTTTCTCCGGAACCGTCTATACTTGTCTCGGTTGGGGTATACTGGCTTCGACCAATGAAGCATCTCTAGGGTTATTTTAAAGAATTATATTCATCGTAACCAGATCTTTTTATTTTGCATTGTTCTTCGACAGGGATCTTCATTCTCACCCCCTATCCACTTTTTCATGACTTATTTTTGAATTTTGAGTTTTCTGTTCTCTTGATTTTTTTCCTCTCTAATTGTTTAATTTTCTGCCATCAGACATTTAATTTTTTTGTTTTCAGTTTTTTTTCTTTTTTTTTCTCGTTAACTTTTGACTATTTTTTGCTTGTTTCTTTATTTGCTTCTGTTTTATTTGTTTTTTCATTTTTTTTTTTATTTAGCTTTGCCGTTTTGGTTTTCGTCTGCCTTATTGGATATTTTTATTTCCCTGCAGTTTTTTTTGCTTTTTTTTTTTCGGCATTTTGTACTTTTTTTTTTTTTTTTAGTTTTTTTTAGTTTTTTTTTCATTAGTGCAAAAGCATAAAACATTTACGATAGCACAATAAGTATTCCAGTCAATCCTTGCTCTTACGCATCAGGTACGGCTATTCTTGATTTAACTATTTTTAAAATGGCTATTTTAAATCACTTGAAGAGGCTAGATTTTTACCGCTTCCAAATGACTTAATTTTCGATTAAAAATGACCAAATACAAAATGGAGGTCCCAGGTTCATTAGCGAAAGGATAGCCAAATTCAATTATTTATATTTCTCTTTCCAGAAGTCCAGACTATTGGTCACTTCTTTTCGGATTGTATTCTTACCATAACGTTTTAGCCGGTTCATTTTTTTCAATTTTCCTCAAGTGAACAATCCACATGGAAAGAGTCCACCTCTTTTTTATTTTTTTTCTGCACGTAGTGTCTACCATATTTCTCTTTTAGTGTAGGGAAACATTGAAATCCAGAAAAGGTAAAAAAAAATGGGTGATTATAATTGAAGTGGCATGAACTAGATCACTCTATATAAATGTTTTTAAATCTCAAAATTATTATCAATGAATACATAATTCTTTAATTTATAAAAAAATGGAAGAAAAAAACACTTATTTCAATAGAATTTTCGGCTATTTTTGCAAAATTTTGAAGCGCCGTGCAACGGATACAGGAATGTGTAGATGAGTGAGCAATTGAGGGAGAACCACTCTCCCATTAGAAACTAATACATCCAAACAGTAGCAGAAAAAAACTGTTACCCAACTGCCCATATTTAGCATAAACGATGTCGAATCATTACGTTGATGCTAAATATTTTTGGTCCTCTTTTTTCTCCAAATTTACCGCATTTCCCGGTTGGTAAGACGCTACAAGTGGTAAGACGCACCCAATGATTAACTTGGTATATAGAGGATTGAATAGCTCACAGTACTGGAGGAGCGTAAACTATTTCGACGATTCAAAACTGTATCTTGATTACACCTACAAACTCGAAGGATTTAAGATGAATGCAAAACCAATGAAAGTAGAAAACTTGACCATATAAAACAGTATTTCATTAGATTTAACTGCAAAGGATGTGTTAAGATTAGTGTTCAGGCTTAAGGTTATTAAAGTCGATTCCAGAACAAATGAAAGAAGCAAACTTGTCAGTATTGCAATGGTATTTTTGCCTCTGGCATTCTGTGAGATATGTCTGGAACAGAGTTCTGGATGTATCACAATGACGCCATAGTTTGTACAAAGTGAATTCACTCCACTTAAACAAGTAATAATCGGGTTGAAGACCCTTTACTCCTCCCATACAGATTATATACACTTGTCAAAGCATGACAGGAAATTACCAAAATGATATCCTACAAGAAAAAAGAGGGATTCCAATAACCCGAACAATTATTGTAATGATATGACTTATTCAAGAATTACTGAAATCGTCTCTCTCATGGTTTGTACACACTGGAAAAAAAACAGTGCATGATTCGACTAAAACGTTGAGATATTTTCCTTTCACTTTTCAAAACCACATCAATAAGAATCAAAGTGTTACAGGTATCATAAAACATTTTTTAAAACATCAGTATTACGTGTAAGGAAATGATACTGAATTGCCTTCGTTCACTTTAAAAGGAGAGTGTTAGTCCAGAAGATATCATAATACAGTTGCAATGCTTCGACACAGAAAATCTTATTTTATGAGCTGCTTATAACTTCTGATATCTTGAGTAGGATTTAGAAAAAAATCAAAATTTTGATTCATTCATCAAATCACGTATACGTACACACACACACACACACACACACATATATATATATATATATATATATATATATATATATATATATATACATACATATATATATATATTCATATATATATATATATATATATATATATATATATATATATATATATATACATAAAATTGCCTATTTTCCTCTGACAATAACCTGATTGAAACTAGTAAGGTGTAAAAACATTAAATAAAATGTCTTATAAAATCAATCCTGTCAATGCATTTTCTGTATATTCAATATATATATATATATATATATATATATATATATATATATATATCCTTATTAGTTTCGTCCTTTGGTTATCGTTAAAGGACAAAGGGGTCATATATATTTAGGGGTGTGTATGTGTGATGCTGCCACCCAAATTTACTGACTATAACAGTTGGTTTCCACGGCTCACTTAAAAGTAGTACCGTTAGGGAACGTAATTCATTATCTTACAAAGGTGACTGCTCACAAAGGGTTACTGCAACAGCTTTGCGTACGGTTGGCATGCACTGTTCAACTTCCCCCAACATTTTGTTAACACATCGTACATATACATAAGAAATCTTGTCTTTAATTCCCTCCTCCTCTGCACCTTCATCTTGTGTATCGTTTCTTCCTCCTCCTCCTCGTCGTCACCGCCCCACTCCTGGCCCGAAACAAGTAAAACCTGCCAGCCTCACGGCAACGTCGATTTGTAAAGAGGCGCTGGAGATTTTGTTCCAAAAATGTTCGTTCATGAGCAAAACGATTGGCCCGTGGCGTGCGTTTGGCGCCCCCAAATAACCACAAACGCCCGTGAGCTCTCTCGATGCGCGGGAACAAGTGCTGTCACGTGACTTTCATCACTCTCAATGCCGGCAATCTTTATCTACCTGAGTTTAGGAGAGAAGAGAAAAGGCATTCGTCACTTTCCCTCTCGCGGTTGCACGTAAAGCTAAATCTAAAAAAGTGTTTAATAGTAATCCTTAGTTACACACGACCAAATTTCGGTTGGCTATAAAACGGCTTGCTTAATTGTGAATGGCGATAGAATGGTTACCCCGATTGCAAAATTTTTCTGCATACTCCTTAATCGATGTTAAAAAGGGTGCATTTATTGTGTGCTGTTTTTAAGAGATGGTGTGTGGTTTACTCAATATAATTCCTGCACTAACTATTTTGTTTTTGTTTCAGAAATTTTCCAAACACTTGTTCACCCGATGTTTAAAACGGCGCGCAAAAGTTCTATACCATTTTCAATATCGAGTGGGCGAGTGTGTTTACAATCCGAGCAATCATTTTATGGCTAATCGAAATTTGGCCGCGTATGACCCTGGCTTACTGTTTCAAGTGAGTACAAAGGAAATAATGATTTGAGGTGTGTTCGCCATGGTACACGGATAAGATTTGTGATGTAGATATTGCAGGAAAAAAAACTGAGCTTTTTAATTTCTTATGTATATTGCACATATTGTGAATTCGATTCTCATCCGATATCTCACTACTATGACCTTGTGCCAGAGAAATCTAAACTTAATAATCCTTTACCCTTACAAAAACATTTTCCTTTGACGTACCCATGTGCTCATGCCCCTTTTTGATCATTTCTAATGGTGTGTCAGACTTTCTTTTTTGTTTCTTTTCTAAAATAATGGACTACTTGTGATCTCCCCACGGGATTTTAAGCAAGTGGAGCCTCGTCTAAAATCACGTAAGATGACACTCAATAAATACCTATAGTGTAGTGAGTTCAATCCGCTCAGGAGGCTCCCATACTTGTGAGTTTGTGCAAGAAAAAAACTGAGCTTTTTAATTTCTTATGTATACAGCACATATAGTGAATTCGATTCTCATCCGATACCTCACTACTGTGACCTTGTACCAGAGAAATCTAAACTTAATAATCCTTTACCCTTACTAAAAAAATTTCCTTTGACGTAGCTATGTGCTGCTATTTCTCAGCAGGGTTGCCAGTTTGGACATTTCCCAGCCATATTTTACGAATTTGGCTTTTTTTTTTCAAATCATACTGTCAACAATTTTAGCTAATTTTTTTTGTTTTTGTTTTTTTGGTCTGTTTTCACTTGTGTGAATTTGACCTTTTTAATCCTGTTAATCGACAAAAAGTTAATGTCATCAATATCAGTTTTCTAAAATCTTCTCAAATGTTGCTGGAAAATGCCTGGCCACATAAATAAGAAATTATACCAAAAAGGGTTCGATAAATTCAGAGAGAAAAATTAAGAGCTATAAAATGAACACAAACTCATTCGAGCTAAATCCACCAAAAGGAGCTATATTGGCAACACAGGGCCCATACCTTACTGCTTGTCTCCTCAGTAGTGGAACTAATTTATCCTTTTTTATGCTGAATTTAGCGGGTGATCAATTTACAATATCTTATGTAAAACTGGACCCTTAGATTTTTGGTGTATTATTCTGCTTAAAACTCAGCTTTCAATCTTGCAACCCAGCTTTTCAGTGTGGGAAGGATATATTCGCGTATATCTTTCATTGGTGAAATATAAAGTATTTCTATATTTGAACATCAAGATGAATTTATATGGTTTGTCAGATTAGTTTGATATCCTTTTCGCCACAGAATAGCACCTAAGATATCGACTCTTGTATTTTTTGTTTTTTCAGACACTATCAACCAAAACTGTCAACATAAGTTTCTTCAGTTTTTTAGTGGTTCTGCCTGGCTGGCTATATATCAATGTGTTACGTACACTGGTCGCACCAGCGGAGTGAGAGAACTGAAAATTTAATGTTTTTTCATTTGAAAAAAAAATTTTTGGTAATCCCCCATTCAAGTGTGTTTTTAGTGGGGGTTCATTTTGCAATTTAATTTCATGCAAAATTAGACCCTTGGTTCGTGTCCAACTGCGTTCACGCATATTTTTGAAAACTCGGATTTTTTAGTGATGCAACTGAAAACGAGAGAAGTCACTAATTCATTGATCACACCCAACACGGATTGATGCAAAAATGAATTAGTTTCATAACGGTTTCTATCGCGTGACTTACCAGACTTTTTTGTTTTTTCTCTGTTGCCTTTTTTGTCGTGTAAGAACCTCTGCGAATCATTTACGCTTCATTGATCCAGTCTGGAAAGCGGATTTGGAATTGGCCGGGACATGTGAGTAGACAAGGCGAAGTCCAAGAAGAGGTTAGGAACAAGGTTTTAGCCAGTCAACCATCGTAAATATGTGCGTCTCTATCCCTCTTGGAAAGCGGTAGGTTTGCCGAAGGATAAGAAAGATTTTTAAAAATTTTATTTACATTAATGTTTTCTACCTGCAGATTCACAGGGGCATTTGAGGGTGGGGACGAAGGCGAGCATTATTAGTCTCAATCATAACCCTCCAGCAGTGGAAAAAAAAGGTATGAGTGTTTCGAAATACACAACGCTGATCTTCATAATCTCTCACCTGGGGGAGCTCATAATTGTCTATTTACTTATCTATATGCTTACGTATATACTCATATACATAGCCCAATGTCATGGTTTGGCTTCGCGAACGAAGATTTTGGATGGGTGTCCAAGTCTCTAGCAATCCTGTTCATGTCAGATAAGGCCTATTAAGGAATTGGCAATTTTGTTCATGAAGGTTACCAAAAAAAAAACCAAAAAACCCCCAAAAAAACAAACTATGACGACAGTAAATCTGAAGTTATATATTGTCACCACGATTGAGATATATGGGGTATCTCAAAGTCTATCCATAGTGATAGTTGTAGCCGGAAGATGAAGAAAAGCAAGTAATCTTTCTTTGATTCAGTTGATCCTCATACTTGTAAAATACTGTGATGTGAAATATTCTGCATGTGCTGTTTTCGATAAAAATCGTAAATGGCCATTTTAGCGTTTTGTGTCGTTTGGACTTTTTTAAAAAAAACAAAAACTATGACATCATAGAAGTTGGTAAAAAATTGATCGGAGGTTTTCTGTCATACAATTCAATGACGTCACACCTTTCAATGACATCATGCTTCTTCATTCCCTTTTCTATTGTTTAACATGAG
>OY735237.1:27871878-27911878 GCA_963457665.1 Thysanoteuthis rhombus
ATCAAACGCTCGCACTTATACGCAACGGTTGGCGAGTCGGTGAAACAATCGAGTGATATCGAGTTCGATCCTTAATACCTACCCCGCTTATGTGGTACTGAACCAGACTAAGCACTTTCAGTTGAAATTTGAGCTTGCAACGAGGTAATTATTTGAAATAGAATTGTAAACTAAGATAGTCAAATTTTGGGAAGGAAATACGCTGTACATGATAAAATTACGTCAATAACGAAGACAATTCAGAAATCTACTACACCGTTTACGTATCACTTATATGAACTTATTTGGAGAAATACTATTAGAAATAATATTAGAAAAAAAAAATTAATCATTGGTTATACTTAACTTTCCCGTTTCAAAATGTTTTTTAGGTAACAACTGCCCATTTGGTTTTGATTCGTAAAATCAATTATACTCAAATCGTTCAAAATATGAAAGGAAGATGACCAGTAACGATGAATCGTTCGGCTGTTGCTGCTACGAACCTATTCCGGACTTATATATTTTAGTTTCCACGAATCTGTTTCATTTAATCTAGGATTATGGATGGGGTTTCAGTTGTGAGAAAGAAAGATAAAACGTTTTCTTGATACGTCTCTAATGATTATTCTTTTTGTAAAAAATAAGCAATTTGAGTATAATAGTTTACCAACCTGAATAAAATATTCATCGATTTTTTACCAGTCATTTCTTCATCGTAATGTTGGCTTTTTTTGACAATTGTAACCTTTTCTGTTTCAAAATGGCCACTACTCTTGCTGTAGAGTGGCGGACGCTGATGGCGAATTTAAAGTCAGAACCATAACCTTTGATTTAATAATCATAACACTAGCCCGAAACCGTACTAATCCTGTAGCTGTGGCGGCGACCATTTTGAAAAGGGAAAGATAATAACAGCACCCTTTTTTATTAGCTACTTTATTCTCATTCAAAGGTAACAATGAAATAACAAATGTATTAGAAACAAACCATATGAAATGAAGATTTGGAATAGAAATGGTAGTGTTTTTAAATTTGTGCCCAGTCTACTCATGGGCTTCTGTGGTCGAATTATTGAAGGCCGATGAAAGACGAGCTGCTTAATATAGCTTTTGTTATTTTTTTCTCTTTTCAGCTATAACAAGAAAATGAATTTCTATAAAAGAACAACTTGGATGTATTTTTAACTCTTTCATGGCCACCATTCCTCTTGGATTATTCATACCAGTGTTGGGAAGCTTCCATGAACAAAGGTAAGTAATCATTCAATTTCTAGGAAAAATCTCTGAATGTTGTTTTTGCCAAGTAAGAGCTATTGCCTAAATCTTCGGGAAATTTCAACGAACCGCGCCAACCGAATTGAACTAGATTTTTCCAGTTACATTATGTGATACAGTGTACAAGCAACAGGAAAGGGGTATGAAGACGGTGGAAATGGGGTCTTGGGACAAGTAATTACATAGTGTTTGTGTGTTGGTACATCAATAAGTCCGTAGCATAATGATGATGAAAAAAAAAAAAAAACATTGATTTTACACAAATATCTATTTTTTTAGCATAATCTTCCGAGTCGATGCATTTAACCCAACACTTCTCCATCGATCATATAATACTCTGTAAATTTCAGATCGAGATTCAGCTAATAACAACGTATAAGGCTACAATATTTATTAATCAACCTCATATCTGTCGCTTTGTAGGAGACACAGCAGCTTTAATAATCTAGTCAAACCCACCGTCAAAAAATGGTTGAAATTTTTCAGTAATTTTGCAATTGCATTGTACTTGTAAAATATCAAATATAATGTTGCTCTTCGTTTTCTTTACGTTCAGTATATCCCGAATATTACAGTAAACTAAAGATGAAATTTAAGATACAAAATATTTCAGGGGAGATTGGTGAATAGCGTATTACCTCTATTTTATTTTCTTTTATTCTGGTAATCCCAATTTATACGTGGCCAAAACTATTGTTGCATCGTTTTTAACATCGAGTAAGCGAGTGTGTGGACATTTATAGTTTACAATCGAGGTAACCATTTTAGAGCCAACCGAAATTCAGTCATGTATAAGTAGGGATCACCTTTTTCAAGTTTGTTTTACTTTGTATGATACTGAAAATTGTTCAATACAGACTATTTCCTCTTCTAAATGTACAAATAACATCGATTAACCAAAAAATAATTACGGCGTTTCATTTATAAAGTTTAGCATAATATAAAATTCTATTTTTCTCCGTAACCACGTGATGTCATAGAAGTGTGTGACAGATGATAAATACTCAAATCCACGCTGTTAATTCATTTACTATTTAGTGAGGTAACCAATCTGAGTTCAGTTGCGATAAAAGTAGCAACAATTAAGATTAATGTAAATAATAAGAAAAAATATGCCTTAAATGAAATACCTCATCAATCAAAATAAAAATAAAAGTGCATTGTATGACATCCAGAGATTTCTTTTTATAAACATTTTGAAGTGCGTAACGTAGATAATATGACGACATTTTGAGCGTCTCGTCAAACGAAGGGTGACGTTGTCAATTGCGTTACTCTAGTCACGTGATGTTTACGTCACTTCAGCTCGCAGTATTAAGCGAAATAAACAATTATTTGTTATCTATTTTAATATACCTACCAGCTAATTTTCCTTTATCATTTAATCATTTCCTTTCAGTCATTTTCCGAATGACGTGAAAGTCGCGTATGTATGTACATGGGTTGGAGTGACAAATGAGCGAGGAAAAGCCACTTGAAAAGGCACATTGAGAGAAAGAAATATGCTACACAACCGTCTTCTTTTTTTTCCATCGCTTCGTTTGACGTGCGTTTACGTGCTTTTGATTTAACTGTTATCAATGTTTTTATTGTTACTTCAAATGTTTTAATCTTTTTATCGTTTCTTTAAATTGTATGCATTTTTTACAGTTGTGTGTGCGTTCGTTTCTTTTCTTCAATCGTGTGTGTGCGTTTTTATTCTCAGAATTGTGCGTCAATTGTGTTTGCATACACATCTTTACCTCATCATCTTCGTTGGCAGAGCCATATGTATTCAGTTGTATCTTCTCTGTCATATCTCCAAAAGTTCTGAATGAATTTCAATGAAATTTTGCGGAAGGCTGAACTATGGGATGAGCAAGATTTAAATTCGGCGGTGGTTCCAGGAATATTCTGATTGAGAGATATTTATCCATTTGTCCATACACTTATGTATACGCTCATTAATGACCTCACAATATTTCTGTATTTTTCCAATAAATTTCAATGACCTTCTGTGCAAAGGTTGGCAATACGCAACCGGAGAAGTTATTAAATTTTGCGGACTATCAATGTACAATTATCCCCCCTACATTGTAGCTATGTCCACAGTTCATAATATCACCGAATGTTCATGTCTGTTCACACAATATCTCAAAAAGTTCTCGATGATTTACATTGAATTTTGTGAAAGAGTTATTGATAGACTACGAAAAAGGTGATTAAATTTTGGCATGGATCTTTGCACAATTACCTCCCTAGACACTAGCGTTGGTAGAGTTATGCTTTTTTGTGTACTTTTTGATTTTCAAAGAAATGTGTCCTCACTGAACGTGGTTTGTTGAATTTGGTTTCGTTATAACGTTAAGAAATAGGAAATGAAACTAAATACCGTAAAACTAAAATTCAAATGTACGATAATCATTTCTTCTCAAACCAATAAAACTTGCTGAATTGATTGCTATGACAAGTTCTTGAGTTTCATTACTTTTTTCTCTTTCGATGTCTCACGGCCTACACGAGATAGTGCGTTAAGAAGTTGATGAGACTTTGAATATACAGTAAAAACTGAATTCTTGCCAACAGCATTGAACCTGTTGTAAACAAGCATCCCAGGGAAATTATGAATCTCCGCCGTCTATGTATAATGCTTTTTACTTCGTAAGGCAGTCGTGGTGATAAAATTAAGATACCTTGATGAAAACACTACTAATATGTTTTAAATCCTAAATTTATGATTGAAAAAAAAAAGCATTCCTAATTGGTCATTCGAATGTGATAAATTGAAAAAAAGAGAGAAAAAAGTTTTTCTTGCCTTTTTGGGCTGTGATCACTAAGAAGTACGAACGTTCAAAAACAAACGTGAATGCTACAAGAGAGAAACTTTCATTGTAAATAGAACCCCCAATTAAAACCTTGGGGGGTCCCAAAACAAAAACATTTCCCATACTCATTGATGTTGGGTGTGCAAACCTCTAAGTTTCTACAATAAATGGCTGTGGCTGGGCGAAGTCCGGATATTTAGATAGATAGATAGATAGATAGATAGATAGATAGATAGATTGATAGATAGATAGATAGATAGATAGATGGATAGATACATACATACATACATACATACATACATACATAAATAACCTAAATCTAACAAGTTATTAAACCGGTCTGCTGTGGTTAGCGATTATAAATAAGTTTTGCTTTACATAGTTTCACTTAGTGATGTACGTCCTAAGAACTTATCAATACGATTAAATGAGGACCTGCTGACTAACTCCGTAAAAATATACCTATGTATTTGGAACATTTCAAAAAGTGTTCCGTGCTTTAAAATCTTATCTTAATCGTTTTTTTTTTGTTTAGTTTTAAATTCCTAAATGTTTTGAAGTGTTAAAACGCTCATTAAAAATATCTCTAATTTCTCTGTTGGTTAATTGCTTTTGCCATAATTTTTCTATTCGTTTTTTGAAAATTGGTTATCAGCTTGGTCTAGAAACACTAGAATTTCGCAGAATAGCAGACATGCTGGAGACTTTTAACATATTAACAGGAATCCACCTTATCACCAAGTGACACTACAGCGTCTGTCCCATCGAAATGCCACGAAAAAGTATCTCGCACACATGTGGTCACTTATTAAAACTGCACACCGAGCTTGGCAGTTGGTCATAGGAAGGACCTCTTCTCAACCAGAGCGGTGAAAGACTAGATCGCCGTAAGTGAGTCCCCTGTTATCACGTCCAACAACGTAGCGTTTAGAATAAGACAAGCCAAACGACTTCTGATTAACAGAAGACCATCAAATCATAGTTGTCCAACGAAAGCCGATCCAGTATATTTACGAAAGGAACGTATGGATTGTAAAACCCTCTGCCGGACCCAAGACCCATGGAAGGATCCCTTCCATTCGTGTTAAAGATAAGATAGGAGAGAGAAGATTAAGAATCTCTACTTAATAATCCCTGGTTTGCCGCTGTCAAATTTCGGTTGGCTATGAAATGGCGTCACCGGTTGTAAATCGTCAAGTTCCACACCATGCACTCGCTCACAAAATATCAAAAATGCTGCGTGACTTTTGTTCAGCGTTTTTATCAGCGAGCGTGTGTGTGGAAAATCCTTAAAAGACAAACAAAAATAAATAAATCAGTTATATTAGGCAATCCACACACTCCACACTAGCTCACTCAATGCTACTCCCTTCCACCTACCCACCAAAATATGTCGTCCGTTGGGTTAAGATAGAGTCTAATGTTTAAACCGGAAATAGCCATTTTTATAGTCAACCGAAATATGTCTCTTTCAAAGTAGGGATTACCCTTCACTGTTTCTTTAAAAAGACAAGAGGGAAAAACTTGGTGTTAATTACGCTATGGACGAACAGTTCCATATGTCTCCAAAACATTTCATTTACACCGGATGATGGTAAATATATACAGTGCTTACACCGATCACCGAGTTGTAGAGTACTCACCTTTCGTTCGGCAGGTTGTAGGTTCAGTCCACAGCTTAGTCATATCACAGCCTTCAAAAATGGTACCACTCTTCTGAACACTCAGCATAAAGAGTAGGTTTATCTATTTTCATAATCTTTTGTGGTTGGTACATTTACTAAGCTAAATTTTAATCCCCAGCGGCGCACCCTACTAAGATTTCTTACTGCGTAGACTATATATACGTTGATGCCTAACATTAGGGAAACTTGACCTATCACTTCCACAAAAACATTTTCCACTTCCTTTCTGTTTGTACATAGACTCACTAAGAAAAAAGTTCGATTCGCGCGCACAGTTCAAATATACTAGATTTGGGGGATAAAACTTCACTGCATAGGTGTACCAAACACACACAAACATACACAGATGCATACCCATAGTCCAACCCAAAAGTTCAAATTAATAACCGAAATTGGCCAATCTATTGTTTTGTCAAAATGCACTGCATTTCCTGAGTCTCGCTATACATTCCATAAAAGGAAAAAAAAGAACCTCAACTTTCTGTAAAGTGGGGCTATTATTGCCTCAAATCGATCAAACCTTTAGGCAGCATCCTAGCACCACGTATATATATATATATATATATATATATATATATATATATATATATATGTATATATATATATATGTGTGTGTGTGTGTGTGTGTGTGTGTGTGTTAAAAAATGGATACATGTCGGATCACACAAAGCCATTTCTCAAATACATAACTGTCACGTTGATAGAAGCGAATAGACTGAGAATAAACGAGTAGGTAATATGGGTTGAAAGCAGATATTTAGGCCTTTGCATTACTGGTGGCTGTTTAGCTCAATGGTAAGAGCGTCGCTACGTTGAAGCAGCTGCCCTACTGGACAAAGGCCTTCGTCATTTCCTTCCATGACGACTGCGATTGCACTAACCTCCGCCATGTCTCACCAGCAAACCGATCTATCTCGTCCCTCAATCATGGGTCTGCTCTTTTCTTACTGTGTTTATTGTCTGATGATCACCAATAAGTCAACCTTTTTCATTTGTTGCGATCTTTTCTTCCCAATTGTCCCGCTCATATCCATTTTTGTTGTTCAACTATTTGTATAATTCCTTCACTGTCGTCTTTCCTCTGATCCATGTTGATCTTTTTCAGTCTCTTATAGTTGTACCTAGCATTGCTCTTTCCATAGCTCTTTGTACGATACTAAGTTGGTTTTCAATCTGTTTTGTTAGTTTCCATGTTTTGCAACCAGAAGTCATAGTTGATATAATGCATTATTGTATATTTTACGCTTTAAGAACATTGGCAAGGTTTTTTTTTCAGTATGTCTCTATTCATACAAAATACAGTGTCTGTTGGTCTATAATACACTCACACAAGGAACAAATTGTAATTTCTTGCCTATATTACACTCCTTGACCCCCAGAATCTCATTACATGATAAGCCCTGCACTCAATGAAAAAATCCTCCAATAAACTCTCATCTAATCTAAACAGGTCGCTTCTCAATAAACCAGTGTTACTATTAACAATGGAATCAGATTCAAATTCAACCAAGTGTGGTCCTCTTCCACCTTCACCCAAACTATAAAACTTGTATTCTCGGCTCATTTAACCATTTCCCATTCAGTTTTATTTACTTTGTTGCGAGGATTTTGGCTTTAAAACACAGGATTAGACGAGGAAGGGAAAAATCGCCCATTGTCACCAAACTAGTTTTGTTCATTGCCCTTGGGTAAAAGTTTTTGTTTATTTTATTCTATTTACATTTTTTTTCCTGCATCTAACACATCCCTATAAGGCACTTTTCAATCGGTCAGTCCCGAATACGTTAAGTATCAACTTTCTCCACCGTATCATGTTGAATTGATATGAAACTCGGTTCAGATCTTTGGGTAAACTATTCTCATCTTTTTGCTTATACTACTACTACTACAACTACTACTAGTAATGTTAAATATCAATTTTCACAGCCGTTTCGTGTTGGATTGATATGAAACATGGTCCAGACCTTCGGATGTACCATCCTCAACTTCCTGTTCCTCCTGCTACTACCACCACCACAATGGAAAGTAGACGTGTCGTTGGAGTCAAAGTTCTTGTTTAAATCGAGATACTCATTATCTGTATAACCTCAACTCTTTACTCGTTCATTTAATTTCTATTGGTGTGTAAATTGTATTCACTTACGAATGTTTAATAGCGACACTGATTAACATTCATCTGTCATTTATTTTTTATGCATTCACAAATTTTCCATTTTTTAATCATTCATTTTTCTATGAGTGTCAGATTGAGGCTTGGTGAAAGGTAGGATACGTTCAATCAAGCATTTGACGTTTTCTGTCCCAATAATGACCTTCCTCGTCAATTAAATGACACTCTATTGTCTGTCTGTCTGTCCTCGAGTAGGCCTCTGCCCGTCCATTTGTTCCCGAGTAGGCCTCTGCCCGTCCGTCTGTCCCCGAGTAGGCCTCTGCCCGTCCATCTGTCCCCGAGTAGGCCTCTGCCCGTCCATCAGTCCCTGAGTAGGCCTCTGCCCGTCCGTCTGTCCCCACTCTCTCTCTCTCTCTGGTTGCTTCTCTCCCTCCTCCTCTTTCTCTCTGGTTGCTTCTCTCCCTCCTCCTCTTTCTCTCTGGTTGCTTCTCTCCCTCCTCCTCTTTCTCTCTGGTTGCTTCTCTTCCTCTCTCTCTCTCTCTCTTTGGTTTCTTCTCTTCCCCTCTCTCTCTCAGGTCTCTTCTCTTCCCCTCTCTCTCTCAGGTTGCTTCTCTCCCCCTCTCTCTCTCAGGTTGCTTCTCTCCCCCCTCTCTCTCAGGTTGTTTCTCTCCCCCTCTCTCAGGTTGCTTCTTTCCCCCTCTCTCTGGTAACTTCTCTCCCCCTTCTCTTTGGTTGCTTCTCTCTCACTCACTCTTTCTGCTTCTATGCATATGTCTTTCTCTCTTTCTCTCTGCTTCTATGTGTATATGTGTGTGTCTCCCTCTCTGCTTCTCTGTGTTTATCTCTCTCTCTCTCTCTCTCTTTGCTTCTATGCATTTGTCTCTCTTTCTGCTTCTTTATGCATGTCTCTCTACATCACTCTCCCTACTTCTCTCTGTATTATGTACGTATGTCTGTTTTTTGTGTCTCCCTCGGTGTATCCTCTATATACGTATGCCTTTGTCTGTCTGTCCGTCTCTCTCTATCACTCTTTCTCTTTACGCCTATGTCTCCCTTGTCCTTCCCATTATTGGTACTCCATACAATGATAGCATTTCAACCCCAAACAAACATTATTTTCAGTTCAACGATTGACAAACGGCGATTTTTTTACCCGCCCAAAAAGCGCAAAATTTCCAGCCTTTTGCAAGTGACCTTTATCTTAAGGACACAATGATATTTTCTTCCCTATTTCGGGGATATATCCTTTCCTACTTCACTCAATTCTCTCTTTTGTTTAATAGTTGTTATTTTTTCTTTGGTGGGGCTAGGATTGGATTTTGACCGTAGTTTATTCCTCTTATTCCTATATTTCTTTTCATCCATTTTTGTCTCCGTGAATGTCTTTTACATGTCGGCCTTCGCCATCTTTATTCCTTTCAAGCATCTCTCCCTTCTCCACTATCTTTCTGCGTAGTCGATGACAAAATTTGCCTTCTACGCGCATATACAAAAAAATGTCCTATTTGTCGTTTTTTTCTCTTTGGTTTAACGAGCCGTAAAATAGTGTTTCTCTTTTCCATTTTTTAGAAGTAAATATCAAATTACTTTATTGTCTATTTGTACGTTTTTTGTCTTTTTGTTTTAAGTAACTCTCTGCCATTTTCCTTCTGTTCCTCTTAATGGCGGACACAGAAACATCAGAACAAAGCCTCTCCATTGCAAAGGAAACACGTAACAAAGGTGAACAAGCTCATTTCAAATAACATTTAAGTACCAACTGTTCGAGCGACGATTCCGGACGAAGTATCTTCTCTTTATAAACAACTAACATCAGAGACTTGAGAGGTGCCTGGAGCGTAACGGTCGACTGGGCAACTTTCCTTTTTGTTCTTGGAGAATAAGTGTTATTTACTGATTATGCCTAAAAAGGTACAAAAAATATCTGTAGAAAAAGATGATTAGTTGTAAATATTGTGTAGCTGACGTCACCCGGTGCAAGACAAAAAAGTGAACCTTTCGTTCGTGTCAGTGTTAAAAACAGCGCGAATTAACGCATAATTTTGTATTGCTACTGCTTTAATTAGCGTAAATTGTTTATATCTGTGGAAGGAATTGAGTTATAAATATTGTATAGCAGACATCATCTGGTGTAAGACAGCGATGGATCTTTACGTTCGAGTCAAATCTCGGTCCAATAAAAGTAACAAGTGCCCATTCCTCTGAACTTTACATCTTCACTGTCCACTGACCACTTAATACTCAACTTAATCCTTTTCTTAACTAAGAAATAATCACCGAATATGGCAAATTTTCGGCAATCAATCTCTATGTCGTGCACTGAAAATCAGCATTGAAGGTGATTGTACTCAGCAACTAAATTTTTTAGTTGATCATTTCTAAAAAGGTACAGAAAGTGTCGATTGCTCCCCCCCCCCCAAAAAAAATTTGCTTTTATAGCCAGGACAGTGATAACTCGAAATCGACTTATTTTCATTCTCACAACGGACTAGACTGCACATTTCAATCAAATGAAATAGGAGAAAAATTACTCTCAACAACAATTAATATCACTGTCCTGGTCACGAAAACAAAGTTTGAAGGGAATAATAGCCATTTTCTATTCTTTTTTTGCGTGTAAGCACTCAGGAAATAACACTTACTACCCTGGAACAAAAATCATGTTGCAGGGTGTGTGAGCAGAATCCTAACAACATTCACCTCGCTCTTGGGAAAAGCATGAAATGGAGCCCATCTTCAATGGTTGGATGTTGACGTCCTTCCAGCAGCCCCTGCAACGAAACCTTCCTTTGGACTATATCAGCGGGTCCACTAAACATTCCAGAATATTCAAACACTTTGTTCTGGCTTGTGCTTTGAGGGAAGGAGTTCAGTTCACTGTGGTTACATTATTTATTGCGACAGAAGGAATATTCTCTATCAGATGTCAGACGATATTTTTGTCTTTTTATGCAAATTTTTGAGCGAGGCGCTTACTATAGAGCAATGATCAGCAAACAAGTGGTGCATATTCCTATTAGTATAGTAATCCTCATTTAAGTCCTTGATGTTATAACTATGGAAGTCTAGAAACGCCTGCTTGAGAGCAAAGGACAACAATCTCGTCTCGTAGGCCAGTATAGCGATTTTGATGCTTATAATTGTCGAAATCATGAACTAACTTTATATTCTACCGTAATTAGAACAATCCTCGCCGAAATTAGGAGTAGACCGGTAGTCAAACTCGTATTTATATATTTTTAATTTATGGTATAGACAATACAAAAGTTGCAGTAATCATCTTCCGTCGGAATAAAAATTGAAGTAGAGTTTGATCCAGCTGCAGTCAGGCTTTTTTCTATTTTGCCTTGTGCCAGACTTAACCACGTTTATATGATGATCCATGCTCTACCGAAAGGATCAACAGGCTTGTTTCTGAAGTCATTGCAAGAGTATTGGTTTTGATCTCTGCTAGGCACCGCAATATTATTGCTCCATTCCATTTTCAGCCATTTTCATTATCATCTAACTAGATGAAAGCCACCTGTCGAGCAGTTCCCAGGATATATCTGAATGTATATTTCCCAAAAAGTACGGGCTCACTTTAGAGTTATAGTTAAATTGTGAATAGAAAACTCCGCTAAAACCCTAAAAATACTTTCTAAAAATCCTTTTACCTCAAGATATTCCTCTATGTCCATTAAGTATGCGCACCTAATTTGGTTGAACTAAGCTGATGTTTAAGGCAGTAGACAATGATAAAACCATTCATTTTATATAATAGATAATAGAATGTACATAATTACATGAAACAGAAAGTAAGAGTTCAGTATGGTATTATCGTTACATTGTCAATATAAAAAGCTCTAAAAAATACTCTTTTAAAAAATTCTCAAACTTATTACTTTAAAACATTTCCCTTGGTTCATTGAGTACGCGGGCTAAATTAAACTAAATTTGGTCGAGTTACGCCAATATTTGAATGGGTGGGCACAGTGAAAACAGAATCAGCCGTTATCAAAAACACCATTACAAAGTCTATAGTTGTTCTTGTTTCCCCAGCCTACCTTAATGTGATTACAAGAAGGCTATCTTACTGATTGAGCAAAATTGAGAAAATTTATCGTACAAATACGTACGGGCTTATTCAATTCTAAAAGTATATATATATTTTTTTTCTAATGTATATACAAAATAAAAATTGCAGTAACCATTTCTGTCGGAATAAAAGATGGAGAGGAGTTTGACCGTGCAGCAGCCAGTCTTGTTTTATCTAATATATAGCATCTGCTGTAGAACAATGTTTCGTGCACTAGTCTGGCAGACAAAGGCTTATGTAAGAGTTCGTTCCTCACTATAGTGTCCTTGTGTCAGACTTACCAACTTTACAGATGTGCGAAGGTTCACTGTCTTATCTATTATAGTAGAGATGACTTTTGTCTAGAGAAATGTAGGATGTTGAATAAAGGAATTAGAGTCAATCCCCTTTGGGATAAAATACGCGAATTTGTGCAACAATGGAATGCTCCAAGTAAAATTTCGCAAAGTAGATGATCAGATTTGACACTACAATGAGAAAGGTTGAGGGTATATATACGAAAGAGGTTCACCAGGCTTATATCTGTGCAATTCAATGAAAAAAACAACAACAAAACAAAACAAGCATGATTTTGAACAGACATAGTCATCAAAGATGGCGGGGAGTTCTATCCTTTTAACGTGTCTGTGTTTGTGTGTTTGGTTCAGCGTTCCTGGCCATACCGTTTTGCCGACAGTCTTGAAAATTGACTTACACTAGCCTCCTTTTAACAATGTTTCTCTAGAACTTTTCCAATCAATATCATGTTCCTTACTTTATTTGGGATGTTTTCCATTGGAAAACACCAGTTATGTCATAAATAGAATTCATTATGACCATATTTTGTTCTACGATAGATATTTTTATGACTTCAGATTCTGACGCAACAGTTGTTGAATTATTGACTGTGACGGCGAGTTTCATTTTATTTTTATTGCAGATTGAAGATACGGTATATCTCAGAATTTTTGAGATGAGGTATTATTATTATTTCTATTGATATTCGGCCGTTGCACTCTACGGGTATCATCTGGGAGATTTTTGGGAAGTAAAGAACCGAACCCTTTATTTATCCGACGGGGGTATATTGACCGTACTCCCCTCTTATAGCGTTAGTAGTATTGTTATACTGTCTCACACTAGGATCAAACCTAGAACCATCAGATTACTTGACAGTAATTTGTCTGATGCTGTAACCACTGCGCTATGTGTCCATGTGTAGAGTGCAACGGCTGAAACGTTGTATGAAAAACAACAAAGATGAGGATGGTCCGAATATCAATAGAAATGAAAATACGGTGTTGATAACGAACAAAACTATTGTTGAACACAGAAGATTTCAGGTTAAAGACAGTGTCCTTAATTCTATTCGACAGATATTTATTTTTCAGTAATCTCTCCTCCTGCTGGCATGCGTTTGATTCAGAAGTGAATATTATTAATATAGATCAAACATTATAGAGAGAAAATTCCAGATCAAAATTCTGCCAAAACATGGTCAGTTCATGAGAAAATCAGACCAAAAAATAAGAAAGATAAATAAAAAAATTGAAAAATAACCTGTGACCTACGTCTCTCGACAGCATGCCATGTTGGGGGGGGGTCAATTAGAGAATTGAAAAAAGTGATGATCAATAAATAAGTTATTTCCATCGCTCTGAAAAAAATGATTTTTTTAAGTCAATAGTGAATGTTGATAGACACAAACTAAGGGACCGATTCGGCGTAAGCAATCACAACAAATTGAACCCCCACAAAAAGACATTGGTGGAGGGGGGTAAAAACATCAGCCTTTTAGTGTCCGTCGTTGGACATAGATCTTCTGCAAGATTCGCCAGACATCTCTATCGTGGCCGTCACGGAGCCAATACTCTCTGAACATGTCTAGTTCGTCGTGCCATCTCATGTTGTGCTGGCCACAATTTCGCATATGATCTACGGGGATCCATATTGTAAGTTGTGATGTCCAGCGATTATCTCACAACAAGACCAGCCGATTGCCGTTTAAGTTTTCTTATTCATTCTATGGTATCTCTGACTCTTGTTTTTCCCCTCTATACTCTTTTATGCTCTCCCATATGATGTTGAGCATGGAGGAGTAAATGTTAAGATTTTAAGCCCTCTAACTCCACTGGTGCAGTCTGAACTCCTGATACATATATAGGCCAACCGACCAACCAGCCATAACAACTTGAAGACTAAAAGAACCTACCTTAACAGTTATGGTCGACGCTTTCTAATATGTTTCTAAAACGGACATCTCTCTAGATATTTTTAATGCATTAATCAATCTGTATGCCTGATTAGATCTATCCAATTTACGGTCTTCTCCCTTCGCGCATGCTCAGTGTACTTCTATTGGTGTAATTTTTAAAATAACTTTTCCATGACTGATTCATTTGTTCGTCAATTGTCTCGAAAACATTATTGTGTGACGATTATTGCATTGATTCACATGGACGGTTCGATGAGAATGGGGGAGATGCTGTGATAGGATTCCGGGGGCGTAAGTGCCCTAAGTAGGAAAAAACGATCGGCTTCTCCCACGGCCGATCATACGTCATCATACAAAACGCTGCTGAAGCGGAAACGGAAGTTGGTAAATATCCCTTCGAAAGTAGAACAACTCCCTTTCGACTAGTGTGTATCTTTCTGGCGTCCAGTATGTGTTCCGTCTCTCTTCCCCTCTTTCGCAGGCCTAGTGTGTTTCCTTTCTGTCTGTCTGTCTCTCTCTGGTTTTCTCTCTCTCTCTCTCTCTCTTTCGCTGATTTAATGTATCACCTCCCGCCCTCTCTCTTTCGCAGGTCTAGTGTATTATCTCTTCCTCTCTTTTACACAGGACCAGTGTGTTTCTGTCTATCTCTCTCGGGGCTTGCGTGTTTCCGTCTCTCTCTTTCTTTTGCAGGCTTATTGTATTCTTTCTTCTTTCTCACAGGCCTAATGCGTTCTCTCTCTGTCTTTCAGTTTCTCTCTTTCTCACAGGCCTAATGCGTTCTTTCTTTCTCTTTCTCACAGGCCTGATGCGTTCCCTGTCTCTCTCTCTCACGGGCCTAATGCGTCCTCGCTCTCTCTATATATGTGTCTCTTTCTCACCGGTCTAATGCGTTCTCTCTTCCTCACTCTCTCTCACGGGCCTAATGCGTTCTCTGTCTGTCTGTCTGTCTGTCTCTCTCTCTCACGGGCCTAATACGTTTCCTGTCTCTCTGTCTTTCTTCCACAGGCCTAATGCGTTCTCTCTCTCCCTCTTTCTTTCGCAGACCGTGTGTTTCCCTCTCTTCAACTCTTTCGCAGACTGCGTGTTACCCTATCTTTAACTCTCTCTTTCTCTCTCTTGTGCAATCAACTAATGTATCCCTGTCCCTTTCTCATTGTGTGCCCCACTCTCTCTCTCACCCCAATGCCTAGTGTGGTCTTGTCTCTGTGGCTTTCTGTCTCTCTAAACTTCTTTCTAGCCCAGGGACATTCCAAGCACGCCTGTACGTATCTGTACGGTTTTACTCTTCCCTCTCTGAACCCTTTTTCCCCCATGAAATATTTTTTTTCCTTTCCGAGACTTTCCATCGAATCTATAACGGTTTTACACTCAGGTAAACACGGCCAAAAGACACAATTCGCCATTATTGATGAGAAATCGATAGATAGTAAGGATGGGGAAAATACAAAAACCAAAAAGAAAAAAAACCCTTTCTTTCGCCTCCATCTTGGATCGCTCAATAATGGTAGTTGGGTTTTAGACGGTGAATGTTGACAAGTCACGTGATGCACCAAACAGGTGACGTCAGAGATGAGTGTGAGAGGAAACAGAGGGGGAGGGGGAGAAGGCTGGAGGTAAAGGATGTGATATATTGAAATCCAATATGGTGTCTGTCGGGTTGAGAAGACATTGTTTAAGCATTTGTATCGTGGTAAGCAAATCGTTATTGTCATTCCACAATGGATCATGTTCGTTTTATTTCTGTTTTATTTACTTGTAAGACAGGCGATATAAGGGCAAGAGGATACCAGAAGAAGGGCCTGAATGGTTGGCGAAAGAAATATATGAAAAGGAAGAACAGTTACAAGAATGAAATGGAAAAAGATTCTCTTTCGAGTGGGAATAACAAAGGATAGCAGGTGATGCAAAAGGTTAGTCAGTTGGTGCCCAAGGGATAGCGAACATTGTAGGCGAAGACCAGACGGAAAATGGCGAGATTGAGAAAGAAGGTTTTGCTGCAAAGACATGACAAGGGCTAAAAGAGTCTCGGTTGGGAGTATCCTACACTTAAGCAAATTTTCAACAACTGATTACTTATCTTGTAAATTATTGTTGGTATAGTTTGGAGCATCTAGACCACTGATCCAGACATATCTCTTGGAATTTCGGTGGCGAAACTACCAATGCAATAATGAAAAGTTTGCTGGGTTCATACATTTTGCAACGAACTGTGTAATCGAGATACTAACCGTTAAACATTATATCCTGCAAAGTTGAATTTGATAAAATTCAGTTTTGAATTATAAATTTTTCTCATTTCCTTTGCACTTGAATGTATTGAAAAAGTGTTTCAAGCTTAAATGATCAAAACGGCTTACTCCGCTTCAATATATTCGATGTACATAAAGACTTAGTTTAACCATCATTAACCTTCTAGCGCCCAACGTTGGACATAGAGAAGTCTGGAAAATCTTGCAGAAGGTCTATCATGGGCGTTGTGGGGCCAGTATTTTTTAAACTTGTCCAGTTTGTCACGCCATGTTATTTTTTGCGTCCACAGTTTCGCATACGATCTGTGGGGATCCATGTTGTGAGTTGTGATGACGAGCTGTTGTCTGACATTCGTGCAACATGACCAGCCCATTGCCATT
Source organism: Thysanoteuthis rhombus (assembly GCA_963457665.1). Classification (NCBI taxonomy): domain Eukaryota; kingdom Metazoa; phylum Mollusca; class Cephalopoda; order Oegopsida; family Thysanoteuthidae; genus Thysanoteuthis; species Thysanoteuthis major. The sequence goes on from OY735237.1 coordinate 27,888,636, forward strand.
TAAGTTCCCTAATGGATTTTATGATGCTATTCCTGTTCGTCATCCAATATACTCTGCTGTCTTGTGATATCTCCACATGATGCTAAGCATGGTCCTTCCCAATGCGCATTGCATGGTTCTAAAACTGAAGGTAAATCTTCTGGTAAGGTTCCATGTTTCAGCTCCATAGGTGACTGTCAGGAGGATGCGTTGGTCGTATACCCTTCTTTTGGGGACTAATGGGATTTTCTTGTTCTTAAAGATTGAGCTTGCTGAACTAAAAGCTAGCCAACCTCGAGTGATTCGTCGCCTGATTTATTCTCGTCTTAAAAATTTCATGAAGATTCGTTATCCTTGGTAGATGTAGCATTATACTACGCTGCTTCAATCTATAATTGTCCCGTAACTTAGTTGATTGCTGTACAAAGAATAGCAAACGGAGAAGACCAGACTGAAGATGGCGAGATGAGGAAGAAAGGCTTGTTAGTTGGCATGGCCGAGTTTAGCACAGTCTCGGTCGACATAGGACCCATGGAAGCTTTTTTTTGTACAGCAGTGGGTCTCTAATGGTCAATAATGATGACGTTTAAGGTGTCACTCAAAGCTTTGGCAAATATGACAATTGAAAAACGACTTACACTACCACCTAGTATCCACCATCTCCAGTGTAGCTAGCACACAACCATAAAAGACTCTGTACACAAGGGTAGCGACAAACGTCCTTACTATATGCTCTGGCGCTTGTAATCGAGATCTTACTCGAATAAAAAGGTCTCCTCTTCTTGTATTACACCGGTTGACTTCTGTTGTTTTAATTATATTAAAACTATATATTTATCTTGTTTAACAACAAAGAATACAATGTAGGGGAGAAGATCTGATTGTAAACTGTAAAGTTCCACACAATTACTCACTTCCCCTGTGTTGACCAAGTGTTGTTGTTTTTCATCTAAATTTAGATGTTTTACTTGCGTCTAGATATCAGAAATTGCTGTATAGATATTTTTTAATGAAATAGGTAAAAGTTTATTTACTCTATAGTAATAGAATAAGTAACATTATCAACTGTTCAAGTAATATTTTGATAAAATGAATTTTGAATATTAAAGTCACAACAATATATAAATTAATGTGATATATTTTTCAGATTCTAGATGTATATCAGGGTAATTATTTGGTTAACGTTAGCAAAAAACGGGAGGTAATTAGTATTGGCACTATTTTTAAGTTGTTGCTGCTTACTATTTACGGAACAAATGAATTAGAACTTGACCATTAAAACTGTTATCTCTCAAATTCAACTATAAAGGGTATTATTTATGGTTAGGATTTAGAGTTTGGGTTGCAATCAATAAAAAACATGAATTATTTTCTTCGTATTTGTAACACAATAATTAATATACAATTGAAATTAATATCATGAAATAATTGAACACATTTTCTTTGTTATTCTAACTAATTTCTCCTCACGCATTAATGTAAGTGAATAAACTCACCATCACAGTCAATAATTGAGGAACCGTAGCGTCGAAATTTGGAGCCATTCAAAAGAAATCCATCGAAGAATAATTACGGTCAGAATGAATTCTTTTTATGACATCAGTGGCGTTTTCTACTGGAATTTATTTGAAATGGCGTTAAAAATAAATTAACTTCCGGAGAGCGAAAAAAGGCGGAAAAACCTCTTTTAAAAAAGCAACAAAAAAAAACCCAGGAGTTTAGTGGCTTACTCATGCTAATTTTCAAGTCTAAAGACAAAACGGTATGACCAGGAGTGTTGGGACATAAACACGCATATATATATATATATATATATATATATATATATATATATATATATATATATATATGTATATATATATATAAAGATAAAAAATATTTCTAAAAATTGTCATCCTCAGACTGCTGTTTCGATGTATTAAATCTCTTCAGTGTGGCTTTAGACTTTCTATAAACCCGTACAGTACCGGGAGGTAGAAATTGTGCCCTTCACTTCAGTCCCGGAGGTCGAATTCCTACCTCTGGGCTACGGAACTAAGCTGTCAGTGAAGCTAATTTTAAGCGATATATTTATTCACACAGAAATTCCCCGTCAACCAGAATGCTCTATTCCTATGGATATATATATATAATGGATAGAACTCTTTGTGACATTTGGCGGCTAGGTCTGGTCAACCGTCTCCTATTTATTCCTAATTTACAATTTATGCCCAAATGCACAGCGTAAATGTATACCTCCCTATCAGCAAAACTCATCCAAACATCTGTATTTAGAGAATCTGGATGTTTGAAGATGATTTTTTAAAATTCAATTCTGGATGTAAACCTGAAACTAAAGTTGGCGACACTAGATCTTCACACAAGAACTTGTGCATGTACGGTCTTACTTTCAAGCTTTTTTCCTTGTGTCCTTATAAGGTAAATTCAAGTTGGAAAAAATGCTTTTTTTGTTGGACTTACACATAGTACTTACGCTATGTACGACGTCAATTAATATCATTATTTTTTTTTGTTTTTCAAACTTCAATCGTCATCGATTCTGACACTTAGTAAATAACGTCAATATAAAGATGAGTTTGATTTCTTACGTACAGCTTCGACGTCACTAATGATTTCAGATCTTGTATTTTCTCATTATCCCTCCTCTCTCCCTGCAAACACAACTAAGCCTCAGTCCCAGCCGCTTGCTTTCTCTCAGCGCGTAGTGTATTCTGATCGCATCTCGCTCGTTTGTGACGTAGAGATCTTGTGAAAGCGTTCGTTTCTTTCCCTTTCTTTCAAACCTTGCGGAATGCGTCATTATCTTATGACGAAGGAGCAACGTGTTAAAATTTACTCTATTCAACATCAAAATATACGTTCATTCAAGTTACAAAAATGAATGAAATTTTACCCGTACTGGTGATCAATAAACAGGCACTTCTTATTCATTATTTTTTCCTAAAAATATATATTCGAGATAATACTCCCAAAATTGTCCTCTCGATTTATTTTTTATATCATAATATCTGAATTTATCCAAGTTATTCTTTTAATTATCTATGCTTGTACAATTTAACATAAGACGGTAGACTATTGCTGTATTTCAAAATTCTTTGGAAGAAAAAAATCAATTCGTGTTTGCCACTTCTCTAAATAATCCAAGCAAATAGATTTCTTGTCCTTACTGACTTATTAAACATTTACATTCTGTAATTTGTAAAGCCATCTATCATTACGAAAGTTTCAATTAAGTCTCCCCTTGTCCTCATCTGAGACGATGAAGGCATGCCTAACTTTTCTAGTCAATCCTCAACTTAGATCTCTCATTCCGGTACATTTTTTTCTGTATCGTCTCCAATCTAAAATTTAAATTGAAAATACCATGTCTAGCGTGTGGGGCACAAGCCTGTACACAATGCCTCAAATGTGGTCATATTATAGCTCAATATTTTTTTCAGTATAACGTATGGATCTCATAACATAATATTTCTGCCAAGCCAACCAATTTTTCAGATAGTTTCAGCGACTGTTTAAGAGATATGATCTTCCAGATCAAGTTGATCATTAAGTTCTACACGCAAGTCTCTCTCTTCCGATACTTTTTGTAATAGTTAAGTTAAGGATTTTTTTAGCAATTATTTTCATTGCTTGCATCTACTGGTAAAAATAACGAGGTTATGTATGCCTGAATCAGCTCCAAGGAGAAAAAAGCTAATGCAATAGACAATTCACTTTTAATGATTCAACCTAATTCTAATTTTTTTAAAGCCTCAACTCAACACTAAACATTTCTTTCAGTGACTAACACTCATTTCATCATCATCATCAGTCTTTTAGCGTCCGTCGTTGAACATAGACCTTCCCCAGGATTTGCCACACTTCCTTATCACATGGCGTCACGGAGCCAGTACTTCCTGAACTTGTCTAGCTCGTCTCTCCATCTAATATTTTGCCGGCCTCGGTTGCGCATGTGGTCTCGGGGAATCCATGTTGTGAGTCGTGATGTCCATCGTCTGCCATTCTTGCAACATGGCCAGCCCACCGCCATTTGAGATTTTTTATGGATTCTATGATGTCTTTAACTCTTGTCTTTTCCCGGATGTACTGTGCTGTTTTGTGGTCTCTCCATGTGAGGCCCAGCATTATTCTTTCATGTGCACGTTGCATGATTCTCAGCTTACGGGTCTGTCTCTTGGTTAAGTTCCATGTTTGGAGCTGAAACATGGAACTTAACACTCATTTACCCCCGCTTTATTTTAGTTTCAAAAGTCAAGTGATTCTGTGACGTACTCTTCATCGTTATGCCATAACAGCCCACCTCGGTCTATCATTACTATTTAATTATTTCTATTAGCTGTGTCAATCTATTTCATATGAACCAATCCATTAAATGTTTTGGATTATAATTGGAATAGACGTACAACTATACGATTAAACCTATTAATTTGCATGCATGGCTTTTCATACAGATAGATTAATAATCATCTTTTGACGACAAAGTTGAATTATTTGAATAATTTTGCAATTGCATTATACTTATAAAGTATCAAAAATATTACGTTGAATTGAATTATCTTTATGTTCATTACTTCCTGAATATCAAACTAAACTAAAAGCAGAATTGAGTAAAGATTTGAAAAAGATTTGAAAGAATCCAGTGTAAAGAAACGCGTTAATTGCTGATCGTCATATTTTTTGGTGGATAAAGATTGAAAAGTGATTAACACAGAAATATTTATAAATGTATTTATACACATGTATCGGTTTGTCAGTTAAAAGACATATTTTGCTTAAAAAATACAAATAATGCTCATTTCATCATTAAATGATCATGGTGCTCGATTTATCAAGTTTAATAGAACATAAAATTTTATTTTCACAGCGTCATGACGAAAAGAGTGTGAAAAAAACCCCAACCAAACAAATAAATAAACAAGAGTTACCTTCCCTGTTTCAAAAAAGGCCGCTGCTCCAGCTGCATAATAACATTCGCTGATGAATAACACTAACCCTAAAAATACTAACCTTAGCCCTTTGGAACGGCGGTCATTTAGAACGGGAAAGATAACAAATTGCCGATAAATAAATACTCGCTGCGTTTTATTATATTTGGTGATTTATTTTTATTAGATGAAGTATCTCAGTTTCGCAGTTAATAAATTATTTTTTTCAAAGAATTAAACTACAACATTGTGAAAATTTGAACGAGCAGATTTTAAGTTATTGTCCAACCTGCTGGACTTATTGAAATTCCGTGGATGTTGACCACTAAGATATCATTTCTCTCGAATATATATTTCTGCAATTAAAGGAAACTAGCACGTTCCAAAGCCGCGTGTTTGGAATGGACCACACTTTGTATGGAGTATGAAAGAGTTTGCTATAATAGTTGTTGAAGTTAATTCCCCTCCGTCGTACAAAATTACGGCTTCGAATTATTTCGGTTAATTTTTTTAGCGTTGGTAATTCAGATATTTTATATCGACAATTAGATCTATTATTTTGTATAAAAGACCTATAATCTGTATCTAATTTTTTTCATCTGATTTCTCGAGTGCCGCTGATCAAAATAACTTCAAACTTGACACAGCAATGCCTTGCGTGCTGATCAATATATATGGCAAATATCAATTTGGTACAATGGCCAGTTGTCGAGTAAATTTATTTTTCTTCTTGGTTGAAAGGAATCTTTGAGAAACATTCTCTGAGAGACTCTATTATTCTGTGTCTTTTTTTTCACCATTTCAGTGTGTCTGTCTGTTTGCCTATCTATCTGAAAGTGTTGGTAATATTTTCTGTCAACCATCGTGGCATGCCAATGACGAGACATTTTTATCAAGAGAACTGGCAACACAGCGAAGAATAGGGAGATACGAACTCATGCTTTTCTAAAAGACAATTGTGCCGAGGAGAAATGAATAGCTGCAATCCAAATTCGAACCCTGTTTGTAATTTCCGTTTTCCGGGGAAATGCCTATTGTTTTGCCACAGCACTACACTGTTCTTTTATAAGACGATGAAGCCGAATGGTAAGTTTTTGGTTATTTGGTCCTAAAATAAAAATTGTCAAAAATTATTTCCCTTGAGAGCTGAAAGAAGCAATTTAAAAAAAAAATTCCAGCTGACTTTAAAGCTAAAAATGGTTGGTACGTGCCAAAATTCATAAAAAGGGTTGGGATTTTGAGAATGATATCTTAGATCGAATAGTGAAGTCTACGGCGTTATTTAAAGCGTTCTTAAAGATCTTAGCCATGAAATCAGCTGAAAAAAGAAAATCTAATCATTTTTAGCCGTTAAACTTAAGGCAATGTTTTTCTTTCGTATTTTATGACCAAATAGCCAAACACCATTCGTCGCATGTATTGGACGCCTGATTTTTTACTCAAGCAAGCTCAGTGTGGCGGAAGATATTCATTTGAAACCGGAGCTGAAACATGGAACCTAACCAAAAGATTGACCTTCAAACTGAGAGCCATGCAACGTGCACAGGAGAGAATCATGCCTGACCTCACATGGAAAGATCACAGGACAGCACAGTATATTAGAGGATAAACAGGAGTCCGACATACCATAGAATTCATTAGATAACTCAAATGGCAATTGGCAGGCAATATTGCAAGAATGTTAGACAACGAGTGGACAAGATGACTCACAACATAGTTCCCTAGAGATCATACGCGAAATTCAGACGGTGTGACGAACCAGACAAGTCCAGGAAGTATTGACAAAGAAGTCTGGTGAATCTTGGGGAAAGTTTGTCCAACGACGGACGCTTTAAGGCTGCTGCTGCTGCTGATAAGCAGGCAATGTTTCGGCTATTCTTATCATTGCTTACTTAGACATCTTTCATCGCTATCGAAAACTAACAATGATACTTCTTAAGTATGGACACAAAAAAAAAACAATCTCTGGCTGCTTCAGGGTTTTAAAACTATATTTTTTCATATATATCTATTTATCAGAATTAAATAAGGCCTTGCGTATTAGTAACAAATTTATGTATATATGTAAGACTTGTCAATTAGGCTCAGTCAGAAAGAGAGCTGCATAACGCTCACTTGATCTTGATTTCAAATCACGGTTAGGGGAATGCTTATTTTATGCATCGATTTGGTTCAACGTGATGAGACAGACAAACTATGGAGTTAATACTCCTAAATTAGGTAAGGATTGTTGTTGTTCTTGTCGTTACGATAGAAAAACAAAGTCAACTGTTGGACTGGAGTTTTTCAAAGAAAAATATATTGCATATCTTTTTTCATGCTAAAGAAACCTAACCTCAACCCTGAATCCTAACTAACGTAGTAAATTTGACGTATTAATTTCCAGTGATTATGAAAAATTTGGTCTGGTTGAGACTGACAAAAAAAGCCGCAAATTCTACGCTGTATTTTGCTATTTTTTTCTTTTTCAATTTCAAAATTTTGACAACATTAACCTTTTCCTTGGGCTAAGCTACAAGGATTTTACCAAGCACGGATTATATATTGTATGCATTACACCGTGCAATGCGATTTTTGTTCTGAGGTATGAATGATATTTTCTGATGGCTTATGTGTTCAGGAAAAATAGCTATTATTCCCTCAGAACTTTGTTCTTGTTGCCCAGATAGTTATATTCATGTGTTATTGCTTTCTTACTTTGTGATTTAGAATGTTCAAATTTGTTCGTTGCCTGATATGGTACCTTCGTAATTCTCTTCGCAGTTCATTTAGAGACGAAGCAGAGATAAACTGACGTAAAAATTAATAGAATTTCATGTTTGTTCTTCATCAGAAGACTCGTCTTCGTTTTTTTCTTTTCTGCAAGTCTAATTTCGGGTTAATTATTACAAAAAGCGACATAGGCTTCAAAAAGAGTTGCAGAAAAATGTGAAGAACATAAATTCAATATGTCTGCTCCTGTCTGTAACAATAACAGAAGAAAAGAGAAAAACACGTCTGGTTAGTCACTCAATAGAAACCGTCACATGACTAACGTCTTTTGACAGCATGTTGTGTTCGGGATGATCATATTGGAAAAAATGAGGTGATCAATGAATGATTTACTTCTCTTCCCTTTTGTTGGACTATGATCGCTGAAAAAAAGTCCAAATTGAAACAAAAAACAAACCTGAATACTACCAGATACGAACTAAGGGATAAAATTAGCGAAAATTGAACCACCCAATAAAAACCTATTTTGAAGGGGAATTTAAAAAAAAAACAACAACATTTGAGTGGCTACATATGATAAGTGCCCAACGAACCATTTTTTAAAAGTTGATATATTATCTATTTTTCACGTACAATGCTCGGTCTTTTTTTCTGTTGGAACACTGCATTACAATTCATAGAACCCAGGCCTAAAGAAACTGAGCATTGTAGCTCACAAAATAGCGAAAATATCAACTTTTTGATAATGGTTCGTTGAGGATCTATCAAGCATTTTTTTTCGAAATATAATAAGGATTAATTATTTAAATTTTCTGCCCTGTAGATCGACTTGTACTGCCTGAACGCGCGACACAAACATAGCCAGCCATAGAGACCAAGTTTGAGATGGAAAAACCTAAGTTAATGTTGACAGTTTTAGTTGAGAGTCTCTAGAAAAAAGGGTGAAAATAGAAATTCAAGATGTCTGCTTGTGTCTGTAACAATAACAAAAGAGAAAAAAAGTTTAATTTATCTGCTGAGTTTCGTGTTCTGAAAGTCGCTTCTTCAAGATCGGGGCATCTGGCTTTGGTCACCGTAAATCAATGTGGCATGGAGGCTGAAGAAAGAAATTTCCTTTGCATTGATGTTTACTGACTGCCATGCACATGCACATACACACACATATGCAAATACACACATATATGCAGATGCATGCATTGATGGTCTACATATACTGTGGATCCTTTATCTGCGGTCTCATTTACCCGCGGTCAACCCCGGCAGCAGTACTTTTACGACTCAAATTCATCAGTTATGAATGATTTACAAAGTTATACATGCTTTTCATGACTTTTTAAGCAACGAACTCGTACATAATTGGTTCAAGTACGATTGGCTAGTTTTGGGATATATATATATATATATATATGTATATATATTTATATATATATATACATATTTATATATATATATATATATATATATATAGATAGATAGATAGATCGATAGATAGATAGATAGATACACACAGTATATGTGGTGAAAATCAGGCTAGCAGTATAACATAATATAATATATCAATAGTACAAAGCCACGTCTGAAATGTAATGGATTTATTTCATAGAGTGCTCGATACATACAACATTTTACTCATGGAGTTGAGTTGTTTTAGAGTAGAGCTGGAAATAATCTACTATATATATATATATATATATATATATATATATATATATATATATATATATATGCATATATATATATATACATAAATAAATAAATAAATATATATATATATATATATATATATATATATATATATATATATATATATATATATATATATATATATATATATACGTTGATAATGTCCACAGTGATCATATGTGAAACTGTGGTCGGCAAAAAAAAAAGATGGCGTAACAATTTCTGAAAGTGTTGGCCCCGCAAAGCCGATGATTGATCTGGCTTATCTAAGAAAAGATCTTTGTCCCACGATGGACGCTAAAAGGCTGATGACGATGAATCCCTGTCATTTTTAACACGCGTAATGAAATATTTCGTTGCAAAAACTCTGTCAATTCTCAATACAACTAGATTTCAAACGTGAAGGAAACGTGTGACAAACAATGGCAGGGAGTTTACCCATGTTTGAGAACTAGTCGCTTAAATCAAGGGCGGGGAGTGGCGGAGATAAAAGGTGCCGTCCATGTATACATAGTTAACATATAACTTGACGCCCTTATTCGCAGTTTCAGCTAACTGCAGTCAACTCTAGAAATATACAATTCATGAGGTTGAATGCACGAAGTGAAAGTGAAAATTCTGGACTATATTCGTATATCAATATTATCGTATGATCATCTTATGATGAGGTTGGTAAGATTTACGATAAGTAACTTGAAATTATCCTAACGAAAATTGCTCAGAAAAAAAAATCCAAATTTTAGGAATTTTTTTCTCCAAATTAGATACAATGCAAAGCACGTCAAAACCTTAAATAATGCCAAGCTTCCCGTATATGCTTGATTTGACCCTGCAAAGGTTTTTTTTTTCCAAATCAAAACAAAAAGCAAGGATTCTCCAATGTGAAAACACGCAACAAAAGTTTATGAAATGAAAAAAGATTTCGAAAGTCAGGCACAAATGATTTATATTCAAAAATGAATTTTTTTCTGGAACATACGTCTCTGTGGCACAGTTGGTTAGTGTGTTCATTTTCTAATCGAGAGATCTGTTGTTCGAATCCACACGACAACTACTTCGTTTTTAACAGTAGAGGTTATAGTTGAGAACATCGTGTGTACATAATAACATCAAGGAAGATAGGACACTTTTTTCTTCGTCTATTTTATGTTAGAACATTTCTGTTCAGTGTTTTCAAGTTTTAACACTGAAAAGATGTAGATTTCAAATGATTACTAACCTGGTCAGAAAACAGTTTTTGAAGGGAATAATTGACGCCTTTATACAGAGGCAATCAGAGAATAACGCTTATTACCTGGGTAAAAGAAATTGAATAAAAATGTACAGTGTAATGATCTATGTTACTATCAATCACAAGATAGATGTTAGATTTGAAAGTATTAAATCTAAGGGTTTTGAAAAGAGGAGTTCTACAACCAGTGCATATCCCCGATGGTCATCCATGGAGCTGAAACATGGATTCTAACCAAAAGATTGGTTCCCAAACTAAGAGCAATGCAATTGACACAGGAGGGAATCGTGCTCAACCTCACATGGAGAGTTCACGAGACAGCACAGTATATTAAGGGGAAAAAGGGGGCCAGAGACATCATAGAAACCATTAGAAAACTAAAATGGTAATGGGCAGGCCATGTTGCAAAAATGCCAGACAATCGCTGGACATCACTAATCACAATGTGGATCCCACAAGATCATAAGCGAAACTTTGGCTGGCAAAAAATGAAGATGGCATGACGAACTAAACAAGTACTGACTTTGTGACATTTTAGTCATTGCCTGCCGGGGTTTCTACTTTTCAAAAAAAGATTTACAATGGCCTATGAGTTTTTCTTTTGAATTTATAAATGGCCTATGCGTTTGTTTTTTTTTTTTTTTTTTTTTTGCCTTTTCTAATAATAAATGCCCTATGTGTTTTTTTTTGTTTCAAATTTTAATTTTTTATGCTTTTTTTGGTTTTGCGTTTTGTTGTTTTTCTAAAATTCAGATATGGTCTATGCGCTAAATTTTCCCAAAATCTGAAATTAGCTTCCAGATTTGTTATTATTGACAAGTTTCTGTTTTGATTAGCTAATCTTCCTATGCATATCTCTCTAATACCAGGCTTGAGCAATGATTTTGGGGATGCGATTATTAAGTTTAGATTTCATACCGAAAATTCGTATTTAATTGGAAATCTTTTTCTAATGAGGTGTAAAAAAACAACTCACAAATTCCTGTTCACTCCAATAATTTATTAATTATTTTCTTACTTTGCCCTCCCCGTCATATTTTTTGTTGATTTATCTTAAGTTCATTTTCCTTACTCCCACGCAGAGAAAGCCTACACCCATTTAACTCTCTGAAAAATGAAAGATTGATTCTTAAATCTCCTTCATTTAAAAAAAAAATCTCATTTCTTTTATTGTCGTCTGCTTCGTTCTATCAAAAAGTAATCATTAACGCATTTCATTCATTCATAAGTTTTCATTGACGCCACTCAACACAAAAGACGATCTCATACGTCAAACGTACGATGCGAGTAAAACGTCATATGTTGAGCGTATATTCTCGTAGGAACTCCATATATGGTATTTCTTCACGTAATATTTACAATCTTAATCTTACGATTGTTGTTATTATACGATCGTTTATTTATTCATTCATTCGATAATTAAAAATGTCTCTATTGACCGTATAACCGTACATAATTTACTTTAAAAATATATTTTCATCATTAAAATACACATTAATTATTAAAGTTGCACTAAACTTTTTAAAATATTACAGGCTAATCAGTAAAGAAAAAGTTATTAGGCACAATTCATTTTCCCAAAAATTCTTCTCTATATTTCAGCTGATAACTCCCGAAATTGCCATATTAATTTATTTTCTATCCTAAATGATCTAAATTTATCCAAGTTAATAATAAAATTATTTAAACTTCTACTATTTTTTTTTGGAAAAGATAGTGAACAATTTTAGAATTTCAGAATTATTCTTTGAGAGAGAAAATCAATTTGTTTTTGCGATTTTGGTTTCGTAAATAAACCAACTCACGAATTCCCTATCCTATCTGACTTATTAAACAATAGAATTCCGTAATTTTTAAAGCCATTTATCTTCTAAGTTTCAATTAACTCTCCTCTTGTCCTTCTCTCAAACAAAGTAGCCATGTGTAACTTCTGTAGTCAATCCTTATTACTCTTATAATCTCCGATTTCAAAGCTAAATTCCAATTACCATGAGTAGCGTTTAGGGTTCAAGCCTGTACGCACTACTCCAAATGTGGTCGTAATATTGCTTTCTAAATTTTCAGCATAACATATACATCTCTTGATAAAATATTTTTGCTAAACAAAGCAATTCTGGCTGGAGAGACAAGTTTTTCAAAATTGAATCGTTCATTGAATCCAACATTTTTGTCTTTCTCTTCTGATACTTTCTGTAATGGTTGATTTCCCTATGCGCATGCGTAACTCTTATTTTCAATGCCAAGGTACATTACTTGACACTTATCCGCTTTGCATTTTTAAATTCAACTTAGACTCTCATAGATTCTAAATTTGTAAAGTCCTCCTGTGCTATTTTACAATCATATGATTCAATCAATAATTTCACGTCGTCCGCAGTTGACAATTTAATTTCCTTGGAAGATAATTTATAAACATTACGAACAATGACGGCCCTCAAACAGACTCTTGTTGTACCCCAGGCATTACTGGTTTGGGTTCAGAAAATGTATCCCCTGCTTTCACTTATATTTTTTTCAAGTCATATTCTCCATTTTCAATAGTAATCTATAACGTGAGACCCTATCAAAAGCCTTATTGAAATATAAGTATAAAATGTCTGCACAGCCTTCCATGGAGTATGCATTTATAGCGTCAATCGTTTCTAATAATTTGGATAGTATTGATTAACCAGAAACGGAACCATGCCGATTTACTACAATGTTACAAATTCATCACTAGTAAAATTTCATAAACGTAACATTATATAAATGTTGAGGACACATGTCTGTAATTGAATGCTGAATGTACTGAACCTTTTTCTTGTAAAGTTACAACAATAGCATATTCCAAAATTTCAGCTATTTTTCTTCAATAATAGATTGATTGAAGAATTTTGTGAGCGCAAGATATTCAAGCAGTTTGGGGTGAATTTCGTCAGGATCGACTGCCTCGGATATATTAAATTGACTAAATGATTTTGCCAACTCTTATGGCATGATAATTAATTTACCCGTATCATTTGATAGATTTGATACTTTTCCGTGAATATCATTTTGCAAAGGACCGAACATTTCTGAATGTACAGATTGAACAAAATTAACGAATATCTCTGCATTTTACTCTTGTGAGCTTGACTTATACTTTTCATTTTTCGATGAAGTGATAGATTTCTCCATTTTATTTTTTGACCACGGATAACTAAAACCTGGTTTACAACCCCGTTTCAAATTTTCCACCAAATTATTTTCATATTCTAATATAGCTTCATTTTCAATATTTTCAAACTTCTTCTATTTATATACATGCTGTTTGGAATTAAACCCAGAATGATGTCTTTATGGACACTTTCGATGTTTTGTCTTTCTCCTTTCTTTTGAGAACTAAACTTGAAAAATCCTATGGTAGTTTTCTCAAAAATTCTTTGCTAATGTCAAAACGACATTTGGCCAGCTAGTAACAAAAGCTTGTTCAACAACTCCGTATTTCTTCGACCTGTAACTGTCACTCAAACTCTAATCCCGGTTATTATTACTTGATTTTTCAAAATAAAATTATCAGTAACTTTATACCAATTTTTCCTCTTGATCTTTAGACAACCCAACTCTACCCCGGTATTTGATTCTATTTCTACACAAACATGATCGTTTTTCCCAACTTGTCTCTATCTTACGATTATTATATTTTTTCTATTATAATTCAACTTTTCTCGGCTTTTGTGTTCGTATCTCAGGATGTAAGCAGTTTCTTTAAGTACGATGATTTGTAGTTCTCTTGCAAGAGGTTTAACTATTAATTTCTTACACATGGAATGTATGTTTTTCTTATAGGTAGAGAATAGAGTTAAGAGTGAAATATTTATTCAATGTAATTGTATTTTTTGCAGATTCAGTGTGAATAAAGATATAAATTTGGGGGCACTCAACAGCAGGATGTTGTGCTAATTTTCAATTGCAATTTTGAATTAAGACAAATTGCTTATCAAACTGCTGATAACGTCAACAAATCATTTGGAGGGAACGTTACTTAGCGAACTGTTCAGCGTCAGTTCAATAGGTTAGGTCTCGAGATATGGATACTGATAACAGGGAGGATTAGATAAATTCCTTATGACGGAGAATTATCAACAGCCGCTTATAACCTATACACATCTACGGGCACTTTTGGAGACGTTAAGTTTATTTTAGCTAATTTAGATACAGTGCTGTCGATGATTGGGGATCCAGCTTGAGCAAAACCCAAGATTTTGTAGGGTTCATTTTCCCAGAGAGCCACTTAAAAGATTGGTGCATCACAATTTTCATAATTATCATTTGGCCCTCAGCTGAACTTAATAAATATCTAAGCTCATAGTATGGTTTAAATTGTGACGTATATCACCCCAAAATTAAATTAAACATCTTGAACACTAACGTTGACTTCCCGAACTATTTGCATTGGCATCAAGCTTAAGATTACTTTTTGTGGTACATAACTCTAGGAAAATTGTCTTTTGAAGGATATGAAAAATCAGACCCCATTTCGCGACACACCTAGAGATTATCAACAGCATACTTGGGTGTCGTAATACAGTTTGGAAAGATCTGGTTTGAAGTAAAGCCGATGAATTCGCGTAAAACTAATCTGAAATTGCCTGTAGACGTAGAGTCAAGTTTAATCAAGCCTTTTTTTAATTATGTATACACAACTCAGACGATTTTAATTAACCAGCTATTTATGTAACCTTGGGTATCACGGGTAGAATTTCTACTAACGCAAAAATACTGAAAGCATTTAAAGGCAGTAAGATGTCAAAATCCCGAGTACATTAAGCGTGTGAAAGCATATAGCTAATAAAACCAGCCTGGTTAGTCACTCTGTAGGAACCTTCATGTGACCAACATCTCTCAGTGGCATGCTGCGTTGGCAGTAAAAGAAAATGGAAAACCCAGGGTGATCAATGAATAAGTTATTTCTCTCGCCTTTTGTTTGGCGGTGATCACTAAAAAGTCCGAATGCTCAAAAATGTAAGCACAGACATTGTTGGACACTAACAAAAGAACTAATTTAGCGTGAAATTACATTGTAAATTGGACTCTCGTCCCTAAAATCTTATGAGAGGGGTTTGAAAAATTAAACTTTTACCATCCCTATAGCTCCATTGATGTGACTCCTAGTCAGCCCCAGTTGAAAACTGGATAAGTCTATGTTGATATTGACGGTTACCAATATTAACTTCAGGGCGTGCCTAGGGGATAAAAACTGTACAATTTAGGATGCTATCATTGAAGATTCGTAAGAATTGTATAAAATAGTTTAGTATAGGAAAGCATTTGAAATAATGTCGCTAGAGAAATGCATTGTAAATCAGGAAATGAGCGACTGTCTGTGGCCAGAATTGATGCCAGCGTTCCTGACAGAAAAGAGCTGTATTGTGAGATAGAAGGACGTTTCTGCACAATTTAAAGTTCCAAATCCGAATTCTGCATCATTAGAACGTATGATTTAGCACCAAAATCACACAGACCTCTCGATGCAATTTTATTGCAATCATAATTTTTATTCAGGATATGACTACCATCTTGAATTTTCAATGACTTGCATGTATTATCTGAACGGCAATTCCCAAACAATATGTATGTTAGGTAAATTCGATTAGTAATGTTCTCAATATCATATTGAATTCTTTGCTGAGAAGAAAATTGATCTGAAAACAGTTGTTCGAAAAATGGCTGCCATGGGCAATATAATGAAAATTCATGGTGGCTTAATATCCCATTTATTTTGATATGCCTTTGGCTAGAGGTGTACCAAATTATATGCTTTTTTTTACACAATTGGCTTGAAATTTCCGGCTAAGTCATCTCTCTATCGTTTATTATTTCACCATTGAAAAACATTTGAAATAACGATAAAAATACATTGAAACTCGGTAAGAAAGGTATTGTCAGTGGTCAGGAATTAAAGTAATTCAGTAGATTTTTTTAATTACTACGTTAGTTCATCCCTTTACTTCGGGTTTAACGTAGGGATAGGGGCAGGGGGGGATTCATTCATGTAAAATAAATCTCACTCGCGTAAAATATATTTCATTGACTGTTTCAATGACGTAAAGCTTTCATTGATAAACCTTTCATTGACGCCATGCGATCACGTATTTCAATCGCGTCAAAATATACATCTACGCAACAACCTTATGCATTCTACTACGATTTCCGTATAAGGCAAAACTGCTATCCAACTTATGTAAATGAATGTTTCCACACAGAAAGATTTTTTTTCCATATCGTGCGCGAATTTAGAAATGTTTTTCATTTGCTTTCAATTGAATGAAGTTTTTTGCATTTTTAAGGGTTTTTTTTTTAGATCCAAATATTTGTTCTTGTTGGTTGGGGATGGGTGGGAGAGAGCTTTTATTTGCAATCAATTCCCTCTCTTCCATCTCCGCCCCTGTTTTTTTTTTCTTTTCCATGTTTGTAAAGAATATTCCCTCGTTTATTTCCCGACCCCCCACACATGCACTCTATGCCGTGACTTTGCATCTGTGAATACGGCGTATTTTTCAATTCGGTTATTTTTTCCGAAAATGAATTGGTATCTTTTGAAAAGTATTTTTTTCCTCCCTCGTCTCTTGACTTTTAGTTTGATATTCAATTTCACTTTTCTTTCTCTTTCACTTTCTTCTCTCTCTGTTGCCTTTCTCTCTTTTGCATGCCTTTCTCTCTCTCTCTGTTGCCCTTCTCTCTCTCTCCCTGTTATCCTTCCCTCTCTCCCTCCCTGTTGCCCTTCCCTCTCGCTCTCTCTGTTGCCCTTATGACTCTGAGCTTGTATTGGATTTGAAACTGTTCCCTTTCTTTACCCAGTATGAGTTTTTTTTCTTCTGAAAATTCAGACATCTCTGTCTCATTCTCTCAATCCCTCGGTCTCTTTCTCTCTTTATATTTTTACCTGAAGCATTCCCAACAGTTTTAGTGCAGGTAAAACAGTTGGGAAAGTCCATAATTGGTGCAAAGACCGGGTGCAATCAGTTCAAGAAACCTGATATTCATACAACCAGTTTCAAGGCCAATAAATAATGACCATGTCTCATTTGCTCCTGACTCTCCTAAAACCATCGGACGGGAAGCTGAGTTAATCGAGAAGAGAAAAAATTACCGACTGAAAGCGACAGTAATGTTGAAACTTGAAAATCAATCATGACTAATTATTTTTTTCTTAGAAATATGTAAGATAAATGATAAGTATGTAAATAGTAAAAAAAAGATTTTAAATGCAAAAAGACAATTTTCTTGAAGAAAAAACAACAACGCTGTATTGAGATGAGAAAATTCTGGGATCGCATTTTAAAAAAAATCTTTTTTTAAGGCTTTTAGTTTAATGTATTTTAAAATTATTTTTTGAATACAAAAATGGTTTCTAAATATCAAAAAAAAAACCCTTCATATTTACTACAAAAATCGTGTAGCAACTTCTATCTTTTTTTTTCAAAAATCCTTTTGAAGAACGTAATCTTTGCGTCTGTATTTTTTGTACGAACATGGATGACGTCGTGCTTCGTCATTGATACGTTCTCCAATCAGATTGTCCTCTTTTTACGCACGTTCAATCTGCTCATGACGTGCATCTCATTCAACCTATTCTTTATATCATCCCCTTTCCTCTGCACGTGATCTTTTCCACAACTGCCACATACGCTAGAGAGGCCTTTATAATCCATTCATTCTTAAATCCTTTATATACATATATATATATAACTATAAACGTATACATACAAATACAAATATGTCATTCTGTTCCACCAGATTCTCCTCTTGGTCGCTTGTGGAGCGGACGCACATTTCCACTCGTCTGCTCTGATCTAATCTGGATTCGTTGCAAAGATCCGAATGAAACCGAAGTGATTCGAAGGTAGCCGAGCATAGACGAAACCTACCGGAAAAGCCAAATACAAGATATTTGAGAACTTACTTTAACCCACCGACATCACCGAATTGACCCTCACTTTCAAGATATGTTATGATAAATATAATTATCTATAATGTTCTATAATGATAATCTATAATCAACTTTAATTTCAATTATCTTGCTTGTTTTCGTTTTTCTCTTCCACTGATTCAATTAATATTTTATTACGATTTCTCTTTCCATGATAATATTAGTTAGCAATATTTATTATTCGACGGAAGACAAAAAAAGAACGTCTGCTTTTAAGGTTTTCTCTTACTGAAGGAGAATCTATACTTACCTCGAAAACGGATGAGATATGCTCAGGGCTCTAGCCAGAGAGCGCTAATTCACAAGCTTTTCTTTTAGACAATTGCTAGTGAACATTTCACCTTTGAACATCCATATTTTGCGTCCCTGTGTCAGACTAAGGCGATCGTATGGAATACCTATAAATATATTTATATATCTTTACAATACGTGGAAAGGCTGGCTCCAGGAATAGATTTATTTTTACACACACACACACACACAAACACATATAGATACATATTTATTTGTGTTTATTTTTTTGTTGTTTTCCCCCTCCTTCCACCCGTCTTTACTATCTCGGCACACGCCTTCCTCTAACTTCAAGAAGGAAAACCCGATACCGTTGAACAGTTGTTGTTAATCTTGTTCGAAAGAAATCCTGTTTGGTATTGGCTGAGTTCCTGCGCTGTACGTAGATCTTGGAGTAAATCAACCCTCCCCACCACCAATATAACCGGTAGAAAAAGAATAATCCCCATGTGTGCATATAGATTTACATATTTCTCCGAAATATATCTATAGACTAACATATATGTTTACAGACCCACATAAAAAACAAACAAACAAACAAACAAAACAAAACAAAAACGGAATCATTTTCGGCGTGTGAGAACTTTGGGAAGGCAAGAACAAATATCAAGAAAAATATTGCAGGTGAGTGAATTTTACGAAGACTAAACACAAAAAATGTACTACGTCTGTCTCATAATTGTTTTGTCTGTAAATGTATTTTATACACTAAATTTAACAAATATCACACTGAAACTATTTTTTACATTTTGCATTCTGTTTTAGGGTAATAAGTGTTATTTTCTAGATAATTATATAAAAAAAGAAAATATCAACTATTCCCTCCAAACTTCAGTTTTGTGATTGGAACGGTGATAATTTGAAATATACTTATTTTCAATTGGACTACGGGCGAATTTGATCATTTTCAATCACGTAAAGTGAGAAAAATAATTACAAATGAATATTGCACAAAATATGGACACAAAACGAAGTGTTACGGGAATAATAGCAATTTTTTTTATACCTTTTATGGGTAAGATATCGGAAAGTAACACTTGCTACCCAAGAAGTAAAATCGTGTTCCACGATGTTATGAGTCAGGGGAATATTTTAAACTTGTGTATACGCATGTGTGCGCGTGCGCAACAGAAGAGAGATAAAAAGTGCCTGAGAGGAACGTAAGTAAATACAAAATTGTTTGTAGTGCTGCATTTATTCAAATACGGTATTTTTCGCACAGGCGTATAATACGTTCCCATATTTTCTTAAAATGTATTTAGGAAAATATACTATACTCTGATTTATTCGAACTGTTGTCCTCATCTTACTTGTTATGGTCACAACGTTTCGGCCGATATATCCTTCGTAGTATATGCTGTTGTACATGCTCATATTATCAGGGTTTTTAATCTGAACCCTTTATTCAACTGTCCCTTTTCCCGTGTTACGTATTTCTTCTGTTATTTCGGCCTTTTTGTCAATTCCTCTTTGTGATACCACTTCTACCTGTTCCAATGAATTTTGCTCCTTGGCTCAAGAATTGAACACAAGTATCCTCTTAGCCATTGCAGAGAGTGAGAGAGAGAGAGAGAGAGAGAGAGAGAGAGAGAGAGAGAGAGAGAGAGAGAGAGAGAGGGGGGTGCACATGGTGGAGATAGAGATAGATATGTACAAAGATATTGATAATGTGTGTGCATATGCGTGTGAATGCATAAAGTATATATATTAATGGTGTACAGTATGATTTTCTTGGTTCACCGGTCATAACTCTGGACTTTTCCAGCGTTCAAATGTATCCGTGATTATTTTTCCCCATTGGAATTAATGAGTAGATAACACGAAAAAAAAAAAAAAAAAAAAGAAACATTTCAGGATGCACGTATTATAGCAATGATCATCAAGCTAAACCAGCTACCGTTATCAATGGGTTCGATTCCCATTGGATCTCCCACTATTGATGCTCTGATACAAAACTTCTATGTTAAAACTAAAAAAAAACAAAAAAAAACGAAAAATTGGATCTGGACGCATGTCGTATAGAAATGATCGATAAAGTAATCTTGCTAGCTGTTTTCAGTGGGTTCGATCCGCATCGGATCTCCCATCATAGCTAGTTAAATATCAACTCATGCTAAGTTAATATTTACACATATAATGAAAAGTATGACCTTTTTGTTTTTATGCCAGTAACACTGAACTCTTCCACTCGGAGTAAATATTTTTCTGATAAGAATATCTCATACTCACTATTTGAAACTATGGACTCTTCAGCTGAAACAAATTCACTATTTTTTTAAAAATCGTTTCATAGAAATTCAAATAACTGTGAATTTTTTTCACGGATATGAAGTAGTTTATTTATACAATATGCCACCTTCATGTCCATATTGAGTCTGTAATATTTCAAGGAAGATAACTATTAAATGCTAATTATTGGGTAGTTTCCGTTGAATAAAATCATTATTTTTTTGGCATATGTGTGAAAAATCGAAGTCGATTTTGGTTGAACATAAGAAAATGCAACTCAACATAATGTTTTTAGCCTTTTATAAGTACAATGCAATTACAGAATGTACTTAAATATTGCTGTTATTTCCTGATAGTATGAGTAAACAAGATTCTTTGCATATGAACTAGTATATACCCGTATGAAATGATGAGCTTTTTTATGTATGGATTGGCAAAAAAAAAACATAATTTATCAGGTATTTAAAGAAAATCAAATATTCTATGTTTAAATTTTTATTCAAAGTCTCAACTTATACATTCATTTCAGTAATTTACACACTTTTTCTTTCTGTTTAATTCCAAAAGAAATGCAATTTTATGACGTAATAATCATTGAGATGTCACAACAGCCAATCTCATTTTATTACAACCCGACAATTGTTTTTTTTAGCTATGTTAATCTAATTCACATGGACCGATCCATTAGTAATTTGAGGGTATAGCAGTACTCTGACAGGATATACAACTTTGCAATTATATAGTTAAACATACTAATTTATATATGGCTTTTAATTGATAGTTTAGTCATATGAAACAACTTGGTTTAAAATTTTCTTCTCATTGACACTATATACTGATTTATTCGTACGATGTTTATATATATATATATATATATATATATATATATATATATATATATATATATATATATATATATATATATATATATATATATGTGTGTGTGTGTGTGTATATATATATATATATATATATATAATGTGTACTGTAGAAAGTGAGACAGACTCGGGAGTGAAGTGTTTGGTGGTAAGGTTTATTAATCCTTATATGTAAATAGTCCATACATGTTTAGGGATTCTTCTCATCATCAATGGTGTGTGCTGTGTGAGTGTATATTAAAATGTACCATGTGAAACCAGAGTCCACTGCCGGGAGCTATGCATTGTGGGTGAGTTTTATACATATATATATATATATATATATATATATATATATATATATATATATATATATATATACATGGACATTTACTGGCTTACAAGACGGATGTTTTACAATATTTTCACTAAAAGCTGCAGCTCTTCCCAGCCAAGTGTCTGTACAGGTAGGACCTTCCACGAGACTGCCCACGACACTAATGATTTTTTTTCTGTAGACCTATTTGGATTTTTTCAACGATCCTAACTGCCTCATACATAAAACAATATAATTGTCAGAATACAATTATCTCAATGACTGCGTAAATAGTCAGGATTTTATCATACCTATATAATTACCTCTCTCGATTCTCGGTTCATAACAATGGACTCTTCTACTTAGTGGCAATAATTCCGCTGATGATAATACCTCCTACTAACCATTTGAAGCCATAGACTCTTCCAATTAAAGGAGCTCAGTCAATTATTTATAAAATCTCCAGTGAAATCGATAAACGTAAACATTTATTTATGCTATTAACCGCTTTGAAGTAGTGAACTATTAAGTCTTTAAGCAAGAGAATGGGAAGAAACCGTTTGAACTCCATGGCAAAAAAGGATAGATATTTCCATCAAATGCATTACGGCCTTCACTGTATGTATGCTTTTAAGATACATATAATAGTTTTTTTTCTCGAATACTGTCATAGAAATTTAAATATATAAAAGTGGATTTTCTAACAAGTTATAACTCGTTTTACAAATAAAAACTCTTTGATTCAAAGAAAAAAGAATGGTACTCTATGCCAATGGTTTTAAAACTGGGGTCCGTCAAATGATGCTGGGAGGTCCACGGCAGTGTTCCCTCTGAAGCAGCCATTGCGAGTCTTTTGACTGGGAAACATCGTCCATTGCATTGCAATTGAAAAAAATTAAAATTGTACAAGGACCTGTACCATATACTAGAATCCGAATAAATGTAATCCATTTTTAAATAGATATGATTTTTAAAGGTCAAAAATTGTTTCTTTATTGTAGTTCATTAAATAGTCTATAAACTTAATCTGAGTCTGCAAGAATATTTCCTTTATAGAAGAGGTCGTTGA
>OY735237.1:27916878-27956878 GCA_963457665.1 Thysanoteuthis rhombus
ATATATATATATCAAATCATATGCAAATATGAAACAATATATATTTTGTAAAAATGTAATTATCTTTGACAGATCTTCGTTAATATCCAACACGTGTCAATTTAGCTCAGTCAGTAAGAAAATCACATGGCAATCAGTTAATCATGGATTCAAATTATGGCAGGGATTGGAATGTGACATATCGGTTTATATTCGTAATTTTGGTGAGGATTGTTCTTGTTATGGTAGGAAAATGAAGTCCTCTTCAATTTTGGAGTTTGAAAATATATTTTAGATAGACGGTGATTTTCAGTAAGCCGAACTTAGATATGGGATATAAAATTTGGAAGATCGTTTAACGCCAGTCTTCAAAGAGGAAAAGATTTGTTTGCTATTTGAAATCTGGTCTTTTACCTAGGCACGAACCCCGACCTCTGCCACCGATGAGAAATACATACTTATCTCACCCATATTACTTCTGTTGATATAATTAGTCATTATACTGATAAACTATACGGTCACTAATATTATTGATGATATGTATTTATTCTGATAATGGACATTGTGATTTTCTCTTGTCGTAACACAGAACTCTTCCAATATTTTCTCCTAACAAACACGTACGAAAAGATCCCAATCCAAATATATCCGTGAACCCTTTCACTGGAGTTAACGAGTAAAGCATATGAAGAAAAAATCGGGACACACGTTGTATAGAAATGATCAGTAAGCTAAAATAGGCGACCGGTATTACCGGGTTCGATCCACACCGGATCTCCCATTATAAATGATCTGATACAAAACTTCTATGTTGATAAATTATATGAAAAAATATAATTCCGGATGCACTTAGTATAGCAATGATAAAAAAAGCTAATCTTGCTGGCCATTATTGGTGGGTTCGATCCTCATCAGATCTACCGGAATATGTGGTCTGATATCAACTCATACTATTAATATGTACGAATATGAGCTGTGCAGCCTTTTTGTTTTTCTGTTTGTAACACTGGACTCTTCCACTTGGGGTGGAAATTTTGCTGATAAAAATACCCCTTATCCACTATTTGAAATTATAAATTCATCACTTGGAACAGATTCGCTGTTTTCTTCTTTAAAAAAAAAATCATTTCATAGAAATTCAAATATATCCATGAATTTTCCTAACGGGAATTACCTAGCGTCTGTTATGATATCTTCGATAAAGGATAGCTGCAACAATGTGTGCAATAATCATAAGTCAATGTAAAGGCGGGAATGGACGGATATAAAGTTGCGCAAACGACTAAATGTCGCTGACTGCGCACTGTAATGAATGCCGCCTGCTGCCTTGATGCTGTTAGAACTATTGCAGTGAGACTTTGAACAGCGACAAAAGCTTCTACAGTAACTACTGCAATACTAACGTTGATGTACAGGATGAGAGACGGGGAAGTTTCAGGCGCGTTCGTTTTAGACAAAGTTTACATTTTTTGGAGGACCCTTTTTTCTTCGTTTTTTTTTCCGCTGGGCGGCTATTTTTCTGTTCCCTTTTCTCTGTCCCCTATTCTTTCTCTCTTTCTACGTCTCTACTTTTCTTCCTCTTTGTCTTCTCTCTCCCTCTATGATCTCTTTCTGTGTCTATACCCCCTCTGTCTCTATCTCTCTCTGTCTTCCTTCTTCTCCCTGTTCCCCTGTCTCCCCTCTCTCGTTGTCCTCACTGTCGTTCCCCTCTTTCTCCCCTCTCACCGTTATCTCTCTCTCCGCTCTCACTGTCCTCTCTCTCTCCCCTCTCATTGTCCTCTCTCTCTTTTCTCCTCACTCGGTCCTACCTCTCTGTCTGACTTCCTTTTCTCTCTGTCTATCTTTTTCCTCTGTCTTTTCTCCCTACCACCCCTCTCTCTCTCTCTATCTCCTCTCTCTGTCTCTGCCCTCTTCCTGCCTCTGTTCTTTTACTCTCCTCTCTCTTTGTCTCTCTCTATCTCTCTCCATCCCCTTTCCCCTTTCTTTATCCTATGTCATCTTATTTCATGTTTATCTATATTTCTTTAAGGATCAATAATAATTTTCAAAAAAATCCCTCCCTTAGTGATCAGAATCGAACGGAATCTCACCCCACCCCTTTATGGGATCGAAAAGCGAGGGAAGTCCCCACCCTCTTCGGGGTCAAAATAAAGATATACTTTTTTTCTTCCTTTAAGCAAGTAAAAGGGAATAGAACGGTTACAGAATATCAAATTTAATCATAAAACTATTTTCTCCCGATCGCTCAGGGGTGCCATATTTGATTCGATTTTGTTCTTTCCATCCACCCGTAGTATAATTAGTATAATATTGTCTTTTTCCGTTTGATAAGGCAAAGTCAAGTATTGTCCATTCATTTCATTCTTATTTCTTTAATTTTGATTTGAGTTGCTTATCACGGCTATTTCGATTTCTATAACCATATGACACACATGTCAGCTGTGACCCCCGGAAGATTTTTAGGTGATAAGCAACGAGCTCAAAATAACTGAAAATTTAATTTAATCCTAGTTTCATAAATATATTATGAAATTTCAAGTTCTATTTTATCAAATTCCAAGTTTTATAATTATATCAGGAGCCTAGGCAGCTTATCCCTGAACATTTACTTAAAAATGAAATACATGTATATATTTAAGTAACACTCAGATCACAGGATTATTCAGAGAATTGTAATTTCGGCACACTGTACTAAAAACGTTCACTTTCACTAGTGTACCCGAATACGTATCATTTTAGAGGGGTTACCCATTTTGGTTTACGGCTGCTCAGTGCAATTCGTCCTGGTTGGACGTGTCAAGCCCCCAATGATCGGTTTCCCATCCATAATACCAATTCATCATAGAATTAGATAACTCGTTAATTCCCGTGAAAAATGCATGGATATATTTTGATTTCTTATGCACGTTTTTTCTCAGAAAAATTATTTCTATTTCTTGAAAAATAGTTTTAAATGATGAGTTGAAGATATTTTTCTTCAGCAAAATTGTTACCTTTAAATGGGATCACCATTTGTTACAGGCAGAAAAATAAGGTAAAATTGTGTATTACATAAGTAGATCAGCTCAACATAAGCTCGTATCTGATCATTGATTCTCGATTTGATGAGGATCGAACCCACCAACAATGGCCGACAAGAGATCATTGCTATACGACACGTGTCCTGGGGCGTTATTCTTTAATTCATTCGGTAAAATCTTTTTCATATCATTTATCAATGCGGCAGCTTGGTATCAGACCGTCAGTTGTGGGGGATCCGATTAGGATTAAACTCACTAACAACTGATAGCAAGATAGCTTGCTAGTCAATTTTAAATGATCTACCCGTTAATCCCAGGGGAAAAAAATCTCGAATATATTTGGATTGAGTTGTATTTTTTAAGAAAAAATATTGAAGTCGATCACCTGAAAGCGACCATAGTTTCAAATGTGCTAAGGACACTCCCTGCTGTCTGCGACGATAACCGAGGGAATAGTGTTTTTTCCTTACGACTCATCTTGTAATCTTAAATCAGCACTGAAAAGACCCTCTATCTTATTTATTGTATTCCAGCGATCACGAATCTTGAAAAAATCTACAATATTTATTAAAGCCAGTGTCTGTTGATATATAATGCACAAAACATGACCCTGTATGGTTTTGTTCGTATCTAAAAGCGTAAGTCAGATACGTCTTTCTTATTTTCCAAATATAACCCCAAAATATGTCTGCATAAAATCTATACGTTGCTTATTTCAACTACGTAGGTACCAAAAACACTGCAAAGTACTGCAATGATCATTAACACTTTTATAAAAATCACAAACTCAAAACTGCCGAAATATTAAAAAAATAGATAATTTAAAAAAAAAACATTTCTAGATTCGGACATTATTGGTCCAAAACGATCATAAAGATCCGAAAAGTACTTTTTTTGGTAAATCAATTTTTTCAAGATAGTGCCCAATGGTATAATTCCAAGACTGTAGTCCCCACACCCAAATGACTAGGAGTCCCGTGAGATACACACAGACAAGCAAAGAGAGAAGAATCTGTAGCCATCTTGGCTGGTTGGTCAGGCGGGCGATTTGTGTAGCTACAGTGATTCTATGTGGGATTCAACAAAATTTGTGATTTTACGATTATTTCATTGCATTTTGAAAAGAAAAATACTTGCTTTTTATATCTTGAATATAATGGAAAAATTTGTTACAGATGGTGTCTTTTGCCTATCAATTCATTTCAAAGATCAAGTGGTTATTGAGTGAAAGCCTGCTTAAATTTACGAGCATCTCATTGGACAGCTGAGGAAAATGACAAAATCTGATATCACTCTCAATAACAAAAGAATATTCACAACGTTAAAAAAAAGCACTTCTGTTATTTCATATTTTCAACGCTTTGTTAAAAACTAATGGCTTATTTGAACAAAAAAGACCTATCGTATTTATCCTCTTGACAAAGAAATCTTTTGAAAATATTGATGTAAATCACGGTTTACTTAAGGCTTACTTTATTTTCCTCTTTTGCATTAATTTTTACGAAATCAGATTTGGAACTGAAAAAAATCCAAAAGAAGCTATGTACATGGTACTGATTTTTTCTTCATAAATAAAAAGCCTGGAAGTCAGACCACTGATGTATTTCTTCTTTTCTGGTATGAAGATCTAGAAAGGACAGTGTTGTCAAGTTCATTTTCAAGTTTACACCAAAAATCGAATCAAAAAACATTTTGAAACGCATAGAAACGTGTAGATTCTTCAGATAAATATTTAAAATCTAGGAAATACATTTATTCATTGACAATATGGAATATAACTTTGTTCTTCAGATTTGATTTTATTTAAACATTACTTACTTCATAAAAAAATATCTTAACAATACAAATTAAAAGAAGGTGTAATTTTATTACGATAAATCAAATCAATATTACTTGTCAGAAACCATCAACCAAAACTGTCAACATAAGTTTCTTTCTTTTTCCAGTTCGTCTGACTGATTGCATATGTATGTATCACAGGTAAAGGCCGCACCAATGGAGCTAGAGGGCTGAAATTTGAGTATTTACTCTTTATTATGACTAAAAAAAGCGGTGTTTTGTTTTTCCAAATTTCACTCCCTAAATACTTTTTAAAAAAAATTCAGACCTTTTTTATTTTTTAGCGATCACTGACCAACAAAAGGCTGGAGAAGTAACTTATCCATTGATCACCACCCTACTGGAATTTTTCTAATTGATTACTTTCAACTCGGCATGCTACCAAAAGATGTTAGCTGCTTTACGGTTTCTATTAAGAGACTAAACTGACTTGTTTTATCAAAAATCATTCAAATAGCAATTTCTGACATCTAGACACAACCAGAAGCATCTAAATTGGCAACACTGGTCAAGGAACGTTGTTAACATTTCAGTTTGTCAGACGTTTATTTTGCGTAACAGTTTGGGGCATCCATAAAGTGTGGCATCACTGTCATTAATCGATTGAATTTTCTCCTCCTTTTTCTCTCTTCGGCTTCGATTTATCGATCTTATGACGTTATTCTTTCTTTATGTTATTTTTTTTTCCTATTTACTTACTTTTTATTCAATATATTTTCCCCGGAAGAGAACCAACAAATGGCTTCTGTTTCTATTTGTGTGTGTGTGCTTTGTTTTTTTAATATATATTTCCAAAGTTGTGGCTGATAATCAAAGATATAAGATTTGAAGCTGCCCTTTTGAATAGATAAATGTGTGTTCCGATATAAAAGTATTTCAATGTCTTTATGCACCAGAATATTAAAAAAAGATATCGTTAACTATTTTTGTAAAGATTTTAATATTTTGGTTTTTCTTTCAGGCAGAGAAACACGGAATTCTTTCTGGAATAGTTTTACCGGGGCACATTTTTACCGGCATTCATATTCTGAGGTAAGATTTATTTACTTTTTACTGTATTTTTTGTATTTGTCTCTTTGTATTGTTATTTTGCGAAATGCGTGATTATTTCTTTTCAGTATTGGCTTCGAAAAAAGTCTTTTCTTGAAGCGGAATAATTTTTGTCTGTTTTTGATTTATCGTTCAAATTTTCTTTTTGTTTTTTTCCCGTCCTTTGGCGCTTCCCCTGCCACACCCTTTTCTGTTTTTGTCCCCCACTCTTTTTCTGTTTTGGTCCCCCACCACCTTTACTGTTTTCGTCCACCATCCCTTTTCTGTTTTCGTCCACCACCCCCTTTTCTGTTTATGTCCCCCACCCCCTTTTCTGTTTTCGTCCCCACCCCCTTTTCTGTTTTCGTTTTCGTCCCCAACCCCCGTTTCTGTTTTCCCCGCTACCCCTTTTCTGTTTCTCCCCCGCCACTCTTTTTCTGTTTTTTACTCAGCCATCTCCTTATCGGCTATTCTTTGTGATCTCCTCTTCAGTACCTGCCAGCGATTCCCTTTTCTGTTTTTTCCTGCTAGCACCTTTTCTGTTCTCCTTTTGGCTATTTCCTGCCACTATCTTTACAGTTACTCCTGTCGCTTCCTGTTCAGTTTCTCCCAGTCACCCTATTTCTCTTTCCCCACCTCATCCCTTCTTGCCCCCTTCCACCACTTCCTTTCCTGCCCCCTACCCCGTTACCTGCTTTTCTGTCCCTCTCTACCTCCACTTCCTTTTCTGTTTTTTCTCGATCCCCCACACTTTATTTTCTTTTTGTTCTCCTACCACTTCCTTTCCAGAGCAGTTTCATTTTTCAGCTTCCGTTATCTTTGAAAAAATCAAATGACGTATAACATAATGATCAAATAATCATTACGTAATGACCTCATTTTAGTCTCGCTATCATTTCTGTTCATCTTAAATCGTCAACTAATTTTCAATTTCCCTGTTTCTCTATAAACATAATTTTCCATTTTCACTGTTAATTTCCAATATCACTTCAATTACTATTTTTCCTCGAAATAATTATTTTCAACATTTCTTAACCATTCTCAACATTTTTAATGAAAGATTTCATCTGATAATTTGAATATAATTTTCGTTTGGTTTTGTACTAATTCCAATTTTTCTTAACAACTCAATAATTATTTTACAATAAGAATTTCAGTACGCAATGATTGCATACTATTAGTAATAAGTGAGTTCGTTTCTCACAAAGGGATCTAACGCCTAGCTTAGTACGGTGCAAAGTTATACGTAGGATTAGCAAATTATCTCGGTTTTTCATTGATATGGTCTATGCCAGAATAAGCTATGCTTACAAAATATCCACTCGGGAATCTCACCATAGAGCAATTTTTTGCGACCGAGTCTCATGCATCATTATTACTGAAGTAAGTCTGGTCCTCACTGGGAGCCTTAGGCATCTATGGCCTTGTGCAGAACTAGATTAAGCTAAGGTCGAACTTCACTGAATGACCCATACCTGTAGACTTGTGGTAATTACTCAGCTAAGTTTAGTAAATATTACAGGTATCTAATACAGCTTCCAATAAGATTTCAAGGGAACCACACCAGGCTTGCAAATAAAACCAGGACTCAAAAGGAAAACCCGTTATTACGAAAATATCGTGTTTAAATAGAAATATAACAGGTAATTTAGTTACTTTTATATGATTATAAATCGTGTTATGATATATGGAAACTTATTTGAAATGATCCGTCAGTACACAGTTAATATATCACTCACCCAAGACAACATAAACAGAGCCATTGTATTACCGGTGGCAGTTTAGCTCAACGGTAAGAGCATCAGCAAGCTGAAGCAGTTGCCCTATCGGTGGTAGGTCCGTTTCCAGCAGCAGCCCTATTTTCTCTAATCGTTTATTCTATTTACATTGTCTATATTGAGTGATATATTAACCATGTAACTACAGGAGATCATTTCAAAGTTCTCACTCAATGTAACGCAATTTATAATCATTCTGTTGGATCACGTATATCCATTTCTTAATAATTACTTTTATACATAGATCTCAATAATTACCCCTCTTTTTAATTTGTTAATGAAATTGGAAAAGATCTTTTTCCAAGTATCTATGACTTTCAACTTCTGCTTTCAAGTCCATGCTTAATTCTTCCTTTCGCTCCCACGAAGTAGATTCCATATCATTCTTAATGATAGACTGTTCCTCGTAAAATCAATCTGAGCCTTTTCTAGATTTGATGCTTCTTGTAAATATAAACGACTCATTTTCAAAACTTTTTTTTTCGACGTATTAGAAAAAGAAAAAAAAAACTGATTCCAAAATTCAATCCCAGACACCCAGAGAGTTGTTGGAAAATCCAAATCAGATGCAGGGACACAATGTCTTATTAGGAAGTCACAGGACCAGACAATTATCAGAATTAAGTATGGTAATAGAGATAATGTATATAATATAAACATTTGAATCAATTGTTAAGGGATGGCAATGTCTCTACAACGAATCTAAATATTCACACTAAGTCGGATAGATCTAGACTATAGAAATTATTACAGTTTATTTGTAAAGTGCATCCTTTCGGTGGTCACCTATGAAGTTGAAACATGGAACCTAACCAAAAGATTGACCTTCAAACTGAGAACCATGCTATACGCACAAGAAAGGGACATACTCAACATTACACAGAGATATCACAACACAGAACAGTATATTAGAGAGATAAACGGAATCAGAAATATCATGAACCATGAGAAAACACAAATGGCGTTGGGCTGGTCGAACAACCGCTAGATATCTCTACTCTCAACGAGGATCCCAAGAGATTCTATGCAAAACTGTGACCGGCATAAATGGCGTAACGATCTAGACAAATTCAGAAAGTACTGGCTCCGCAACGCCCATGATAGAGAAGTCTGGCGTATTTTGGGGAAGGTTTGTGTTCAACAGCGGATGCTGTTGATGATGACGAATATCTTTTAATTTTATGTCCCCATCTGGAGTGCGCTTCTTGCATATGGTCTCTTTCCTAGTACAACTTTAATGCCCTGGAGTGTAGAAGATAATGCACTGACCCATGGGAAGTCTATAGAATCCTGAACAACATACATGGAGAGATTATTGACCTCCATTGTTCAAAATGCCTTTGTTAAGAAAATGCTGAATTATTTATCGGCAGTGAAACCAGAGGACACGACCACACACTACAAATTCAGATCTCCACTGGTTTTAGAAAATATTTCTGCTCACCAAAAGGAGAAAACGTATGTAACAGACTCGGTGTAAGATGGTCACATTTAAGAATATCAATATTTAAAGAAAACATTATTGTTACATCAGTCATATCAAATCTAAATGCCAATTTTCTTATTTGTTTAATCCCCATAATCAAACTGAAACTGGCCTAATGATGCAATTAACTGCCGTCAAAAAGCCTTTTTCAAGTACATTAATGCGTGAGTGTTTTACATTGCTCCAATAGAGTGTTTTCACTGCTGTGTTAGAATAGTTTATTGAACACACATCATCATTTTTAATTATTAGACACTGTATTGATCTTGAAAGAAAAATATTTTCTGCGATTTAAAAAAAAAATCTCCATCCTATGAAAGATTTCCTTAAAAATATACAATTTCTACAGTAACATTGAAGAATAAATAGAATTTCTTTAATAACTATTTCTTTTAATTTTTCATCCCCCTTTTTTTTATTGAAGAATGCTCTTAAAAAGTCAACATTTTAATGGTTCTTTTAATATACCTTAACTGCTTCCCTTTTTGAAAGAATCGAACTGGCTGACGGGGCGGGAGGACTCAATTCTTTCGCTTCGTTTCGTAAAAGCCATTTTACATTCTGTATCTTTTTGACATAAGCTTTTACTCTGAAAGTATTCCACAAAGTGAACGGTATTTTTATTGCATTTTTAACTTGTCAACTGCTCTTTTTATTTTTTCCGCATCAAAGGTTACATTTTAATGGGTGTAGCCAAATGTTTGTTTCGTTTCGTTTTCTACTCCTTCCTTTATAAACTACGATCCTAGTTTTTTTGTTTCCCTATTAATTTATTACAAAGCAAGCTTTCTTTTTATCGATAGATTTCGTCGTTTCTCAGTGGTTTTGAAAAAATCTTATTCCACAAAGAAATCAATTTTAAAGGATAGGTTTTATTGTAACTTTTTCGCTTCGAATGATTTCTATTATTGTTCATCGTCAATCTTGGATTGTCGTGGACTTTTGATCGAATTCATCAATAGATAAATATTTCCCCTCGATTAAATATAAGTAACCAAAATATTTAACGTCTTTCCTTCCGATTCGTTTAAATTCCAATTCATTCTAGTCACCAATACTTATAAAAGAAAATCGTTCTTTTCATTGACAATTATGGCTGAGAAAAAAACAGGAAACAGAATAGTCATCTATCTGCGTGTACCATCAAAAGTGTCGTAGGGTTGTTCTACTCGAGCATTTATCATAATCCTCTTCCGGCTTGCCAGGCCCCTCGAAGCTCCAACTGAGCCCCCGTTTAATGAACCGTTCGGGAACACGTTCACTACCCTGTCCATTATGGAAGTCTTATCTTTGACGAGTCAGAAAGGACAGGAACTTTACTAGCTTGGTCCGTTGTAAAAAGGTTGCAAAAACAAGTTGATTTATTTCTCCCGGACAATACTGGAAGAGTTTTCACCGTCTTGTATAATTATACCAGTATGAATAATTCTAAGAATAACTTGGACAAATTTGATCACCCAGATAGAAAATATATCAATAGGGACAATTTGGGGAATTATCAACTAAATCTAATTGACGAATTTAGAAAAATAAATAAGATGTGTCTGGTAAATGTTTCCCTATAGTGATAAGCTTGTAATTTTTGTATCGAGTTTCATACATTTCCATCACTTGAACTAAGGTATATTTTTTATGTTGAATATGTATTTTTAATCCAAATTATATTTAGAGATGTCCATTGAGGCATTTCATCCGTACATATAATGAGCATATATGCTAATTTCTCAATTTGTTTGTTGCTGATGCAACTCATTGTTTAATTTATTCTCCTATTATGACATAACAATGAATATTACATCCTTTAAACGCTTGTCTGATCATTGCACACAGAAACAACTCAAGTTGAGACTTGAAAAAATTTAAAATTGGGAGACTCAAAAAATAAATTACCCAATAAACTGTCATTTTTATGGGTATATGCTGGTTTGATGATGATAATAATAATAACACTTATTATTAATATTACAATCAGAAGAGATGGATTCATGTAAGGCATGAGTGGGAATTGAACGCCGATTATTTGAATCGGAGTTCGAACTCGGCTTAACTATTCTATTTTTTGAGCTGCAAACCGCTTAGCCACTGACCCCTACTGATCATGGATTCGAATTCTAAAAGCTCGATCACCAATAAGGTTGTGTATTTCGCATTGAAATCAGTTCTCGGGTAAAAACCTGGCATTCCGAATGCTGATTTGTTTTTCAACAGAAAGGTTGTTCTCATATGAAAATTTGGGGCAACACAATCTTCCCCTCCATTTGATTTTTCCCTGTTGATTTTGTTTCTGATATTAGGACTCGATAAAAATCAAAATAATAATGAGTTAACTATCAAAGGCAGTCACCTATCAAAGCTGACAATAGAAATTGCAGTCATTCCGCTGCTGGGAGCGATAAAGTTTTGGAGAAAGTTGATTGACAAAGTATCAACGCACCTGATCTCTTCTCTGCCAACCCTCGTGGCGTGCCAGTGACAAGAACTAGACAGCACGAGAAATGTTGAGTCCATGCCTAAGCAATGAGCAATTAGTGCAAAAACAATTGAAGATGCAAATGTTACAACCTGTCAATTACAAAATGTCGGTTTTTTTTATGTGTTGTTTGAATGACTTTATTTCATTGAGGTGGAACAGTTCTCCTTTGTTCCAGATTTCAGGTTTTGTGTATATTCGTGTAATTATACGAAATTTGGGAAAAATCTTGTCGCGATATTATATGCGCATACACACACACAAACTCATAATACACACATACATGTATAATAAAATCATAGCCTAGGGGGAGGTAGTGAGTGATCAACACAGGTGGGGAGCCAGGTTATTACAACCGTTTTGTTTTCAAATCCCCAAACTGGTTTCATGGTAAATAACTAAGGAGGCCAACAAGAAAAATTCATACACGGTAACATAATTTCTAATTATGTGTAAAATATAAAAGACTGCTGAAGAATTACATGAATTACTTCAACAGATATTGGGAATAATTGACTGAAATGACATTTTTCAAAATTTAAAACAATGTATTTAGTGTTTAAATCTGTAAACTACAATACACACACACACATATATATATATATATATATATATATATATATATATATATATATATATGAGACATTCTAGAAAATTATATTTCTCCGTGAGTTTCTTATCACATAAATTTTATATTCGCTTTCTCAATAAGAATGTGACTTTTTGATTTGGGTCGCAATCGGTTAGCAGGTCTTTGTTCCGAAAATTAAATTAAATTGATTTTGAATAACTTATCAAATTTTCATGTGATTAATACAGGTTTCCATTGCTATTCGAAAGTAGAGCCTTCCTATTAAAACCTTTCGTAAGCTGAAATGGCATAAAGAGAAAAATCAGTTACCATTAAAATCTTTTTGAGTCCCAAGACTCAAAAAAGGTGATTATGGTCAGTTAGGCTGAGTCATCGTAGGTTTGGTTAGCGGGAGGTACGGAAAACTGGATTGTGTGGGAGGGTGAGAAATGGGGTGCATATTGCGCGCCTAACGACTCACTGCAAAACAAACGTTTAATACTGTTTTCGCTTCCTCCTTTTAGAAACGAAAAAGTGACAATAATCGAACCTTACAAAAGAGGTAGATGCTTAAACTCCCTAAATGCTATTTCTTTTCTATGTTCAGTTTACGAATATGAAGAACATTTTCTGATAAATTTGAAAAAACAGGGCGTGTACTATTATAAAGCAAACGAATCATACGCGCACATTATAGCGAAAAACGAAGAAAATGATGTTCCTTTATTCAGCAACCAAATGGAACATTTTACAAAATGTTAATGCTTGAATACTCGACAACGACATGCATTCAGATCAAAATAGAGCGCAGCGTTTATCGACATCTGTGTGCTTGCATGTACTCTCTAATTTACTTTTTAACCTGCGACGAACGTCGACAGGTACCATGAATGCTAAAATCACTTTCTTTCGGATCAATTTGAAAAAGGTTCAAAGCGTTTATAAGGAACAAAGGAAGAAAGAGTGACACGTCACGCTACGTCGTATTCTTCTTTAAATCGATTCTCGAAATAAAAATGTGACGTAAGAACTTGTTCGTTATTGTTTAAAATCTCACATATTTTATTTATCGTAAGAGTTCTACACATTTTTTTCTATCGGTTGGAAACAAATCGTTCTACCAAAGAGATAAATGTTGCCATACGCCGTCAAAAACTACGTAAACAACGTCGAAGGTTTTGAGCGAGTTTTTTCAATACATAGAGATACTGTACTTTATATTGATAAGTATTATACATATCTTTGGTTTGTTAATTTCACGCCAGTATATTAGTTAGCAATGACGGCCATGGAATTAATGGTTCTCCTGGAGCGGCTCACGACGTATTATATCGATAGGGTGTTGCACAGATGATCCTAGTGAAGCAATCTCAGATTACCTCTGCTTCACCTGACCCCGAATTCCTTACTTCTTGTTGATTGCCGTTGTTTCTCGCATTTTACAGAGACCATGGTGAATTAGCTTCACGGGGAATTTTCATAAAATAGCATTGAGTTATAACCATATCTGCCATTAACAAATAGTGAATAAGAGGTGGTGTTGTCTGTATAATACAAGCGTACACACAGACAATGGGCGTGTGAAAAGGATTGTGCATGTAGACAAATATATGAAAAGATTTATACTAGAGGCATAGGCAATTTTGTCAGTTATATATATACTTATTTGTTCGTCGAATGAATGAAATAACAAAACCAGTACATTTCTTTTTAAATGCTTTTTCTTTCGACACGTGGAGGCGGGGCTAAAGTTGTGATGATAAATAACTTTCGAGATTTATTTTCTCCGCCCAATTTTTGAATTTGTATGAAGTACAGAGTAAAGCATAAAGGTGCATTCAATGCATAGGAGACCATTTTGCCTGTTAAACGCATAATAGAAAGAAACGTATGTCATTCGTCTACCTGAAAATAAACCTTAGATGAGGCAGAGAAGCCTATCAAATACATTAAGTAGCATTATCATATAAAAATCCCATGCCACTTTTTGTCTGTATGTTGCTGTCTCTATAGCGGTCACGCTAAAGCAAACGAAGATATAACAAGCCTAGCTACAGGGCCAAACTCTACTTCTACTTCTCTTTCGACTGAAGATGATCACTGTAACTTGTGTATTGTATAATATAATAGATAAATTCGTGACTATATAAGACTTTTCAACATAGCTCAATTGGTAAGAGACTTGCCTACCAATCATTGGTCGTGATTTCAAATCACGGTAGGGATTCGATTAACGTGACGTGAAAGTCAAAATGAAGATTAATCCAATGGGTTTGGTGAGGATTGTGCTTGTGGTTTCTGTTACGTGGGTAAAACTTGGACTTGAGTTTGACAAAATTAAGTGAATCGTGTCCAGATTCGAATATGCAACCTGAAAAAAGTGACGTATCTATTAGGCCACAGTTCTGGTGTTTGAATATAAGATGGAATCAACTTACAAATACGACGTTGAGAGCTTTTTAAAAGTTCGTAATCCCTTGAATTAGCCATACACATTTCTTTTTGTTTTTCCCAAGAATATCAATACGTTGAACAAATTTGAAACAACAAAATCTTAAATCAACATTTCTTTTGATTTGTATTGCATTTCAACCAGACATTCGTCATTCTAAAGTTTTTATCACCGCTTTGAATATTTGATTTAATATGGGATATCAATTTACGAAGAAATGCAATAACTGTCTTCTTCTTTTTTCAAGAAACATACGGCTAATACTTTTCATAACGTATTGATAAAGCATGTTTGCTTTTGGGCCATGATCAAGTGTATGTTGTTCTGACAAGAAATCAGACTCGTGTAAGAATTGATAGAGGATTACGAAGGTCAAGCAAACCTCATGGAATCGTGATATTTTTTTTTTTACAAAGAATGCTGACCTTGAGGAGTGATTACAACAGGTCTGGTTTGTCATTCAATAGAAACAGTCTATGGCAGCACGCAGGGTTTGGAAAAAGGGGTGATCAATGGATCAGTTACTTCTCTCAACTTTTGTTGAGCGGTGATCACTGAAAAAGGTCTGAATTTTCAAAAAAACAAGCGTGATTGATACCCGGTTAAAACTTAGGACCAGTTTAGCGTATACTTACACTGCAACCCCGCTCTCTCTCTCTTACACACACACACACACACTTACACAGATGCACACAACACGTATCTGCTTGGGCGGGTTAAAAAGCACAAAAGAAGTTTTTCCTTTTCGTTTTTATGATAGATGTTCAAATTTTCAGTTCTGTAGCACCACTGGTTCGGCCTGTACGTGTAATACATTGACAGACAACCAACCAGACCAGCTTGAAAACTGAAGAAACCTGTGCTGAGAGTTTTGGTCAACTGTTCCAAAAATAAATACATTCATACAAAAATATAAATGGTTGTATGATTTACCGATACATAATTAATTCTGTCATTTTTTACGGGTACTTCTCCGATATATATATATATGTGTGTGTGTGTGTGTGTGTGTTTTGTTATTGTGTCATCCACAGACAGCTGTTTCATTGTATTACAACTCTTCAGTGTGGCTATAGACTATCCATTATCCCATCCAATACCTAGATAGGATCAAAACCTTAGCTTCGGACCCAGGGGCTGGTATCCTCTCTCTACTCCACGGAACTGGAGGTCAGTGAGGTTGAATTTAAGCGATATATTTATTCATCGTATATATTCCTCATCCTCCAGAGTCTCCCATTCCATGTTGGAAGAGCATTATCTATCTATCTATCTATCTATCTATCTATATATATATATATATATATATATATATATATATATATATATATATATATACATGTATAGAAAGCATGAAATAGATTGATCATAACGTGTGTTTGCTAG
Source organism: Thysanoteuthis rhombus (assembly GCA_963457665.1). Taxonomy (NCBI): domain Eukaryota; kingdom Metazoa; phylum Mollusca; class Cephalopoda; order Oegopsida; family Thysanoteuthidae; genus Thysanoteuthis; species Thysanoteuthis major. The sequence continues at coordinate 27,932,889 of OY735237.1, forward strand.
AGCAATAGTGCAGTGATTTGTGCCGAGTGACACTGATCGGATATTTTGTGTATCGGCTCACACGCATGTGCAGCTTTTTTTGTTTACCCCCACTTCGACCGACCTGACCCGATGATACCATCGTCCTCAACTCTCATTGAAGCAAACGCCCCCGCTAACCTGGATTTGAATTTTTGAAAAAAAAACAAAAAAAAAAAACAAAACAAAAATAAAGTTCACGTTTACCCATCTTCATCCGACATCAGTGAGCTTTTTCTTCTACCCTCCCATCTCAACCAACCACCCATTTGAAATTTTTCTCTACTTTGCTTCGCCGTTCCATGTTGGCCTGGATCAATACGCGCATGCGCACAGTGGTGGCTCATTCCCCGGTCGCCTTGAAGAGAATTATTCGAAGATGCATCAGGACTCAAACAATAAGCGCGAATGTAAAATACCTCACTAAAAAATCAACAAGGATGGGGGATTTTTTTTTTCTTCAGGAAAAGAAGACCAAAGCGATTAAAAGAAAAATCTGAAGAAGCAAAAATGAACATCGCCTGCTTCTTCCATTTTCTTGAAAGGAACAGCTGATTGTTGAAGTGGTCGTTTTCTCCTTCCTTCCTTTATTTCTGGTCTTGATATTCCTTCCTCCCTTTCTTTTATTTCTTCCCTCTTCTTTTCTTTCCCTTCCTCTATTCTTTCTCTCTCTTCCCTCTCTCCTTTCTTCTTTCTTTTCTCCTTCCTTCTTTCTTTTCCTTTCTTTTCCCTCTCTTCTCTCTTTCTTCCTCTCCTCCTTCGTCCACTTCTTTCTCCTTTCTCCACTTCTTTTATTTCTTCCCTCTTTTCTTTCCCTTCCTCTATTCTTTCCCTCGTTCTCTGTCCTTTCTCCTTTCTTCTTTCTTTTCTTTCTCCTTCCTTTCTCCTTTCTTCTTCCTTCCTCTCTTCTCTCTTTTATCTCTCTTTCTTTCTCTCACCATCATCTCTTTCCTCTTTCTTTCTCTCTTTCTTCCTCTCTTCCTTCGTCTCTTCTCTCTTTTTTCCTTCGTCTCTTCTCTCTTTCTTCCTCTTTTCCTTCCTGTCTTCTTTTCCCTTCCTCTTTTCCTCCTTATCACCTTCAAAACCAATGGTGTTAAAAATGTGACCAAACCAAGTCACACTACTGAGAAACCACCAACCAATGTGTCAACATATGTTTCTCCAGTTTTTAAGTGTTTTTAGCTGGCTATCTATCACATCAATGGAGCATGAACGCTGAAAATTGATTTACCCCCTTCATTATGTTTAGAAAATATTTTTTGCTTGTTTTTTTTTAATTCTCTCAATAAATAGTTTTACTTGGAGGGTCAATTTACAATGTAAGTTTATTGAATTGGTCACTTAGTTTGTGTCCGGAAGCATTCACGTTCGTTTTTTGAAAAGTAGTGATCACTACCCAACGAAAGGTGAAAAAAGTAACTTATTCATAGATCACCCATTTTTTCCTTTTTGTTTTTAATAACAAGGCTTGCAACCAAAATAGGTTCATCACGTGATGATTACAACTGACTGACTAATCGGACCTATCTAATTTTGATTTAAATCGGTCCAAAATTTTCCTGATCGGCTTGTTTAGATCAGAAGTTGCACACTTCCGAATTGTTGTGTAAATAGAATATTATTGCCCCAGCGACTGTTATGAACGTTCCATTTCTAAGATATTGCATTGTCCTCGGTTAATTCTGATCGTTCCTATTGACATAGTGAAGCCACTATATCCTTTATTTCCCTTCTTCTCCATTTTGCTACCGGTTAGAAGCAAAGAATATTAATCATTGGACGAGTCAAACGTTCACGGTTAGCCGCAAAAGCTAATCTGACCGAGACGCAAGGAGATAGGCGAATCAAAGCATACCTCAAAGGCTTGGATCATCCCTTTGGAGCAAAAGGGCATGGTCAGAACTGAGCCGAGCCGACACGGATTCATTCGGTCACTGATAGACAACGCCCGAGAAGATCAACTTTCGCAGCGGCTCAAATACTTTAACGCGCTTCCGTATTTACATTCTGCGACGTTCTAACCTTGCAGGCATTTGAAGATGGAGTTTTCTTATACGTTTGGGGTCTGCAGAATCGATGAATCGGTTATGCACCAAGCAAAGCGCTTGAACTCCAGTCCTAAAAAGGTCAACGGAAAAAAAGAGGCGGTCAAATCTCGATGAAAATGATCCTGTTTCTTGAGAGAGAGAGAGAGAGAGAGAGAGAGAGAGAGAGAGAGGGCAGTTTGATGGGGAGAGTAATACATTAGGATAGGTATAGTTCCAATCGGGAATTGCCGAGTAGCTAACTATTGTAATTAATAAACATAACAGGTCTGGTTGGTCACTCAATAGAAACAGTCACCTTACCAATATCTTTTGGCAGCATGTCATGGTGGAGGTGATCAATTAAAAGAATGAAGAAGGAGTGATCGTTGCATAAATTACTTATCTAACTTTTCTTTGGGTTACGATCATTAAACAAGCTTGAAATTTCAAGAAACGAGCATTAACGCTACTGAACACAAATTAAGAAAGAATTTAACTTACAGTGCACAAAACATCCATTAAAAACCTATTTGAGTGTGATTTTAAACAAAAAAACTATCCACTAGACATATTGAGGAGTAAATGTTCATATTTTCATCCCTCTACAGAGTCAGCCAGACTGGCTCAAAAACTGAAGAAACCAATGTCAGTATTATATACATATAGTCAAACTTGTAAACAATAGCTTAGCAAGACACGCACGTGGGACTTGAAGATCGAACTTACAACAGTTCGAATATTCTGCATTAATTTGCTATTCCTTAATCCGGGACGAAGCACCTAAGACATTTATTAAGCTCAGTGGCTCCCTACCCGGGAAAGATTTAGGTGATCCGAGGCTATTTAGTAAAAATAAAAGTCTGTCAAATGATGTTTTTCTGATTATTTCGCTTGTTTTCTTTGAGTAACAAATATACTGCAGCTGAATAATCATAAAAATCAAACTAATTCTTACCAAAAAGCTGTTCAATGTTGCATAAAATTAAATAATAATTTGAAATTATTCTTTGCAGTAACTTATCTAATGGAAGGCGAGATTAGTAATCTTTTGATAATAGCGGGATATTACCTTGAAATAGTTGGGAACCATTGGTTAGTGTGGCCCAGTGAAGATGAAAGAAAAAATTAAGTTAGGAAAGAGCAGGAAAATGAAGGCAGTAAAACCTATGGCGCGAAAAGTAGCGAAAATGAATGTAGTTACACTCATTAATAGTTAGTAGTCAGTATACTGTGTATGATTTGTCGAGTATTCTTGGCGAAGCGTGAATAAGAATCAGCCAACGTTCACGATGCGTAAGGTCTGAGGGTCGCTTGTAAGCGTGGGTGAATTTGGTACTTGACCTTTGGGGTTTTGAACACGAAAGCGAGCGTTATATCGGCATCCCAGTCATGTTAATTCTATAACCAAAATAATATTGCGTCCAATTCTATCATAGTCAACATAGATAATCAATACAATAAAGACTTTAGTGCAGCACGATAACGCTTGAGTTGGGGGGGTCTGTCATGTATTTATTCACTGGGTTAGGACAAATCTGTTACAAGAGAATTCTAGTGAGACATAGTGAGGATCGAACGCACTACTCCAGCGATTTGATCTGTGCTAAAAAGGTTCCTAAATAATCAAGCTACGGTAGACATCTGTATTTGATTCTTTATAAATAACTATCTAAAACCCATCCTGTTGGGTGATTTCCAGCTAGTTTTGTATAAATAGATAAATAAGAAATTCAAATTATACAAAGTAAATTCTGGTTTTGTAAATAAACAATCGAATTAAATCATTATAATACATTTTGTATTGTTTTGATTCAGATATTTTTATAACACTCTAATCAAAATTTTAAAATCCCCTTTTCAAAGAATAATTGAATAATGAATTTTAAGAAATTCACTCCTTTTTCTTTTTTTTAACTCCAGTTTTCCCCCTAAAGGAATCGTTCCAATTTCGACAGTCAAAACGTTAAAGATTGCCGTCTGACACTAAGAATATTTTTCTTTCAAATTAAGGGGTACCCAGTGACAGACCGAGATAGTATTTAAAAAGATAAGAAATGAAAAATAATTGAACGGAAATAAAGGTTCATAATAGTTACATTTGTATACGGATTGGTATTAAGGAGCTTAAAGCTATTTTATCAATAATTAAAAAAAAAATAGTTCAAGTATCTTCATTTTAATTTTTACTGGATTCTCTGTAAGACTCAAGCTATTCCAAAGTGGGGGGGATTAGACATGAAGTCTGGTGAGTTTTTATTACGTAATATTCATTGTTGCGTCATAATAAGAAGAAAAATCAGCCAATCAGATCACACCATTCGCACACAAACAAATAAATAAACAGAAAAATTAGCATGTGAGCTCATGATATAGTTGAATCGTTATTAGAAGAAACACCTCAACCCAAAACCGTTAAAATGTTTTTGTTCTTCCGTTAGGTCAACTTAGTATGCATACTAAATTTTGTTAAGCAACTCTGAGGCTGTGTCAACGAAAGGAAAGTAAGTGTTTAGTCTTACGTAATAATCACATTGTAAATAGAAACCCCCTTTTAAAACCTCTAAAAGATATTTTTTGAGAAACCGAATAGTCCAAGTTCTCACCTGGATCCACTAGGTATTCACGCTAAATTTGGTTGGGCTCCACCTGAAATTAATAAGGGAAACAGTTCTCAAGTCGGTAGAACAGATAGTAACTACATTAAACCTTTGGATCATATAATAATTGTGTATACAGGTTTCTTTTGCTATATGAAAGTAGACCTGTCCAGTAAAAATATTTCGTTAGCTGAAATGGCGTGAGTTGAATAGACCTACAGGCAATAAGCACTCAAAAGTGTGTCACTCACTTCATCCTGTGCTATTTACCCATAGCTAGGAGAGAGAGATGGATTCATATGTTTCCAAAGGGCATAAAAACGAGGTGAACACAAACATGAGAGAAATAAATGATAGCTGGATCAATAATGTGACCTCTATACATGATTGTAATGGGAGACCTACCAATAGGTATTTGATCAAAGATGCTCTCGGACAATATAATAACAAACAATAAACACAAATAGGATTTGAACTCTGCACGCCGAATCCATTCTCCTTGCCGTCACTCGCTCGGACATTGAAAACCTCCTTTCAGAAACACACAGTGGTTGGATCATGAATATAAGACTGCGAGACAATTCTATGATGGGAAACCTACCAAGGGGTGTCTGGTCGAAGATGCTCTTGTGAACAATATAAAGATAGGTCTGGATAGTTACTCAATAGAAACTCATGTGACCAATGTCTTTTAACAGTATGCTGTTTTGGGGGTGATCAATAAATAAGTTACTTTTCTTGCCTCTTGTCAGGCAGTGATCACTAAAAAGTCTAAATTTAAAAAAAAAGCGTATGTGCTGCCGGACACAAACTAAATCAATTAAGCGTAAATTTATATGGCAAATGTATGAATTAAAAAAAAACACAAACAAACAAAGAAACGGGAAACTTTTTTTTTTCTTTACATAAGGAGGAGTAGATGTTCGAATTTTCATCTCTCAAGTTTTGCTTTTGCAGCCTGTACGTGCGATACATCCATAGCCAGTCGGCCAGCTAGCAAGGTAGACTCGCTTAGAAACAGAAGAAATCTTGTTGACAGTTTTGGTTGGCAGTTTCTAACAAAGAGGGAAGGTTGTGGGAAGATCACCAGCTACGAACACTGGTGTACTCGTGAATTCGACAAGAGCCGGCATTATCATGTTATTGGCGCCAAAAATGAAGAAAACTCTCGATGGTACCGGTTCAAGTGCGAATAGTTTCTCAATTCATATCCACTTTCGAAGACTTGTACCTTTTTTTTTTTTTTTTTTTTTTCATTCTTCTCTTTTAGTAGTAAAAGTAGTTTCTGTGGATTGTCGACTGTCTGGTCTGGTCACACAATGTGAGAGTTTATAACAATAGATGACCAATGTTTTGGACAATGGCCCGCGTGACTAACAAAAAGATTAGTAACAGAATATCCTGGCGGCTCACTATGGTAAGGGTCCTTTTTCCAACGCCCCAGCTCTTCTCAACCCCTTACTCCTTGTCCACCCCTACAGCCAACATGGACAGAAAGTGTTTACAAGCGATTTAGTTCTCTGAGAAAATAAGAAGTATTGAAACAGGCACCAGCAGAAGGGAAAAAACGAAAATAACCGTCATACACAAAAAAGAACCAAACAGATGACTCTGTGTATATGAAAAGAGTGTTATACATATAAGTTTCTTTTGTATTGAGTGATGATATATCTACACATGGATAACATATTATCTGGTACTATGAGTGAAGTGATATATCATGCGATGTGTGTAATGATAAATGAGGAACAGAGCTGCTTATTGTGATCACTTTGGGACATCGTACCCTTGATAACAACGATAATATCAAGCAAAGAATATACAATTTGAATATTTACGTTCCTTATTTTTATGGTGAAATTTATTTTTTAATACGAAAAAAGTGTTTTGTGTCCTCTGATTTTCATAACAATATCCATTTAATAAATTTGTCCATAATTATAAGAAATAGTTTTCTGTATTTCTCCTAATTGGTGCACTAAGCCCGACCTTCTGTTTTTCTGTTTCAGTATGTTACGTAAACTTCACTTGAAACCATTTCTCCCTGCGCTCAAAACTATTTCTAGATCTCTCTGATTCTCACTCTACTTAGTTCAATAGAAAGCAGTTAGCCTCATGGTCAATTGTGAAAGGAACTAATATGAATACAAACCAGGCCGCTGCAACGTCAATCTCTACTCCTGCATCTATTCCGACTGAAGATGATTATTGCAACTTTTGTATTGCATAGAATTTTTGTAACGGCAATTTTCGTAGATATGTAAGACGTGTCAATTTGGCTCAATCAGTAAGAGGGCTGCCTTGCGATCACTTGAACAAGATTTCAAATAACGATAGGGAAATATTCATTTTATATATCGGTTTAGTTTAACGTGACGAGGCTGTCAAGCAGTGAAGAGTTTACTCCCCTAAATTAGGAGCCAGTTGTTATGGTAGAAAAACAGTCAACTCTAGACCGTGACAGGAGTTTGAAAATATCTAAATTATTTCATCCTCATCTAAGCTGGCGCTCTGTCGATGATTTTGGCCTCCTTTTTTTTTTTTTGTACGACTAATGGAAATACAATCATAGTTACAATGGTGGGTTTTACGGGACCGGGTTGCTGACCCACGCCCAAGATGGACTTGCTAATCAGATTGAGGGGTCCCAACAGCCCCATATTATTTACCTATAGCTTCAATCACCCCCTAATCCTTATCCCCGTTTTTTTTTCTTTTTTTTTTTTTCAATTTTAGCGGTTTCAATTTAAGTTGCATCTCACACGCTAGAATACACGCTACAAGGATTTTAAAAAGAATTTATTTAACCCGGGGTATCATATGGCAGTTGAACTGGATAACCGGGTGTGGCTCAGTTAGTCCAAAATATTTTCTGTTTGGCGTGCATCCGAAATACTAGACTGACTGCAAGCAAGTCAGAGATCACGTTTTTACGCTATTTTTGTCTCTGCGTAAACAGCGCTTGGGATTAAACCTCTAAATGCACAGCCGAGGGATCAGTCCTCTACCTTGACACGAAAGTGGAGAAAAGGCAAAGAGAAAATGGAAAGAACTCTTGAATAGCTTGGTTCAAAATCAAGATAAAATGTTCGAGGGGGTACTCACACCTAATTTTGTCAAATTGTGACATTTTTGGTTTTAACATCATGTTATAGAAAAATCGATTTCCTTTCGAATAGTATTTAGTAAGTTATTTGAGAAAGATATCTTATTCCTGGCGCCGTTTATATAGTAATTTACTGTGAGACACCAATAGCATGTCTATATCGTGTAACTATAGTATATTGTGTATATATTTTTGACGGGGCATATTTGCTAAATTATAGAGATTTAAAATTCGGATATATTATTCAGATGTATACGCAGATTGTATTGTTAGGGACAGCTTTTTGAAAATGCATGAAAAATGTTTTTTCGGTGGGGGTCTTGGAAAAAATAAGATCACGTCAGAAGTTTTTCGAAAATATTTTTGAAAAAATTGGAAAAATCCTCTATTTTGTGTTGACTAGACTCATCTCATTTTCCTACAGAAAGGCGTTAGTTTAATAAAAATCGACCCACAAATAAGGGAGGAGAGCTCATCTAAATTTGAAAAATATAGTTTTGAATAGATCGAGGTGAAAGTTTTTATAACCAAAAAATCTTATTATATACATTATATTTATTTATTCTTCATTATGCGAAATATTTAGGTTATTGACATTTTTCATTTTCGAAACCGAGCCCTTTAGCATTCGGAAATACACCCAATTACGACATCAACCTAGAGAGGGCTGAAGGGTACTACGGCCGAGATGATGTGTTCAAGAAATGAACGGAGATGAAGACAATAGTAAAAAAAAAACCCTATACGTACTGATAATCCTTCTTCTAGAAAATTCAGACAGAAAGTACTTACTAAGTCATATTAAAGGTCATTTATACTCCATTCGTACACTCGACCCCCCCCCTCATTTTCCTTCAGAAAACACGGGCGTGACTTGAGCATTAGGAAGCTCTATAATAATATATGTGCTCGTAATGGCTAAATATGTGAACTAGAAAACCTATTTGCACACGTAATCGGAAGTAAATGCCCTTACGCCGGCCACGGCAACAGTCACCACTACGTGGGCTCCACCTATCTCAAGTTTCTCCCGAAATACTTAGAGGCGAACAGCACCGGAAGTGGCGTCACTCACTTCCCTATACGCTATTTTATCGATTGCTTGGGGTGGAGTGTCGGATTCATGTCTTTCCCAAAGGCATCAGTATCAGTCGGAGTTTGTACTAGGTTTGCCCAGTCCATTTTCTGCGCTGTTTACCGATTGGTCGCCTGCACTTCTCACGCGATTAGTAGTACACGCCCCAAAATTGTTCTAATACTGGGTACTTCACGCTGGTACTTTGTACTGCGCACAGTCCGTGCTCAACTTAACAAGTCAGTATCTTAACTTCTTGATTCAGGCTGTTTTTAGGCAACCCTGTTCTTCCTGGCTCCTGGCTCCTGGTATTGCCGAATAGACCCGTCGTCGTCTTTGATTCTGGAGTGAATAGATGAGAAACGCTGCAAAGCATTTAAGGCCAACACTGACGGTGCGATGAATTACAATAAGTATTTAAATGATGAATAGACTGAACGGTAATAAAACATATTCTGCCATATCTAATTATTTCGCTAAAATGCTTGTGAAAAAAAGGAAAAACGGTTTAGGAAGTGAATTTTGCTCGGATCGAATTAGTTACGATAGGGAGCAAAACAACGGCGATGATTGGAAAGTATACTAAAATATCAATAAAATACTTGTAAAATTTTGATATCATTCAATATTTTTTGGTTACCTTTTACGTAACTTGAGTTCATGTACAAGTTTATTGACAGCGAAATAAAGTTTTTATTTACTTACGTGTTTAATTCACCAGAAATGTTTAACATCAAAGCTCTTGCAAACATCAAGATGAAATTTAATAACGCATAAAATTATTTCAGTTATGCATAAAAAGATTGGCATCTCAGTTTTCTACTAAATGTTAGTAAGAAAATGTGCCAGGCTATTACACGTATTTTTACCTGGAACGTATCTTGCGTGTGGCACAAGACTTTTCGGTATTTCGTTCAGAAGATTCATAGAGAAACCTTTATTGAGAACAACCATACTTACTTCATCATCATCATCATCATCATCATCATCAGTCTTTTAGCGTCCGTCATTGGACGTAGACCTTCCCCAGGATTTGCCACACTTCTCTATCATGGGTGTCACGGAGCCAGTACTTCCTGAACTTGTCTAGCACGTCTCTCCATCTAACATTTTGCCGGCCTCGGTTGCGTATGTGATCTCGGGGGATTCATGTTGTGAGTCGCGATGTCCATCGGTTGTCCGCCATTCTTGCAGCATGGCCAGCCCACCGCCATTTGAGATTTTTAATGGATTCTATGATGTCCCTAAGTCTTGTCTTTTCTCAGATGTACTGTGCTGTCTTTTGGTCTCTCAATGTGAAGCCCAGCATTGTTCTTTCATGTGCACGTTGCATGGTTCTCAATTTTCGGGTCTGTCTTTTGGTTAGGTTCCATGTTTCAGCTCCATAAGTGACTATTGAAACCCCGTACCCCCCACCTGCTACCTCGACCTGACTTTGACTTTGACTGGCCATAAAAACATACTTACTTAATCGTACAAAAAGGACAGGCATACTTCATTCGTATACTCCGCCCTCCCTAAATTTACTTTGAGAAATAACAGGTGCATCTTGTACGTTGGGATGATTTAGGCTAAATGTATCGCTAGGGGATTTAAAATAATCATAATTTCTTTTCATATTAATATTTTTTCGTTTTTTCTCTTCTGAGATATATGAAGGAACCTTGAGAAAAGTACACAACTCAGTAATGAACTAAAATGAATGGATTATAGAAGACCTCTCTGAATATCTATAACATTAAGGGAGCTCATTCTCGTCATCCGAGTCCAAGATTCGTCGTTTATTCGCACGTTTCCGAGAATTGGTCCCTGTTAGTGATCACCCACGAAGAGGGAGACCATGCTCAGTCCGAAATACTGAAAACTGTAAACATGTGCAGAGGAGCAGATATCATTCGAAATGTTTTGCAGAATATTATTGAAAGAGCAAGGATTTAGGAATTTGAAAATGATGAACATCACAGGTTAAACAAATCTCCCTTGATTATATATTTCGTTTATTAAAGACATATTCTAATTTAATTCTAAAAAGATTTGAATACTTCAAACTCCTACGCAACTTTTGCCTCGCCCTTTACTAAAGTCTCCTAATTGTTCCAAACTTACTCAGTCTCTAAATCAGATATTTCCAAACTTTTTCCGTTAGCGACACAGTTTTTAAAATTTTTGGCGACACATCACTCAAGCTTCCAATCCAAATATATGATTCACAATGTCACTTCCGGCAAAAACGGATATTCGGAAAAAATTAATCAGATTTGACTTAATTTCGCGACACATCTAGAGATTATTGGCGACACACTAAACTGTCGCGACACACAGATTGGGAATATCTGCTCTAAATACACACTGAGTTACATAGATGAGTCCAACACCTATAATCTGGCCTCCCTGGTTCAAGAGTCTGGTCAGATTATCCTTGTGATCGGATTATCGGATAATGTAAGTCACGGGGACGATAAGGTTAAATTTCAAAGTAACGATGCAGCAAAACATTTCTGACCCACTTACTACATCGTGAAACGCGATTCTTGTTCCTGGGTAATGAGTGTTATTTTATGATTGCTTGTGTGTAAAAAGTATAGAAAATTGCTACTGGCCCCTTTAGACTTTGCTCTTAGAACCAGGACAGTGATATTCATGCGTAATTGTTTTTTCTTACTTGGTGTGATAAAAGAGGTGATAATTTTTCTGCTGCCCGATAGAAAATAAGTAGCGTTCAAATTATCACTGTCCTGGTCACAGAAACAAAGTTTAAAAGGAATAATTGACATTTCCTATACTTTTTTCTTGAACGAAATCGATCGGAAAATAACACTTATTACCCAGGAACTAAAAAGAAATAGAAAAAAAATTGCCGTGTCTCAAGTCTCATGGATTTATAGATAGACCAACAATTTCGGACTAATGGACTTATAGCGAAAGTTGATTGATTGATAGAGAATCGGATAAGTAGTTTATGTGAATAAAAACGTTTTTGATCAAGTGTTGGTCGGACTAAAGGAAAGTCGGACTAGAGAACTCGTACAATTACCATCTTTTTTTTTTCTGTTGACCACATTCAGCGCCAAAGGATGTCAATAACATTTTTAGCTACTTTACCAATTGAGCCCCAAAAGACGTTAACCACCTAGCCCCACTCCCCGCTTTAAAAAATCGCACTTTATTTTTTCAACCACCCACTGCTGAATCCTTATTGTTTTATTCCTGGCCTACGCACATCAGTGAAAAAAAAACGTTGGCGCTGATGGTGTTAATATATAAAATAGTCCACCTCACTTTCTTCTTTTCGCTTTTTTCCTCAAAGTTAGAAACTGTCAACAAAACTGTCAACAAAACTGTCAACATTGGTTTCTTCAGTTTTCAAGTTGGTCTGGCTGACTGACAGGCTAAATATGAATCACGCGTACAGGCCGCGCCTATACAGCCATAGGTCTGGAAATCTATACTCTTACTTCTTATCATATTTAAAAAATTCTCCAACTAAATAGTTTTAATAGGCCTGGATTAGCAATGTAGTTTTGTGCTAAATTGGTCATTCAGTTTGTTTCCAGCAACATCTATGCTTGTTTTCTTTTTTTTTTTTTTTTGAAAGTTGAGTTTTTTTTAGTGATCACTGCTCAACGGGAGGCGAGAGGAGTAACTTGTTCATTGATCACCTTTTTTCCAATTCTTTTTAATTGATCACCCTCACATGCTGCGAGAATATGTTGGTGACGTGGCGGTTTTTATTGAGTGATTAACCAGACCTGTTTATTTGTTTATTTATTCTATAAACTCAGTATTGAGTACGCTCAAGTGTAGCAGGCTTTAATCTGTTGTTTGTAGGAAGGAATAAAAGAAGCGAAAAGACGAATATAAGAGAATGAGGAGACTAAAGAAAATTGTGTATAACAGGGCAAAACTTTAGATACGGTTCGGCGTACGCAAGGGCAGGTTGCTCGGTGTTATATATATATGTATATATATATGTATAGAGAGAGAGAGAGTAAAGGAGATGACTAGGCGTTCACGCAGTAGTAGTGACAGGCTTTGGGCGAGGGTCATTTGTTCAGGGGGTCTGTCGGCATCTTCTTTTCTTTTTTCAAATTAATAGTTCCAATATCATCTTTGCTAGTTTCTCAACTACCACCCGACCGATACCCCAGTGTGAGAATGTAACAGAATTCATACAAGGATCTTTACTCGCTAGCCTTCTTCTTCTTCCTGTATTTATGTCATGGCGGTTCTCAGGCCCTGAAATGGGTCTTTTTTTCCCCCTGCTTTCGTTACTCCATAAGATACGCCGCCTACTACGTCTGTTAAAAATGAGACATTTCTGGTCTCTATTGCAAACGTGTTTATTTTCTCTCGCCTTTTCTCTGGATCTTAGTTTCTATCAAGAATACATACAGAAGTGATACGAATGAAAAAAAAAAACAGTGTGTGTGTATATGTGTGAGTGAATGAATATGTAAGTGTGTGAATGAATATGACTCTCTCTCTCTCTCTCTCTCTCTCTCTCTCTCTCTATATATATATATATATATATATATATGCGTGTGTGTGTGTGTGTGTGTGTGTGTGTGTGTGTAAGAAAAAGGTATATATATATACGTACATTAAAGAAAAGTGAGCGTATATATATATGTATGTACATATATAAAAGAAAATGTACGCATATATGTATAAATATATTTGCACACCCTTTTATAAACATATATATACACACATTCTCTTCTATTTATATACACATACATACGCACAGTCTTATATATATATATATATATATATATATATATATATATGTGTGTGTGTGTGTGTATGTGTGTGCGTGTAGAGAGTATGTGTGTGTGTGTGTATATATATATATATATATATATATATATATATATAAAATGTTTGTGCATAAATATATCAAGAGATTGTGTATGTATATATTTTTAGAGAAGTGTGTGTGTATATATATGTATAAAGAGTATGTATATACAAAAAATGTGTATATATGTTGTATGTACGTATATATATGAATATATATGTATATATAAAGTATGAGTATATGTATAGTGTGTATATATATATATTTATAGTATGTGTGTGTACATATACATATAGTGTATATATATATATATATATATATATATATATATATATATATATATACATACTGTGTATACGTATCTATGTAGTGTATATATACATATAGTATGTGTGCATATGTATATATAATGTACATATATATATATATATATATATATATATATATACATATATATATATGAAGAGTATACATATGCATACAGAGTATGTGTGTATATATAAGAAGAGAATGTAAGTATAAATACTTTTATGAAGAGAATGTATATATACTTTTATAAAGAGTGTGTTTGTGTTTATATTTACATGAGAATTTTTGTGTGTGTATATATATATGCATGAAGAAAGTGGAGATAATGTGCGTATATATACATATATTTATATATATATATATATATAGAGAGAGAGAGAGACATATAGAGATAGAAAGTGAGTGCGTGAGTATATATATATATATATATATATATATATATATAGAGAGAGAGAGAGAGGTGTAGGTATATGCAAAGGTGTGTGTATATCCATATATATATATATATATATATATATATATATATATATATATATATATATATATATATATATATGTATGTATACACACACATTATGTGTTATATATACATATATATATATATATAACACATAATGTGTGTGTATATATATATATATATATATATATATATATATATATATATATATATATATATATATATATATATATATATAAATGTTTGCGTGTGTGAGTGTTTATGTAGATGATTATTCTGGAGAACATCCTCTGCAGGTAGTACTGGCCATCAAGCCAAACTTCCAAACCATAATTCTATAAGCACTCTACCCTTGTAACGTATATTCCAGTACAAAAGTGAAGCAGATTCTGACACAGGGCTTTCAGAGGTGGGAACCCGTTAGGATTGAACGAACTATATTAGCAAATAGGTCTGTGAGATTACCTTGACATCTATTTCGCCACAGTAGGTGCTTTACACAGGTATACCTTGACTAGGGCGTGTTTTTGGTGTTGTACGCTTATGGTGTTGTTGTACAAATTGATGTTACTTAGTATAAGCTGCAAAACAACATTAAACTATAACAAGACCCTGAACAGTACGTACCCATTTTTTGAACGAATCAGCCGCACTAATCAAGGTAAACCTATATATATATATGCAAAAAGGCGGGGTTTCCATTTGATCTTCGTTTGTACTTGACGTGTTCCTCTTTTTTCTTTTTTGTTGATTTTTTCTGATGCCCCCCCCTGCCATGTTTAGTTTGTTAAGGAAAGAGATAGAGGTAGAAAAATCATTTCTTCTACCCACTCTCATCAGCGTTGACAGCTCAATACGTGTTTTCCTCCTCCAACACATTTTTGTAACTATATTATGCACTAACATAGTACCCGTCAAAAACGACGGGAATATTTACGCTCTCTGTCTAGGATCAGAGTGTAGCATCTGTGTGCTCATTGAAATGTTATGTACATTGCGTTTTATATGTGAATTCTAACAAAAGCAATTTGGATCGAAAAATTGTTGATTGAAAAAAAGCCCTGGAAGAAAGTCAAAATATCCGATAATGTTGGGGTGGGAGAAAGCGTCATTGTAGAAAAAGGTCAAAACTGTGGTTCAAGCACAATTTAGGCTTTTTTTTTAACAGTTTTCAGTGAGGCAAAATACTTATTTCACTGTGAGGAAACTTCGTAAAGCCAGGTTTCGGCTTTTCAAATTGAAAGCATTTTTAACATCGAAAAGATTTTCATTGTGTAAGGGTAAATACGTGTAAAAATATTGAAAGAAAAAAAACCTAAAAAACAAAACCTGCTTTGTATTCTCTTAAGAAACATTCTCTCTCTATTCGCACTTTCCCAAATCTCCCCCCTCTTTCCCCCACTTCATCTCTCTCTTTCCCTACTTACTTTCTCTCTTTCCCCCTTGATCTATCTCTCTTTCCCCCTTGATCTCTCTCTCTCTTTCCCCACTTGATCTCTCTCTCTTTCCCCGCTTGCTCTCTCTCTTTCGCTATCCTCCCTCTCTTTCTTCCTCACTCTTTCTCTCCCCACTCTGTTCCCTCTCCTTCTTCACCCCCTCTCCTCCCCATTCTCCCTCTCCTTCCCCACTCTCCCTCTCCTTCCCCCACTCTCCCTCTCTTTCCCCACACTCTCTTTCCTCACTCTATGTCTCTCTTTTTCCTCATCACTCTTTCTCTCCCCACCCTCTCTCCCTTTCCCCACTCTCCCCGCTCTCTCCCCTTGAACTCTGATATCACGCGTAGGATTCATGTAGCAAATTTATCAAAACCTCCATTTACTAGAGAGATTACATTTAGTGACACAGCAAATTTTAACACAGAGAGAGAGACTAGGTGAAAAAAGTTATATTCAAAGACGTATTTTAGAACTGACTGCGTTTGAACTAAAAAAAAAAACAAAAACAAGTTTCCACTTTTGTCTTTGTCTACCGACTCTTCCACTATTTAGTTAAACTTTTTCTACTGTAAAAAGAACAGCAATAACAACAACAATCCTCACCAAATTTAGGGGAGTAGAAAGTAACATTCCCCGACTGATAAATCACTGCAACTAATAGGTTATCATGTCTCCGACGGATCTAAAATGACAAGTTTTACATATCTATCAAAAAGTATACTATAAATAAATGAAGGCTTATTTGACTCTACTCAATACATCTCCAAAATGAACTTTTCCCTACCGAGTTATGAAATCACGACCATCCGACTGACAGGCTGGTGTCATACCGACTGAGTTATACCCATAAAGTCACGTTTATACAAAATTTATGTAGTATGTATTGGTAAGGACTCCAATTTCGTTGGAATGAATATATTCTTACAAAAATATTTGCAGTAATCAGTTTCGGTCGGAAAGGAAGTAGAGATGGAGTTTAACCCCGCTGCAGCCAGGCTTGTTTTTTTAAATCTTTACTTGAACACCGAAGTCTGCCTAAAAACGGTTCGAACAAATTTCGGCACCCAATCCTTATAAAATAGATTTCAGCCATCTTCAGGTAGATCATTTGTAGAGGAAAAGGGGGGTGTGTCTCTCACTTCACCTCACAAGCTGGCTAAAGAAGGCTGCAGAATGGATCAGTCGAAACGTTGTAGTAACATTAACAACATAAACACACCTTCAATTGTCCAAGTAAAGCTGGAAATGTTTATGTCTCTTCTCAGTAGTAAACAGTATGACTATTGTTCGCGATTGTAGTAAGTGTTGTGTACGTTTTTATATTATGTAAGTGGGCGTATAGTTGAAAGAGAACGCGTGTTAGTATATATATACATATATATATACATATATACATATATACATATATATATATATATATATATATATATATATGTATATATATATATATATATATATATATATATATATATATATATATATATATGTATAAAGCCGCCACGCATAAAAAGTACCCAATGAGTCATTACCAAAAAAAAAGTTAGACGTACTTTCACTCGCAATATTTTCGTTAATTTTAGAGCAACAAAGTTCAGTTATTTTTATTTTGTAGCTCTGCATCTTGTTTCTAATGAATATAACAGATATGAATCTTTAATACTTCCAAAGTTACTATAAAGTGAGATTTTTCGGGTTTTTTTTTCTCTTTTTCTTTCTTGTACAAACAAAAAACTAAAAGCTCCCATGTTTTGCTTATTCATGCTATAAGTATTCAAGGAACATTGTCGTGCATATCAAAATCAAAAGCCGAGTATTGAAACTTCAAAACAAAATCTAAACTGGCATCCAAAGCGTAAAAATAACGAAGATATCACAGATGATAATTGGTCAAAAAAATGACACGCATTTTTCACTCGATTTAAAAAACAAAAAAACAACAAAGAAACAGATCATGTTTACTCAAATATTCATATATGTACACACGCACGTACGTGTTGTTACACAGAGAATGAGTCACTTGGCCGAGAGAGCGTAAAAAGGATATTAGAGCCTTTTCGTATAGCTGTTTAGCTCAATGGTTACGAGCGACACAACGTTGAAGCCTCATCTATCGCAAGTTCTATCCCTGCAGCAGCTCCATTTTTCATTATTTTTAAAAAATTCTATTCAGATTGTCTTGGCCGAATGACTCATTTTCCGTGAAACAACGGGGTTGGGTCATTTCAAATAGTTCTAAATAAGATAACGTATTCATGAATACTCTGTCGGATTATGTATCCATTTCTTAATAATCACTCACACACATACACACACACACACATATATATATATATATATATATATATATATATATATATATATGTATATATATATATATATGTATCACACAACAGGATGCCCCAGCAGATGGGATACCATTTTTTGCTCACAAAGCAAAGCTCCTGATGGTGGACTCATATTCCACATCAAACTGATTACCTCTAAAAGTACACACAGAGACACAGAGAGCGTTCACTACTGAAGATAGAAATACCTCCCAAAACATGTCTTGACCATTAATGAAAACATTTATGGATTAATAAACTTAACTTCCATATATTCCCACTCCCGAGTCCGTCTCACTCTCTAAAGTTCAAATTATATATATATACATATATATATATATATATATATATATATATATATATATATATATATATATATATATTATAAGGGGGGATAGGAAAAGTGCATGCCTAATGTGGGTTTCTATACTGGGATAGATCAATAAGTTCGTATCCTGACAATTTGATGTAGAATTTTCGCACAGTAATATCCGATCTGTGTGATTAATATTTACCACAGAATTAAGTGCAATGACAAAAAGGAGGAACTTGTGATAGTATTTGTTGAGTAAAATGAATGCTTTTTTATCGTAAGGGTACGTATTCTTTGATGCAGGGGAGGAGTGGATATCGGTGCGAAGGAAATTCCTTTCGAGGTCAGGATTTCCGTTGGACCATTAAGGATCCAACAACGACTGTTCGTGACTTTTTTCACCTGAATTTTTTCGATCATCAATAAACCTTTGTGTATAGATACACTTAAACCAGTGTTTCTCAAACGGGTGGCACCCTGCTCTCAAGGTGGAATCTCCTAAGGAAAAGAGTTTCTATCAGAGGAGGGCCGTATAATGGTGAAGAAATCAATATATCACAGTTCAAAATGGGTGCAAGGTTTGAGGAAACCTGGGATTGCAAGGAGAGGAAGGTGACCTTGAACTCTGTGGACCTCTGAGGTGTGTGTGAGAGCCTGATTCCTGCTATGAAATCCCAGTGCAAAATATTTCAGTAGCCAACATTTTAAGGGGAAAATACACGAGTAATTACCTCTGTGGGTCTAAGTAGTTCCCACATATTTGTTTAGCTGTAACAGAAATAGTCAAGTGTATACTCGCTAGCTCCATCGAATAACCTTTCTTTCTTCAGAAAATGTACACCTGAAGAAGGCAGTTGAATGGATAGGCCAAAACGTTGCGGTAACAACAAATGCAATAAAAGAATGAAATAGATAATCCGAATATCTCTTGAAAATGATGATGGCCTTTCTCAAAATTATAGACTCTGTTCTCTCTCAACACTAATTCTGCAACTCGCATTGTCCATAATGTAACTTTACTTAACTATGTCACGGTTTGCTGAACATGACAGTATAAGGTTACATACAAAACGTCATTTAATTACATTGTAGAAAATAATCCCGTGAGTAAAAGATTTACTATTATGATTGCATTTATTGGAGAGTCAATGTCAATAGAGATTGGTGGCAATATATTTCATTGTAAATAATTATAATACTCAGTTGACAAACGTTCGATCGAATATGTCTCTAAACATACGATTGTACACCAAATTTCTTCATAAATCTTATACCAGATACACATGCACACACACACACACATATATATATAATGTGTGTGTATATATATATATATATATATATATATAGTGTGTGTGTGTATATATATATATATATATATATATATATATATATATATATATATATATATTGTAAATACTAAATCTTATCGTAAATAGTGCATTTGCAGATTTTACAATAGATGCTTTGCCCATAAATTGTGAACACAAACCCATTGCCTTCATTTTGGACAAAAAAAGTCAACCGGTGTTTTTATAAATAATGAAGTATGAAAAAGAGGCCTCAAATTGTTTTTTCGGGGAATTCAGAATCAGCGACGTGATTAGTAAGCGAAATGATAAATCGACCAATCCACAGGCGACAAATAAACGTTCGGACAATAAAGAGCCCGGAAAATAATATAGATGGAGATATAATTCATTCCTGTTGGAGTTTTGGGCCATTGACAGCAATGATGTCAACCCAAGAAGTTGGAGTAATTTTCAAGTACAATTTCAAATTGGGACTTAATGCTGCTCAAGATGTTGATAACGTCAACAAAGCATTTCGAGTGAAAACTACTTCAGTGCGAAATGTTCATTGTTAGACATTGACACGCGAAAAAAAAATGGCGTGTGTATGATTGAGTTTAATAAACATTTAATGATGTTAAATTAATCTCTGTTGACCGGTTCCAAATCATCGAAAAGCGATCCCGAGAAAGGGGTCGGGTTAGGGTTATGGGGGGGGACACAGCAACCCGGTAGAACTAGAAATAAACATATGGACCAACGGCTCTCTCTGCCATTCAGCCTTTTCTTTTCTCCTCCGCTGTGATTCCAACCCCAGATTGTTAATGACCCCCACCCCAAATTTCTGTCTTTATCTCCTTGCTAGACTGTGAGGTCCCACCTCACCCACAACTGTATAAGCAGGACCTCTTTCGCCCGACTAACCACGAATTTGCCATCTGTATGAGATGGTCAGTTTTAATGAGGTGGGGGAGGGATTTCGCGAAGCCAACGGTCTGGCATTGATACAAAGTGAGTGATAAACATACAGTGAGTTCAGTGATTAGTTGGGGTGCGGTAAGGGGACAAGACAAGGTCCGGACAGACAGGGGCCCTAACCTCTTTTCGTACCTGATAACTTTTGGGCCTCACTCCCATGGGATTCTGCTCTTTCTTTCTCTTTTTCCTTTTTCAATTTTCAGCTATTTCTTTGTTTACCTTCTCTTTTTCTTTCTTTCATTCATTCTTTCTTTCAATGTCGTCTATCTTCCACTCTCCTTTTCCACTTTTTTCTTATTCATTCTTGTCTATCTTTTATTTTTCCTTGAAAGATGACACTGCCATTGTAGAACACTGTAGCCATGGAGTGTACCTAGATTTCACTAATGACGTAGGTGGTACGTGTTGAAGTACCTTTCGCTTGAATGACAGAACCCACTGATACCCAGTAGAACATTGCCTAAATAATCGCACTGCTTCCACCTGTATGTTGTTTTCCAACAGTGCACTCTAGTGTCATTGATTTCCAAGGTTGATGACGTTCGAGTACCCTGCCGTTCACTTATCCAGGAAAAAGCGAGACTCATCAGACTAGGCGACATTTTTCCTTTGTCAATTGAAGACGCTTCTGGTGATTGTACGGGTACTCGGCCACAAACGCAACAACGGTCTGTGTACTGTGTTGAGACGCATTCTTTCATCCTCATGATCATCATCAGTCTTTTAGCGTCCGTCGTTGGACATAGACCTTCCCCAGGATTTGCCACACTTCGCTATCATGGGCGTCACGGAGCCAGTACTTCCTGAACTTGTCTAGCTCGTCTCTCCATCTAACACTTTGCCGGCCTTGGTTGCGTATATGGTCTCGGGGGATCCATGTTGTGAGTCGCGATGTCCATCGATTGTCTGCCATTCTTGCAACATGGCCAGCCCACCGCCATTTGAGATTTTTAATGGATTCTATGATGTCTGTAACTCTTGTCTTTTCTTGGATGTACTGTGCTGTCTTGTGGTCTCTCCATGTGAGGCCCAGCATTATTCTTTCATGTGCACGTTGCATGGTTCTCAATTTTCGGGTCTGTCTCTTGGTTAGGTTCCATGTTTCAGCTCCATAAGTGGCTATTGGGAGGATGCATTGGTTATACACCCTTCTCTTTAGGATCAATGGGATCTTATCATTTTTGAAGGTTGAGCTTGCTCTACCAAAGGCTTGCCATCCTAGTATGATTCTTTGCTTGATTTCATTCCTTACTTCACCTTAATTAAAGCTCTGTGCAATCGTAGCCCTCCTGTAGACTCATAGTTGACAGGAAAGCTTCATATCACTTCTTGCAATAAGTTTTCGCCGCTCAATGCAGTGTCGGTGGTTGGTAAATTTTTCCCCTCAGGTCAAACCACAGCCGATAGGTACTCATCACTACCGAACTGAGCTGCGCAATTCCAGAAATTCTCTGACCACTTGTTTTAGACATAACAATTTGTCATTTATCAAAGTTGTTCAAATCA
Source organism: Thysanoteuthis rhombus (assembly GCA_963457665.1). Lineage (NCBI taxonomy): Eukaryota > Metazoa > Mollusca > Cephalopoda > Oegopsida > Thysanoteuthidae > Thysanoteuthis > Thysanoteuthis major. Next base: position 27,955,125 of record OY735237.1, read on the forward strand.
TTCTTCTTGTCGATGAGCAGTTACTATGAGACAGTTGCTGCCATTCTGACTACGTGTCATATCACTGGCCATGACGTTTTGGCTAATCTGTGATAAATATGTGTATGTATGTATCTGAAGTACGTTCTTAAGCTTGCAATATATATAATAAATTTTTGATTGCAGGCGCTATTTTCAGCTAATTCAAGCGGAAGGCCTAAAAGAGGCCTTTGGCCCCAGTAAGAGATCAAGAATATAAGCAATATATTTATTGAACCATACCTTACTTGAAAAACTAACCCGATTCTCATTAGGTTTCATGACAATCTGACGGATACAAAGTAAATGTCAAAACTTTGAACAGTTTTTGAAATTTCAAAAATTATTAGTAAATCATTTGTAAACTCCCAAAATCGATGGCCATATTTCTGTCCTTGACTCGTGAAAACATTGACAGATGGAAGGATTAACATTTGGGGAATTATTGTAAGATGTATTAACACACACACACACACACACACACACACACACACACACAACAAATATTAATTTTCAACATAATTTTCTTTGTCAATACATCTAAATTCGTGGTGAATATTAATCACGTAGATCGAACAAGAGATATAGAAAATTCCCGTGAGGAATAAAGCTAATAACTACGTATCAGTTTGGGAGCTTGTGATACTTAGGGCTGATGATTCTCTTCGTTCACGAAACAAAGTCTCTTAGTTGGAGCATCAGACCACCACCTATCGCACAGACCTCACATATCCGCAGACGCCAACTTGGCACTGTTCTCTATTGTTGACTGACGATTTTTTCTTTTAATCGCCGAATTGGTTCGGCCGAATACCGAATCTCCCCGACCGATTCTCCTGAATGCCCGAACCTGCCAGAGTGGTCAGCTGTTCGCTCTTCTTTTATGTATTTATCATGGTCAAATCAACATTTTTCTCACGTATATATATATGTTATGCCGAATCGTTGAAATTGCATAATTGACGAAGTTTTACCTTCTCAACTCCTGAAATAAATATATTCATAGCGTTGATCGGATCAAAATTTTATTTAATCAAAACAAGGATATAAAAATTACTTTTTTGCGATCAATCGTAATCTACGCAAATTTAAAAAAATTTTTTTTACAAAAATAGATAGTTTCACCAATTAGGCAATTTCGCCGATTTGGTGTAATGTTTACATATATACATCACATGACCCAGCTCGATGCTTCGCTTTCATTCACGTGAACTGTGTGAGATCAAGCCTCAATGCATAACACACACACACACACACACACATACACACATACACGCACACACACACACACACATACACACACACATACGTATATTAATCTCTATGGAAAATTCACGGATATATTTGAATTTTCATGAGATAATGTTTAAAGTAAAGAATTGTAAATCCGTTTCAGTGGAAAGGTACATTGTTCCAAATGATGGATTGGAGATATCTTCATTAATAAAATTCTGACCTTTAAGTGAGAGTCTATAGTTACGGACAGAGAACCCCCGGAAATCACACACATACACACACATACGCATACACAGACACAGACACATACACACACACACACACACACATATATATATATATATATATATATATATATATATACATATATATATGTACATATATATATATCGATTGAATGTGAGAATTTGATCTATAACAATGATCAACCTTCGTTTCAGTACTCTCAGCCCATGATACATAGGAATTAGGATTAATGTAAACGACTCTTGGCATATATT
>OY735237.1:27961878-27994378 GCA_963457665.1 Thysanoteuthis rhombus
GACTTGCCTTCCCAGCCCCCTCCCTGTCTTCCCTGATACAGGTTAAACAATTGTAATCAAGCAAGCTTGGGACCGGGCTATTGCCAGAATAAAGAAAATGGCCCTTAAGACACATTTTTCTTTCAACAAAGAACTTGAAAATTTGTTCTTTCTATGCCTTGAAATCATACCCAGTAGATAATCTAACCCCAAAATACTGTCACAAATTTTTTACAGAAGTTCTTTCGTCAAATTTGTTTCAGTAACTTCAACCTCTCAAGCATAGATAATGTTTTATGGGTTTGTTTTTTTTTTGACATTAACACTATCTTCTGCATTTCTTGGTTGACATCGGAAGGGCTAAAATACAGCTGAATGTATGAAATTAACAGGACTGTCTCATTAGAACACTCGGTTGCAGTGCAAACTAAATTTGGCGCCTAAGTGCTGCTAGCAGTGCCGCCCTTGTGGCAGATCCACAAACTAATGGCGACAGATTCTAAACATGCCCGGCCATGGAAGTTTCTAGACCATGAAATACCGGATTAAAGAGCTTTAACCTGTGCTAGCCGAATACCCGTCATATGGACGGGTTTTCTACTAATATATCGTGAATAGTCTGATTTTTTTGCGTTTATTTCTCTTTGATGAAAATATCTTTTACTCGCCATTTGAAACAATAGATTTATTCATTTAGTTTTGATTAAATATACTTACGTTTGGATCATTATTAATGTATCTATAAAGCAAATACACGAAGGGAGATAACTGAGCAGGTGTCAAATATCAGCAGCAGCTTTGGTTACATATCCAAACTTTAGGCCCATTAATAAAAGGATGTTTTCCCCATCAATTAATTCCACGTAAGTTTAGTTTATCTTTTGCAGGGTGAGGTGAGCGAGGCCACTTCGGGTGGCTGTTATCTCTAAGTTTATTTGAAATATTGTAAATGGTTTGAGTATGTGGAGCTCAAGTGAGGACGGCTGAAGCTAAAGTCTGCGTAAGGATGCAAAAAGAAAAGAACTTTATCTTTGATTATTTATGTGTATTAGAGAAGTATTGAAACGTATTCATTCGTCGATATACGACAGTGAGTAAAGAAGCGTGTATCCAGTGAGTAAACAGCTGGGATCGGAAATGAACAATTAGCATTTGGTAATACTTGAACTTACATCCCTTTTACCATAGGAAAGCCTGGTTAAACGCACCAGCTGTTCTGTTATCTGAGCTACGAGGATTCGTCGACTTAAGCGGAAAATAAGTATTAAAAAGTAATTGCTTTACAAATTGTACTCGAAATTGTTTTAATTACAATGGTTTATTGTACAATACTTAAGCAAATAAAAAAAAACATAAAAAATGAATTGTTTTATTGATATGATCAGTACAGAAACTGTTATCTTCATTTAGCTTGTTATAGTGAGAATGTTTCGACCGTTGCACCCCTTGTCCTTCTTCAGGTACCTGTTGTATTCCCTTAAGCCCTCAGCTTTGAACTGAATCACTTCTACAATCCACAAGAATAGACCGTTCACATTCCAATAACCATATAGACCGAAAGCTTTGTAGCTTTAAGCATTTAAGATGCTGCTGATTTTTTTTCATCAGTATAGTCAGTTTGCCAGACTTGAAGCTCTCAAGATGTTAGTACCGGAATTTTTATTGAAGATCGTACAAACAGAATGTTTTATCATATTTCTGTTTATTCGTTTATTTCAATATACGTAATGGACGTCAATTATTCTGCTAATAACTGTTAATGAATAATGTTCAAAGGTATTTGTTTTACATAGAATTGGATCTTCTGATGCTAAATTTTCTACTAGGGATCATCACTTGTTCACCATGGATCAGTTTCGGGGATTTAAAAACAAATTATAGATGATCTTTTATCTGTTTTTTCGAGATATTCCTCCAACTGATTCTTTCTCTCGAGATCACTCTTCCTTTACATTTTCCACTACCATATATCTCTATCTTTCACTTCCACCCTCTCTCTCTCGCTCTCTCTCTCTCTATATATATATATACATATATATATTCTCTTCCTTATCTATTTTCCCTCTCTTCCAAAATACATGTTAATTCCTATCATCCAGACTCCCATTTCCCCCGTATATAGCCATGCACATATAGTTCATCATATGGATGTTCATGCCTTCTTTGCTTTCGATCGACCCGACCGACTACACAACCAATCAATTGCCGCTATTTCATCTGCTTCTTGCATGACTGGTTCGGACCCGGTCTTTCTCGCCTAAATGTGGCCCGCAGCCCTTTGTGTGTAACGCGCCAAGATCCTAAACCAACATGCCGGGTCTAAATGAGGTGGGCCGAACAAAGGAAGAAATTGCGGATGGCCTATTAATGGATATTAAACCTTTGCTTGATTCCAGAGTCAAAATTATCACCTGAGGACATGACTTAGAGCAGCGGGGGTTGTGATTGGTGGTGGTGGCCGGCAGGTGGATGGAGCATCGTGAGTTGTAAGGAATTGCTTTATTTATTTCTATGATGATTTTTATGAGGTAGGGACCGGCCTGGCGTGGAGGTCGGTGTCTTGTGTTAAAATAGAGGGAGCAGAGTAAGCCAGACATGCTTAGGGACAAGACAGTGTTACAGAGATCTATGATTGGTTGATAGAGCTGTTTCGAAACGTACAGGCAGGTAATTTGAAGAGTAGATGGACAGGTCATCTGAGACGTGGACATAGTACAATGATTGGTTCAACTATTGATCTATTAGGAGGCAGCTATTTTAATATGAACTGCGTTGATATATACTCTGAATATATTGGGTTGGCCGGTTTATTAACTCGTTCACAGCAACCTCTGGATTGACGCATTTTCTTGGATTTCGTGAACGACACTTTTGAATCTGGTAAACTGAACGGCCAAAGTGGTTAGAATTATCAAAATGTGTTTGAAAATTGGGTAAATTTTTATTTTCAGTTACCAGTACATGCTCCCAAAACTCATACAAAGACTCCAAAAAGTATAAATATACAACGTATTAATTGGATTAATGTTCAAAGATAACATAATTAACGTTATTCTCGATCTAACCTTCTCGATATGTATATTGTAATTATTATATATATATTTAATAATTATTATATATATGTTTAATAATTATAAGATGTATATACATTATAACAACTATAAATTGCGCTATTTTATCTAGAAACTTATCTAAAATGATCTGCTATCATTACACGGTTAATATATCATTCAATTTAGACAACGGATAAGAAAAAACAATTAAAGGAAATGGGGCTACTGCAGATATCAAACCTGCCACCGATAGGGTAGCTGCTTTAACGTAGAGATGCTCTTAAGTTTGAGCTAAATAGCTACCATTATGCCAAATGACTGCTTTCAATCCTAATTCTCATCTCATTTATTCTCAGTCTTTTTAGTCTTTTCAACGCGAAAGTATGTATTTAAAAATGGACATATTTGGTCCGACAGAATGGATTATGAATTGTGTTATATGGAAACTTGTGAGTGTTCGTGCTATTTATACAGCTAAGTTCTTCGCTTTTGAAAACCATTCAGAAAGTAGGCCTATCCTAAATCTCTAAGGTTATGGCCATGAAATGAATTGAGTATTATTCGTATTTTAGACTCGAAAAATATTTCTTCAGTTTATAGTTTCTGTAAGCTTAGGGCTATGACTGACCTAGTTAAATGCAGGAAAGGAGTAATGAGTTGGCAAATTAATCAGTCAAATTAATTGGCATAATTTGAAGATATAACGTATTGTTTTAGAGTAAATATTTGGCAAGATATGATCATTTATATTTATCTTTCCCTACTATCTTATTCGTTCAATCTTTCCCATATATTCGGTAAAACGATGCAATTTTCCCCGCAGAATTCACTTTCTGGCAGTTGTAAGACTTACATATTTGGATTCCCCATACTTTAATCTACTAGGGCCACCAATCAAACCATGTGCATCCAAAAACATAAATAAAGTGGTCCCAGCTCCTAGATTAGAGAATTCTGTTGCGCGAAACCATGTATAGATACGATAGTTATTTCTTCATACAGCTAAAATCCTCGCTGGCAGGCATGTGTGTGCTGGGAATAAAAAATTCAGAATAAACTCGATCTGGTTCTAAAATCATTCATCATCAAAAGCAGCAGCCTTTAAGCGCAAGAATCTCGAAACCTCTCTATCATGGGCGTTGCTAAGTCAGTAGTTTCTGAATGTGTCTAGCTTGTCATGCCATCTTATTTTCTGTCACATCCCTGGGGATCTATGTTGTCAGACACCCTTGCAACATATCCAGCCCATTGTCATTTGGGTTTTCTAATGGTTTCTATGATATCTTGGACTCCTGTCTTTTCTATAATACACTGAGCTGTCTTATGATCTTTCCATATGAAGTTGAACATGGTTCTACATGATTGCACTCATTGCATTGTTCTCAGTTTGAGGGGCAATCTTTTGGTTATGTTTCATGCCTCTGCTCCATTATTGACTATCTGAGGGATGCATTGGTCATAATAACGTCTCTTTAGAAAAAAGGGGTATTTTTTATTGTTTGTGAAAGTTGTGCTTGTTCTACTGAAAACCTGTCAACCCTGTGTGATTCTTCGCTTGATTTCCTCTCCTTTTGAGGATTTCATGGGAATTCATGATCCTAGATATATGTAATGGTCGATTTTCTTCAGCTTTGCGTTATCGATTCTGATCATTGTGTCTTTGTCATCAATATGTTTGTTGTACATTATATTCGTTTCACAGAAGCTCATGTGGAGACTAACTTTTTTCATTTAGTTTGACTAGCATGAAAGTTCTTTGCAAAGAGGACTGTTACTTGGGCTCTGTCCCGAATCAAAAGTTATTTTATAAACAAGTTAAACTTGTGATGTTCTGAAATGATAGGATGATAACATAATGGCTATTGCAGAGTGCGTCAAAATACTGAAAGACAACATGTTGCTTTCACCCGGACACTTGGGAAAAAGAGCTATATTCCAGCATGTCAATGATTCGAAACACTCCACTAAAAAGACAGCAGAATATCTGAAGAAGCTTTAGTGCTCAGCTAGCCTTGCATTTAAATCATAATGAGTACTTGCTGAATGTGCATGAACGGAAAATAATTAAAAAAGACACACAAAAAGACATCGACTATTCTACCCGACAAAACTGAAAGGCTGCATACTGTTGGAGTGGAAAAACAATCCAGTGACTATTTTTGCAAAGCTAGTTTGGTCAGTGTCATCAAAACTATAAGAAAGACTTCTTTCGCTGAGGTTTACTTTATTTTCGACTGCTACACATTCGTATTTTTGATTACAGAATTTGGAGGATTTGGTAATAAATAATGCCTAATAATATCCGTTTTAAATGTGTTATGTCCGACTTGATATGATAAAATCCCGCTGTTTGGTTTAGAAAAAAATTTACTTTCGATAAAAAATAATTGTCAAGAGTGTACTTGTATATGGGTGAGTATATATATATATATATACACACACACACACACACACACACACATATATATATATATATATATATATATATATATATATATATATATATATATATATATATATATATATATATATGATATCTGGAAAGCTTTACAGCTTTACGCATTAAGCACGAAGCATTAAAAACCTTTTTCAAAAATGTTTTGTTTCACTTCAGTCACCTGTTTCCTAAGTATCTGTCAATGCAATTTAAGCAATTTTCTTGGGTGTTCCTTCCCCTGTTTCACATATCATTTGTTATTATGATACAATGTATGAATTGTCTCTTGTTGGGATCAAACAAATCTGGCTCAATGGTTCGCAGGGCAAAGTTTTAAAGTAAAATGTTTCGAGAAAGAAATCAAGTTTTCCATAAGCTGAATTCTATTCACAATGTACCGATAATGCTAAATCGAACCCTTACTTTCCGGACAATATACATATACATATTAGCTTGAAACCACTCTTTATATAATTCGCATGTAGAATCTATCCTATCTCCAACACACTCATTTTGTACGGCGTCTTTTTGTAAACGCATTTTTCTATCCAAGTTAAATGTTATCAAAGGTTTCCAATACGAAAGGCGGTTTGGCATATTAGGACCATTAGCAGGTGTGCGTTCTTCTAATCCGGGCACTTGTCGAATCTACCCGAAACTCTGGTAATTTCACGGGAATTCTCTCTCTTTCTCTCATCTGCACCCCCTTTGCTCCCTCCTCATCTCCCCTTTGGCAGTTATGTCCACCTCTCGATTCATTAGCCGACCCTTTCTCTCACACCGCCGACGGGACGAGGTAATTGGTAATTTATCGCCTTGATGAGCAGCGGGGGTTTTCAGTGATTAGGCCCCGTTGGTGTTACGGAGCGGAGGGTCGCGCTTTCGAGCTGGCGTGAAATCGGTGAGGTGAAAAAGCTACCGAATAAGTTATTTTGGTGTAGATTGTTTTTCTTCTATTTTTCTTCGTTTTTCTTCTTGTTTTACTATAAGGAAGGAAAAGATTAGAAAGGAATGAAAACTATTTTGTTATGAAATAATGGCGATTAAACGAGGAAAAGATGTTGGAAAAAAGAATGTCTTTGGGATGTGACAAGAATATGTGAAGAATTTCACATCGACTGATGAAGAAATTGTTGCCATAATTCTTTCGCCTCTCTCTTTCTCTCTCTCTCGTGTTGGACTTCGTTATATACCTGCGACAATCGTCCACTGGACTATGAATGCCAAAACTGTAAAATTTGGAAAGCGTTCATTAGAAAGAAAGGAAATAGTCACACATATATTGAAAAGAAAATTGATTCTCGGAGATAAAATGTAACGTTTTAAAAAAAGTTCGTTATCTAAGTACTTAAGATATTTTTTCAACATATCTCATATTGTTAGCATAGAGTTATGGCTCATGACTTAAAGGAAACGCAAATAAATGCATACTCCTTGGATACAAACGAAAATGCATCACAGCTCGAGAAAACCAGTTAATGTACACTTTCAGAGAGTTTTTTTCAAGACCTCTCTTTACATTTTGACATTATTCCTTTTTTTGGAAAATCAATTGGAAACAAATACAAGAAACTAGTTTTACCAAATACTGTCAAAAAGCGTGTAAACAACGTCGCAGGTTTTGAACAGTCACTTATTTTTCTTGTCCCCTCTTCGATTCGACATCTTTCTTTTTTCAGGCGCGCTAACATCCGTACTATCAATTGTCGTTACTGACTGACTGAGGGGCTGACATACCGAAATTTGAGTTGAGTCCCTTGCTCTGCTTTGCAAGTTTCGATGTTTTTAGATGTCAGAAATTGCTATTTCTATCATTATTCGGACTATCCTCATCTTGGTTGTTTTTCATACAAGGTTTCGGCCGTTGTACTCTACGGCCTTCATCAGGTATCATCTGGTAGGTGTGGGGAAGTAACGAACGGAACCCTTTATTTAACCGACGGGGGTATATTTGACCGCACTCCCCTCTTAGCATTAGTAGTATTATTATTGTCTCAGACTGGGATTGAACCTAAAACCATCAGATTACTTGCAGTAATTTTGTCTGATTCTGTAACGGTCGAAACGTTGTATGAAAAACAACCAAGATGAGGATAGTCCGAATAATAATAGAAATAATAATAATACCTCATCTCAAAAATTCAGAGATATACTAACTAATCAGAAATTTCTATTTAGATTTTCAATGAAACAGGCAATACTTTTGTTTAATAGTTATAGAATAGGTAATATTTTTGATACATAAAGAAATATTTCAATAAAATAAATGTCGATGATTAAAGCCATGTCTAATTTATTGATACGGAAAATATTTCAAACGATTTAGATATATATCTAGAGAACCCTGATGTTTCTCGTTGTTTTAAGATTTTTTGACTCAATATCAGATGTAAACTTGAAACTAAGGTTAACAACACTGTATACAGCCACACAAGAAAAGAGCTAGCGATTCTGTGGTCTGACTCCCAGGCTTATCTCGTTCTTCGCTCGAACTTTTTTCGTTTTTTCTTCTACTTAATGTTCTCTCACCTCAATGTTCTCTCAACGCCAAGAGTGTCACATTCTACGGTCGTAGAATATAACGATCTGAGCATTGTCATAGCATTTGTTTAGAGACCACAGAGAGAACCAGAGTTTATCAAATGACAGGTTTGGTTAGTTACTCAATAGAAACTGTCAAGTGACCAATGTCTTTTGGCAGCTCACTGTGTTGGGAGTGACTAATTAAAAAAAAAGAAGTGAGCAACGAATGTGTTATTTCTATCTCTTTTAGTTGGACCACTAAAACGTCCGAATTGTGGGAAGGAAGGCGTGGGCGCTGCCAGACTAAAGATACAAACTTAACATTGCCAAATAAAACCTCCGCCAAAAACCTATTTCAGGGGAATTTTCAAAAAAAAAAAAAAAAAAATTTCCCCCCTCCCTATATGTTTAAAATTTCAGCCGTCGAGCTTCATTGGTGCAGTACATAGATAGATAGCGAAACAAGTAGACTCACTTGTGAACTAAAGAAACCTGTGTTGACAGTTTCTGATAGTGTGAAGTAAAGGCAGTGGAATAAATAGAAGGGGAGAGGGGGGAAAGTTGGGGAAGAAGGGGAGGGAAGGGAAAGAGAAGGTGACAAGAAAAAGATTAGAAAAAAGAAAAAGAGATGGTAATGAAATTGATAAGAGGGGGAGAAGAGAAAGAAAAGGATGAAGGAAAACGGGATGGCAGTAAAATAAAGAAACAAAAAAGTTGAGAAGGAAAGAGAAAAAGGTTGGTGAGTATGAGGAGATGGATAGATAGAGAGAGAGAGAGAGAGAGAGAGAGAGAGAGAGAGAGAGAAAGAGAGATGGTGGAGGTTAGAGAAAAGAATTCTTTTTGTTTTATTTCAAAACTGGTATTTTTAAGTGTCTGGCGAATCACCATTTTCTTCGTCTATTCATACCAGAGCCTGAAAATATTGTAAAAGTTGTTATTACGAATGATGGCGGTTAAGACAGCCAATCATCAGAGCAAACAGATGGAGTCATAGAAACAAGGGCATTGTTCGTCCCAAAGGTGCATATTTGGAAGGGACCGGACTCTATAGCATGTGGAACAGCCTGCCATAATTGCCGTGGAAAAAATCTTCAACGTACGAAACTACAGCTTCGAGGTATTTCGATCACTTCTCCTCAGGATTGACAATTTAAAACTAGCAATTTCTGTAGAAACAATATTGAAATGTTCGTTGATTTCAAGTAATGATATGATAACATGAGACGTTTTTACTTGAAATAAACAAATATTTATATATTGTTTTATTTGAAATTGTCTCTTTGATAAAGCTGAAAAGTATAACATGTTAGTGGAATTAATTTAACTTGAATACAATCATTGTTCTTTATTGTCACACACATATATATATACTAAAATATACCCGTCAGGTATAATGGGCTTATTAATGTATTGATCGGCACTACGGAGCCTAAAGCTATTCTATAAGGTAATTTATTTTAAATAATTCAAGTATCATAATTTCAAGTTTTGTCTTAACTCCTCTCTAGGTGTTTCAATGTGTGATTAGACATGAAGTCTTGAGAGTTTCTACAACGTGTTTTTTATAATATCATAATAGAAACGTAAATCAACCAATGAGATCATCCCATTAGAGCAAAAACAAACAAACAGAAAAATTTGCATATTATCTCATTATATAGTTCATATATATATATATATATATATATATATATATATATGATTATTGTCATGTAATAAAAGCATGCTTGATCATTTCCACTCGTACGAGTTTGGAAGTGACTTTCAGTGTATAGTAAGTACATATGAAAGTAAATTTGAGCAACGTCGTATCAAAGGAATTTCATCAGTGAAAATAAAATGAATTCAAGTGTGATGAGTTGTTGTAAAACATGACCAGGAATTATCACGGCTAATTTATGAAACTTATTCCTTTATTAAACATTTATATATGTATATTGAACGAAAAGCATGTGTCTTGCAGACCTCTGGTCTCCAGTTTTGCCCTTTGGGGTGTGGTACCGCTCCCTGTAGTCAAGTCCAAAGAGCTCAGGATTCGTCCTAAGACCTAAAGACCAACGCTCTCATGTCCTTCTGATAATAGTTGCGATGACTAACGAGAATTTTGGGTGTTTTCTTGCACATACATTCGTGTGCTTGGTATCCCCACATTAAACCGATCTGTGTAACACTCTGTTCTCTTCGAGGGTTCAAAAGGCATCTATCCAGATTAGCATAATAGTTACATTGTGAACAGAACCCTTCTCTGGAACCTTTCAATAAATTTTCACTAAACCTTTTAATCTAAAACCTTTCCCTCAGTCGGTTTGTTAGGACTTCTCCCATGTTTAGCTTGATTCTGTATCGTGTCAGTCAGAGAGAACATGTGACGCCCTTTAACGGTTTTCCAAGGCTGGTCCAAAGTACTGACAACATGGGCAGTCGCCCAAGGCACCAAATTTCAGGGGGCGCTTGTCAAGTATCTGAGACAGTTCGAATTTTCAAATACAAATGAAAAAATGGATGAATTAAACAATAAAAGCCAGTGTAAAAAATTAGCTGATGTGCAGTAAATTTTTTAAATAGTATGACAGATAAATACTTTCTGCTATATATATATATATATATATATATATATGTATATATATATATATATATATATATATATATATCTGTATCTCTGTGTGTGTGAATTATAAATTGCGTTCTATTATACAAAAACTTATCTGAAATTATCTCCTTTAGTTACACGATTGATACATCACTCAATTTAGACAACGTAAATAGAATGAACAATTAAAGGAAATGGGGCTCTTGCAGGAATCGAACATACCCCCGAAAGGGTAGCCACTTCAACGTAGCAATGCTCTTACCATCAAGCTTAACAGCCACCGTTAATGTAAAGGCCCAATTAAATGCTTTCAACCCAAATCTTATCTCAAATGTTTTTATATAATATAACGCAATTTACAATATAGTCTGCTGGATCACATATATCCATTTCCTGATATATAACTGTCACGTCGAAAGAAGCAAATAGACTGAGAATAAACGAGATGAGGCTTTGGGTTTAAAGCAGTTATTTGGCCTTTGCATAACAGGCGGCTGTTTACATCAATGGTAAGTCCATCACTTCGTTGAAGCCGTAACCCTATCGGTGGCAGGTTCGATTTCTGAAGCAACCCCATTTTCTTTAATTATTTATTCTATTTGCATTATCTACATTGAGTCGTACATCAACTTTGTAACGACAGGACATCATTTCAAATAGGTTTCTATATGATATAACTCAATTCATCATTCACCCTGTCGGATCACATATATCCATTTCTCGATATATATATATGTACGTATATCAAGAAACAGAAAGGCTGCACATAAGTGACTAATGAACCATTTTAAAAAAGTTGATTTCCGTTATTTTTAGAGCTAAAACGCTCAGTTGTTATTTTTTGAAATATTGTGTAACGACGGGACATCATTTCAAATAGGTTTCTATATAATGTAACAATTTATAATTCATCCTGTTTGATCATATATATCCATTTCTCAATATATATATATATATATATATATATATATATATATATATATATATATATATTAAGAGACAGAAAGGCTGCGCATAAGTGACTAATGAACCATTTTTAAAAAGTTGATTTCTGTTATTTTTAGAGCTAAAATGTTCAGTTATTTTTTGAAATATTGTGTAACGACAGGACATTATTTCAAATAGGTTTCTATCTAATATAACTCAATTTATAATTCATCCTGTTGGATCACATATATCCATTTCTCAATATATATATATATATATATGTATATGTATATATGTATATTAAGAGATATAAAGGCTGCGCATAAGTGACAAATGAACCATTTTTAAAAAGTTGATTTCCGTTATTTTTAGAGCTAAAATGCTCAGTTGTTATTTTTTGAAATAATAATAATGCTGACTATTCAAGCTGCCAAAATAAGAATGAATTTTGTAACTCTAAAAATAACGAAAATATCAACTTTAAAAAAAATAGTACATTGGTCACATCATGCGCCTCAATTCATACATTCCGATATATTCATTTTTCTCAACGTAAATCATAAATAAATGAATAAAATGATAATGATATACTTTAAAAGAAGTCGATGTTAAGCTAGTCGTCCGGGGGCACCAGGGAGTGTAGGACTGCCCCTGCGCATTTACCCTGGGAAAAAGTATTTATTCTTTGCTGAAGATCACTTGAAATGCACCAGTAAACTTTTCATGAAAAAAAATCACGAAAGATATTGAATTTCATCGACTGTATTAGAAATTAATATTTACAAATGAACTCATAGAAGTGGCAAAGCTTCTGTTTCTATCCTTGTCTTATTCTACGAATCAGTGATTCTTAACCTTTTTGCTCTCCGTTCAATCTCGACAAGACTGATGTCCCCTTTTCTATAATGAGCAAATCTGGTCTGGAAAACAGATAATTACATTAGGTTGAATTCATAAATTTTACGAAAACTGGCCCGGTTAGTCACTCAATGAAAAGCAACGTCTTTTGGCAGCGTGCCTTATTGGGGGTGATCAACTGAAAAAAAGGAAAAACGGGCTGATCAACGAATAAGTTATTTCACACGCCTTTTGTTTGGGCAGTGATCACAGTAAAGTTCAGAATAAACTTATATTGTACTGTGATCCCCCCTCTCTGAAAAAAACTTCTTAGGGGGAATTTTCAAAATCAAAAAAATCGATCTATTGGTGTGGTTCTTACGCATGATTCATCCACGTATTCATCGAATAAGAATAACGCAGACGACTTACTACGTCTGTGACACTGGACTGACCACTTACATCGTTTGTGGCACTGGACTGACCACTTATATCCTCTGTGACACAAGACTGACCACTTATATCCACTGTGACACAAGACTGACCGCTTATATCGTCTGTGGCACTGGACGACTCATTTCACCTGGGGTTCTGGACTCATGACCGGCTGGGACGAATTAGCTCGTCTGTGGCACTGGATTAACGACTTACTAAGCCGACTTTGTAGCACAGACCTGACGACTTGCGAAGACGAATTAGCTCGTCTATGGCAGTGAATTCTCTAACATTTGTCCCCTCTCGTCTTTTCATTCACTCTCCCTATCCTGGTCTCTCTCTCTCTCTCCAGCCAAGTCTCTTCTCCTCTCCAGCCAAGCCTCTCCTCCTCTCCAGCCAAGTCTCTCCTCCTCTCCAGCCAAGTCTCTCCTTCTCTCCAGCCAAGTCTCTCCTCCTCTCCAGCCAAGTCTCTCCTCCTCTCCAGCCAAGTCTCTCCCTCTCAATTCTTCATTTGCCCAATACTTCATTCTCCGACGCTCCATATGCTTCGCTTAATTCTCTAACTCATTAAGTTTTCACCCAAACACTCTCCCTGCCCAACCCCAATATCTCACCCACCTTCGTAACCACAAACCCTTAAAGTTACTCGACCTACTTTCCTGTTCATTTAGACACTAGCCCGTGCATCCTTTATTAATCTAGTTAGGTAATCAGGGGTGATCAATTAACTACCTAATTACACAACCTTTACGTCGCTCCGTGGGCTGCAGGCTTATATTTCCAGGGCACTTTGAGAAGGAGACGGTGTGAACCAATGAAATTAGCTTTTCTATATTGTCGTGCATTTCTGAAGAGATTCATTAATTCATTTCTTGACGCTCGCTGCCAGGTCTCTTGGAAGGTTTGGGTCAAGGTAGGGAGCCTTTGGCTTGCGTTATTGGGCGTAGTATAGAGATCGAAGCTAGAAACTCACCACATGGTCCTCAGTTGTTCACGGCATCTCGTATTCCTAGGTAGTCACCCATCTAGGTACTGACCAGGCTCAACGTTGATTAACTTGTGTGATCATACGGGAACCGGTGTGTCTAACGTGATTTGGCTGTAACTTTGAAAATATATCTTCATTCATATACTGGAACATTTTTAAAACTTCTATCTTTATATCAATATTTAATGAAGTTTGCTTGGTCTGGGACGGCCCAAAACATGTGGTTGTTCAAAAATTGGCTCCTCTCAATCTTCTCATTGGTGATTACTCGCCTTTCTGCCTTGAAAATCAGCATTCGAAATTCTGGCTGTTCGTTATTTCGAACTGTGTCCACTGACGTCGATGAAAAATACTCAACTACATATTTAGTTTGGTCTGATCTGTCTTGACCGGTAGCTTGTAGAAAATGACGCAGCACGATCTTCCTAGTTGCTATCTTCTTGTCTTGAAAATCAATATTTTTGGCGCTCCTTTGTCAGCATTCGGGCTGGGATCGATGAAGATGATCTGTTCATTAGTTATGTTGTAGTTTTCGTGTGGGGCAGGGCATAACTGAAGCGAGCCTAGTCGTGGGGTTTCCTACCCTGGGACAGCATTTCACTTTGAGAGGAAAATTTGGAGTAATCCTGAACCTTTCGTCACACCGGTCCCGCGGACCGGGCAATGTTTGTCCTGACCCTGATGTACATGATTGGGACTCCTTGTTAAACCTGGCTCTGTGTGGTCTTGGTACTTATAGGTTGGTGGAATAATTCTTTTCTGGTTACTGTTGAATTGGATGCTGAGACAGGAGTAGGAAAATTGTGTTGCCCCAGTCAGAAAGAGAGCCCGCTTGACATTTCGGATCTAAGCTTGTAACAGTTTCGAACGTTAACTACAGGTACCAATGGTAAGCAGGCTATAATGAGACCTAATCAATGCGATCGGAATTTACGATGTCTGTCCGAAAAGTATCCAGCCATCTTAAGTACCTCGAGAAACGGTTGCATAGTCTTGAAGTAACTAGGCAACCAATCAAAGGAAAACTTATTGCGCATGTTCGACCCTCTCCCGTGGGATTATTCAGTCAGCCGTAAGACATTATTGAGTGAGCTTTTTTACTATGTGACTTTTGCATTCACAATAATTGAACCTGCTCATTTTTCACGTCCTGTGTGTGTGTGTTGTTAATTTTGGGGGGCGTGGGTGGGGTATCACATCACACAGTCTTTTAGCCCCTTTCGCCTACAGTTTAAACTTAGCTGCCTACAACTTATGGCTTTTTCAAAAGATATTGCAGACCTTGGACGAGATTAAAGAAAACGTGACGAGGCAGCTAATGGCAATCTTGAAAGATGAGTTTGCTGACTGTTTTGAGAATTGAAAGTGTATTAATGTCCAAGGGGAATATTTTGAAGGAACTAAGGCGCCATTACCCTAGGTAGGCAACTTTATTTATTTTTTTAATAGTAAATATCTAGATACTTTCCGGACGGAATTCATAGATGGGTAGATGTAGAAAAATAACTACCAAGCATTCTTTCGGCTATTCTATTCGGATACACATCTATAGAAATATAGTGTTTCGGTAGGAGGAGACGAAAAGAAACTTATTTCTCTTTGTTATACTTTTTAAACTATTCATTCTTAAGAAATAAATAATCTACAAAATCGTGTGTAAATTTGATAACTATAGTAAATCGACAAACTGTAACGATCCGTCCTTAAATGAGGTGAATATCAATATATAAATGTAGTTTTGCATGGATGTGTACATTAAACATTGTGTAGACCGAATCGTCCATTGAACAAACATAATTTCATTATCTGTAAAACTTTTCTTTTTTCTCTTTTTTTAAATGTTTTCTTTATTTATTTCATTCGTCATCAGTGGTACATTTTTAAACGCCTGTTGAATGTTTGATGATTCGTGGACACGCCCTCACTTTAAACAAAATGAAACACTCCGTAGCAACAAAAAAAAAAGAACGTCTTCGATGTAGGCTAAATAGCAATTACGTACATGCGTACATTTTATGCCTACGACCGCAGAATAGGGAGACGAACAAACTTAGTGTGTCATTTCGGACTCCTGCTTGCCATGAGTGTCGTTAGCTCAGTCGGTAGAGCAGAGTCGCAGGCTTGACCCCCGCACGACGCCCATTTATTTATTTATTTATTTATTTATTCACGTGGCTGGCTGCTCGATTTGCTGCCCGGTTAACACCGTTGCCGGACAAAATATGTTACCAAATAAAAAGTCTCTACAATTATATATGTATACATATGTGTGTATGTGTGTGTTTTCTCTCTCAAATCTCAAATGTATATATATATATATAATATATATATATATATATATATATATATATATATATATATATATATATATATAATTATGGACGGAATAAATACGATGGACAAGGGACGTCTTATTTCTTTATTAATTGTTTCTGTACTAGAGAAAGTATGTTTGGACTCGTATAGTATGATAGTTGTCAAAATGTCCTATTGTAACCAACGTTTCGGATGGTTTTCATACGTCGTATTTAACAAGTATGAAAGAAAGATTGTTGCATACATATATATATATATATATATATATATATATATATATATATATATATATATATATATACATATATATGTATATATATGTATATATATATATATATATACGTATATATATATATATGTATATATGTATATATATGTATATATATATATATATATGTATATATGTATATATATGTATATATATATATATATACGTATATATATATATATGTATATATATATATATGTATATATATATATATGTATATATATATGTATATATATATATATGTATATATATATATATGTATATATATATATATATGTATATACATATATGTATATATATATATGTATATATATATATGTATATATATATGTATATACATATATGTATATATATATATGTATATATATATATATGTATATATATATATATATGTATATATATATATATATATATATATATATGTATGTATATATATATATATATGTATATATATATATATATGTATATATATATATATATATATATATATATATATATATATATATATATATATATATAATGTGTGTGTGTGATGAGCAAAATCTCAAATGTTTCAAATATTCTCCGTCAATGTTCACTCTGATTCCCCCCCCAGTCATTTTTTCGAAAGACTTTCCCAAGATTCACAGTAAATAGCATAGACGAATTCGTAGCCCTTGTCACATTCCTTTTCCAATCTGTATCCTGTTTGTGTTTTTATGGAATCTGCTTATTGCAATATTCATTTCCATACATATTCTCATGGCCTTTACATAATTATCGTGAATACTTTTTTCTCGCTTTGAGTTGAAGACTACAGTATATTCTAACGAATCGAATGCTCTTCCAAAATCAACAAGAGCCAGGCCAAGTGGTTTGTTGTGTTTTAATGATTAGGATTTACCGGGTGTCAAAATGCATCAGTAAACAATATATTTTAAAATGAATACTTGCAGAAATACGTAGGTTTGCTTTCCTCTTTTTATCACAATGTATAGTCGCCCTTAAATGGGAAAAATCAACCACTTTTTTCTTCATTTTCTTCTTAGACAAATATAGCAAGATTTCCATGTTCCTAGTGGAATATTACTCTATCAAAACAGGTGTTATCAGATATTATCAATGGCCAAACTCTGCAGTATTGAAAATAGTTGCCCAAAAGATGTATATGCTGCCATCAAAAAATGAGTCCACCATTACGAAAAGGAATATGTAGTCGGTCCTTACCGTCTATCTCCAAAGGTTCTCAATGGTCAAAACGAAATAAATTCGTGACTATGTAAGACTTGTCAGTTTAGATCAGTTGGTTAGAGAGCCGCTTACAAATCACTTAGTTCATAATACGGTTGGGATGTGTTAATTTCACAAACCAGTTTGGTCAAGTGACACCATAGACAAACAGTAAAGAGTTTACACTCCTAAATTTGGTGAGGATTGTTCTTGTTGTTATTGTTACCAAGAGGAAACAATTCAACTCCAGCATGGACTGGAGTGTGAAAATTAATAACCCTAGTAGCGACAGATGTCTGAGGTTTTCAGCCTAGTCCCAGACTAAGATAAGCTTAAACATTTGAGTTGAGCCGGCCCTAGGGTTCCTGGCGCCATAAAAAGTATATAACAGTCAGATATTCCTGAAAAATCCTACTTCACATCAGTGAATTTTCTCATTTTGACTAATTCATTCCCCCATTTTTCCATTGGAAAAATCCTCAGACACATGGTAGGCGCCCCTGCAACTTGGCGGCCTGGGCAACAGTGCACTCAGCCGGTATCTCAGACCGGCCTTGGGCGCAGGAGCGTTTCTTATCACTGCATGTTCTCTAGTTGACCCAAACTTCCATCAACCAACTCCACTAGTAGTTTAAAACTTCCACGAATGCCTCAAAGACATTTGCATCCATTCTCCCTCCACTTATACTAACAAGGTATTTGTGTCACTAAGAAACCAATCATGGTACTTCTGGTCCCGCCCTTTCAAACATCCCTTATGCTCTTTGATTTCTCTTCTCATCTGCGACTCACTGCGGCTTAGTCTTTCGTTCTTCAACCATTTGAAATAAATCCCTTTTCTCTCTCGCTATCGCAACAAAATTTAGCCCTGTACATTGGTGCATGTTTTATTTTGTTATTTTCTTTATTCTTTCATTTGATACTTCACACGGGAAGTCCGCTTGGATACTCTAATTGTTATCACGTCTGCCACGCTGGAGGTCCAGGGTTCGTTTCTCGGTATGACCCGACTCTTCATTTAGGTAAATTTGCCTGTGCTTTCAGCAGCAATTCAAAACGCTCTAAGCAGTTTGATTAGGGTGGCAGTAACCCCCCGGTAGACTTGCATCCTGTCAAAGGGGTGGCTATAAGTATTAAGTTCTAGCCTCAACCAGAATTGCAAGGGTCACTGAGCTGATGCAAACAACAGAGACCATGGCTTCGTCATCTGTCGTTGATACTCCAATGGGAGTTGTCTCTCAAGAGACAGACGTTTTGACACAACTTGATCTTACTTCACAGGAAAGCAGATCCGACTTTTGAACGGACATTTAAAAATGAGATCGAATCAAGTTTAACGCAGTTATCGTGATTTCGATGATGAGGCTTGACTTCAGTTGACACAGTTCAAAGGGTAAATATTCAGGATAAATGGTGTACATGTATACATCGATTTCCGAAAGTTCATTTTACGCCTTTTATAATGAAAAGAAAAGGAAAAGAGCTTCATATCTCTCTAAAAGAAGAGAAGTTCACGAATTGTATCAAACAATCCTGTTCGTTTTTATCCTAAACAATGATAACGAGACATATACAGCTAATTATCACTTATAGAGGTGTGGGATATCGTTGTTAAAACAGGAGCGTCATCAGAGGTTGTGGACCGTCCCTTGTGACACCAACATTGCTGTATATATAAATGAGCCAAGCTTTGCTAATACTGAGCCCTACTCCATTCCTACGTCTGTTATATATATGATAAATGAAAATCATAAGATATTTTTTAGCAAAAATGTATCTATCTATTATAATGAAATAAGCCCTTGCGTATCTGTAAAGTAAATTTTGTTGGTAAGGAAGACTTGTCAGTTTGACTTAGTCGGTAAACCACCAACCTACCAATCAGTTGGTCATGATTTCAAATCTAATGGATATATTTATTTATTAGAATAAAATAAGCCCTTCTGTATTTACATTGATACATAACGTGACATGAATTTTGGTAGACATGTACAATTGTAATAAGTAAACTCGCTACCACAGTCAATAATGAACAACCCGTAGCATAAGAAAATTCCATAGAAGAATAAATATGGTCAGAATACATTCTATTTTTGACATCACAGAAAAATAGTTGAAAAAAAAAACAAAAAAAAACAACATCTAGATTATCCAGGAGTTATCAATAAACCCATCAGAATAAGGCCCCCAATAGATCAAAAAAGCTTTTTTTCCCAAACTAAAAAAAATTAAAAACATTTTAAAATTGGTCCAGCGGATACTAATGTTAATTTTCAAGTCTGTAGGCCAGGGGTACAGGCGTGGCCAGAAGCACTGGAACACTCACACACACACACGAAAAGGTTAGAAGCCTCCACCGCCTTTGGTGACTACGGTGGTTCGATGAATAATTCGCATACATAATTGTTTTAGCAATAGAACTCAATGAAGTTTAACGTTAAAATTAACGAAATTTTGATACAAATTCCGAATGTTTTTACGTCGGATTCTAAATGTTTTCTTACAGGATTTTCCCTTGAACCAGATGAAACTACATAAATGTAATTGTAGTGAAGCTGTACTAATGATACTCTGATTAAATAGTGTAATTTGTATTTTACTAGTTGTTTATCAGGTTACCATTGCCATTGTATTTATTACCCGAGGGGAATTAGAATTTCCGAGTAACATTAGTAGCAAAAAATAAAACTTACGATTCTGTATGATCTGATACAAGTGGAAGTTCAGGGGGTACAATTAATTACCATACTGTGCAAAACCAACTCTGGTAACACTGTTGTGTTAAAACAAAATTCATGAAAACGAGAAGGAAATCTTTCAAGGAATTCAAAGTCGACAAAATGATCTCATTTTTGTTGTTTGTTTTCGCCCTTTTGTCGTAGTTTTTGTTGTTTAAACTTGTCCGAATTTCTGTGATAAGGCATTATCAATTATTATTAATCATTGACTTGTATCTCTTTTACTTTTCACCTTGTTGAGGTAACAGATGGAAGAAATACTAGCTAAAAATTATCAATAAGTTTTTCATCTAAGAAATTTGATCGAGACAAGAACACTGCGTTTACTGGTACTTATAAGAATGATTTGAAGATAAAATTAAATGAACTTTTATAAACGTACGTAGGTTCATCAATAAGTCCATACCCAGATAATACATTTATTTTGCACAGATATTAATTTTTCAACATAATATCCTTCCTTGTTAATCAATGCACGTAACCCAAAACGTCTCAATAGATCTTATCTATCAAATATCACACAGTGAACATTTCAAAGCAAAATCTAGTTAATAGTATAGGGTCATCAATGATGATATGAGGCTAGTTTACAGTTGAAAAATAATAAAAGGGTTCGGTGGACATTCTGTAGTTTCCTGCGTCTAATCAGACGTGACTATATCTATACAGATAGAACTAAGATGATATAATGTTTTAAAATAGATCTTATAGTATTCTGCTTCTAACTAAAGGACTTAATTGAATCTGCTTACCAAAATAACATATTCATTGATAAATTCTATGGTTTTCTGTCCCTAAGCAAAGAATTTCGATAGTTGTCAAAATCATTTTTTTCTGCTGGTATACAAGAAAGACATTTAATAAATTGATATCAAATCATGCAAATATTACTGTGCCGTAAGTGCTTGTTTAATGACTAAGGGGCTGTCCATCGAAGTTCGATATGGACATTTATTGAACTTGGGTGAGTTGCAGGGAACACTTACCCGCCGAATATCCTTATAGATCTTTCGTCCTATAGTCCGACATGTACAGTAAGGTGCCCCCCCTACCTACTTGAAAAAGATAGTTCAAAAGGGGATCGAAACCTTTGTCATCCAGCCTCACGTTGGGGAGTACTTGAATGGGGAGTTGTGAAAAAATCAGGTTGTAAATGAGAGGAATTCAGGGAAATGTGGGCTTCTTTTTTTTTTTTCATATTCTATCAAGTACGGTTGATTGGATCTGGGCAAATAGAATAATTGCTGCCCTAGTAGTAATGATAGAATGTTTTTCAGATAGATTCAAGAATTTTCTCTATCAAATATGATGATGATGATGATGATGATGATCACGACGACGACGACGACGACAACGACGATGATGATGATGATGATGATGATCACGACAACGACGATGATGATGATGATTATGATTATGATTATGATGATGGTGGTGGTTGTGGTGGTAGCAACATCGACGATATGAAAATATTAGTAATGGTAAAGATATCACTAAAATCGAGCGATTCTCAGTCGTCTCTGATTGGGTGAACCCTTAAAACCAAACGTACAAATAATGAAAGTCGCAGCAAGAAAATAAGATGATTTATAGCTTAAAACAATAAGAAGATAGAACACTAACAATGAAAATCATACCAATAATTGCATAAATTATCCAAAAAAAAAATATTGTTAAGATGTAGAATAAAAAGGGTTTTTCTTTTCCAGTAATGGTGCCTGCTTCACTCTCTGACACGCGTCCCATTTTACACTCGCTTATGGTTTTTGCATAAACACACGAAAGTGCATGAAAGACCTGACATTTTTTGGATTAAGAACGGTCCCTTGAATCCGAAAAGATTAGCACACCAGGTTCAGTAGCTGATTACATAGAGACACGTCCCTGATGTGATTAGAAATGCTGTGAACTGTTGGAAAAGTATTAGTTTACAAGAAGTGCAGACGACAAATGCTTTTTGAAGAAAGCAGACGACATTTGCTTTTGGAAATTGTTGTTGTTGATTAAATTTATTTGTTTTCTTTACTTTCGAATTCAACTTTCCTTCTTATGATTTCGCCGTCTTCCATTTTTGTTTTTTTCGTTTTTATGTCTTTGTGTGTTTTGATCCTGGATTCGCTGATGCCGTGTTACAAGTAACGGGAATATTTCTGGATTTAATTCTTCAGTTTAATTCTATTCTGACGTCTTTTATTTGGTTTTCACTGGAATATTATTATCATTCATTGCCTAATGCATTTTTCAAAATAAAATTTAGGTTCAATATTTGAGACTTTTAAATCTGGAAATTAGAGTTGAAAAATGAAGGCGGTACTTGATTCGAACTTAGATGATGGTGGAGGTGTATGTATGCATACTTTGTGTGTGTACACATAAATATGTATTGCACACACACACACACATAGACACACACACGTATATATATATATATATATATATATATATATATATATATATATATATATATATATATATTTAATGCTTGTATGTATATTTTGCCTAAATTTATTCACTTGAGATACATTAATAAGATATTGACTTCTTGGTAAATAAGTAAAATAATCAAGATATATATATATATATATATATATATATATATATATATATATATATATATATATATATATGTGTGTGTGTATATATATTTATATATATATGTGTGTGTGTATATATATTTATATATATATGTGTGTATATATATATATATATATATATATGTGTGTATATATATATATATATATATATGTGTGTATATATATATATATATATATATATATATATATATATATATGTGTGTGTATATATATATATATATATATATATATATATATATAAAAGAAAAATACGGTAGATGTTAACATTTCATACCTCTGCATTCGTCAGCGTCCGCTTTGTAATCTTTCGAATTACTAAAAACATTTTGAACTATATATATATATATATATATATATATATATATATATATATATATATATATATAGTTGGTTTGATGAATTTTATTTGGTTCATCTGGATTTGAGTTTTAATTTTCTTTTGTTGTTTTCTCTTTTTGTGTTTTGATTTTGAATTCGTTGATGCCGTACCGAAAAATTACAGCAATAATTCTGGATTTGGTTTCTTTCGTTCAATTCTGCTTTAATGCCATTTTCCTTCCGTTTTCATTGAAATATTGTTATCGTTGCTCAAAATATATTTTGAAAATGCATCACGTAGGATATTTTCGAGTTTTAAAATTTGAAATTAAACTTTGAATAAAGACAGTCGTTGATACGGTGGGGTGTATGTATGTATAATATGTGTGGTTGTATGTATAAATAACTGTGTATATATGAACCTAGGTGTGGGGGGTGTACAAGAAAATTCAAGACAACAGCAGAATATTAGTGAAAGAAATTTTTTTATTCTTTCATTTTATTCTTTGTTTGGTTCATTAGCAGACTATAGTTTCGACAATTATTGCCTTCTCTTCTTCAGTGTATGGGGTAAAAATGTTCGTGATGGTATTCATGTTTATAGTGGCCTTTTGGTGTGTGAAATTATATATATATATATATATATATATATATATATATATATATATATATATATATATATATATATATATATATGCACACACAACTATACAATGTATGTAAGTTGCAAGGTAGTATAAACGATTCTAGTACGAAAAGAAAAAGCAAACTGATTTCGACTGAAGCTACTTCTGCTCATTTAACATCAATACCCAAGTCATGACACCATTGCTCCCTCCTGTCTCATTACTGGCATGCCACGATGGTTAAAGAAGGGATTGGGTCTTGGACAATTGACTCTCCCATAACTACCTTTCAGATTAGGGAAGAAGTGACCATGTAAAAAAAAGCTGGCATGGTGCTGAGTCAACTTCCACTCCTATTTTTATCCTGAGTGAAGATGATTACAAGTTTTGTGGTGTATATATGATAAATGAATGTATATAAGATTTGTCAGTTTAGCTCAGTTAGTAAGAGAGCCGCCAAGCAATCACTATTTCAAATCACGCTAATAAAGTCAACTCCAACTTGGACTGGTGTTTGGCAAAAAACATGGTGCGCATATTTTCAACTTGACAGAAGTTGTCAAAGCAATTTCTTCTGTTATTTTCGAGACGCTCCAATTCCGAACATGAAGAGGTTTAGTCAGTACATTGCACCAAGACCTGAAGGACCAAAGGGGATCCACATGTGTTAAAGGGAGGGGTCTGACTGTTAAACATCTCTGTCGATATGATGCGTTCATTGATAAAATAAATTCACTCAATCGTTTACTGACGAGTGAGTATAGTGTAGCGTGTAAAAAGGGTTATAGCGGATGGAAACTGGATGGCTAAAAGATGAGGGTGTTTGTGCATTCTGTATGTGTTGTGGTAGGGGCAGATTTGCCTTGCTTTATGAAATTCCACTTGGAGACCCCGATTTCGAGACAGTAACTCCTCATCCCACCGAAAAAAACCCCACAAACACGCCCTCCCTCCCTACCCGTGCGTGTGACGGATGCATGCGTGAGATTCACTGAAAGGGACGGATAAATCCTGTTGGGGGACTTTGGGGAACCCACCCTGTATATCATCTGTGACTTTTTTTTATTGGTGCCTATTTTTTTTGTTAAAGAGGAAGCCGCTAACTCTGATCACTTTAATCAAATGGAAAATGGGGAAAATTAAACAATTAAAACCGCTAAGATGAGGAAATTCTGATGTGAAGTCAGATTTTTCAGGAATGCCTGACTGGCAAAGGGTCGCTGAGTTCAGCCTACCTAGGGCGCCAGGAACCATTGGGCCGCCCATGGATTAGACTTAGTTGGAGCTTATGTAGAATTACTGTTCAGTACTTCTCTTTGTTTAATACATTTTTGTTGGGGCACTATGATCTACAGTGTGTAATGTCAACATGGTTTTGCGTTATCATAAGGTCACACACGGGGCAACGCAAAAGCGAGGTTCTGGGGAGTTCCTACATATAAATTGATTGATAATTCAAAATTCTTCATCTAATAATAGAATTCATGATAGTATAACAATTAGTATATGTAAACAAAACATGAAAGATTACAGTGCCTGGCGTTCGGGGAAAATTAGAAACAAATCTAAATGGTTAGAAATGATCTTCTGCAACCATTAGCTCTCAACTGACAAGACTTCCTGGCGATGAGATAGTAGTTAGTTCCATCGATCTGAAGGCTATATAAAGACAATTCACGGAATCAAAAGAAAATATTTATGCAAATGCTAATTTTTATTGAAAAATAAAAATTTGACTTATAAGTACCACCAGGACATGTAGGTCTCGAGGTAGCGTGTTTTAACATGTGGTACTTGAAAGTGCCGATAGTACATACAAATGGTTAAAGGTTAGCTGTTCAGAAAAAAAAAATTATGAGTGGATGAAATTTAGATTACTTAAAGACATTTTTTAATCTATATTCGAAGGGAATTGCCGAACAAATATAAAAGATACTTAGTTGATATCAATCTGGTCATTTATTCTTTATTGAACAAGCTACAATAGTACCTGTAAAAGATGACGCCATTATTTTGGCATAGATCAGCACTCCTGCCGAGGGTCAGAGCATCTATGCATCCAGCCAAAGATCAAAGTATCGCTCCACAGCCATGAGCCTCGAATTAGGATGTAGTATCAGCGTACTCATCGAAAGGTACTGTGTACACAAAATATACATGGATAGACGTTGAGTTTTATACATGCATATGTTTGAGTAGCTCTTAGATAATAACTATAGCTACTATTTAAAAAACATGCATATAAAATTTATTGTCCTGAGAAATATGCATATTTAAAAAAATTTCTTTGTGATATTCGTAATGGAAAATATTTCATCATCAACTTCATCAAAGGGTACATTGTAGGACCAAGACCTCTCGCAAGATCTGCTATTCATCTCGCTGTGAGCGTCAAGGTGTCAATGCCTTCTGAACCTGTCTAAATCATCCCACCATCTTATTTTTTGCCGGCCCCAATTTCACACCATGATCTCGGCGGATCCATTTTGTAAGTCCAGCAGTTGTTCAACATTGCCTGCTTATTGCCATTTGAGCTTTCTAATGGATTTTGTGATATCTCTGACCACTGTTGGCTTTGTTTCTAATACACTGTGCTGTCTTGTGATCTCCCCATCTGATATTATGACAGATCTTCTCCAGTGTCCTTTGTTTGAAGGACAATCTCTTGGTTGAATTCCTTGTTTTAGATCCGTAGCTGACTTCCGAAGGGAATCGTTGATTGTAGACCCTTCGTTAATACGAATGGGATCTTCTTCTTGAGGGGCCGAGCTCGCTCTGCCGAAGCTTATCAAACTTTCTTCACTTGAGCAATTCATGGAGGTTCGTTGTCCCAGGTAGATATAGTTGTCTACTTTCTTTAGATCGAAGTTTACAATTCTGATTATTGTATCTTCTTCCTCGACTCATTTTCGCGCATAACATTGGTTTTATTGAAGTTCATTCGAAAATCAACTTTCTTGCTTTCTTCTTTCAGCGCATCTAGCATCGCTTGGCTTTGCTGGTGTCGCTTTGACTAACTCTTTTTCGGGCTTGAAGGGCCCAAAGTCCTTATGTAGCCAGGTTAAAAAAAAAAAAAAGAAAAGAAAAATGCAAGAGTCATAAGTTCAACGATGGGTCCATCACCTTTATGTCCCTATCAGTGATTTTCGATTTCCTAGGGATTCCAAACGAAGTAGTAGTAGTAGTAGTAGTAGTAGTAGTAGTATCACTAGTTTTGGTAGTAGTATCAGGAAGAAAAGGAAAATGAGGAGGGTTCACTTGAAAATCTGGCGATTAAAAAACAATCAGTAAGTTTAAATTAAGCGTACAATTTTCATCAATAATTAGTTTTAGGGTCTTAGTACATGGTTATTTATAAGTGGGCTTTAAATGAGAATATATAACATTTATGCTATAAAATTAGTCGAAAATTGAAAAATTTAGCTGATTTTAGCCATTTTAAGTTTTAGCTATTAATAACAATCGCTAATTTGGCAACCCTAAAAAAAACGCTTGATACGTCATCCATTGATCAGAATAGATTTTTCTTAATGATGCCCGACCTTTTTTATGACATCACACCTCTTATGAGATAAAAACAGCCAGTAAATAAAACACAAAACTCCCTCCTTCCTTTCTCTGTGGTTCAACGTAACTGGGACTGACAGACTGGCCAACCAGCGTCTTATTAAGATGTGTGGACGCATGTAAAAACGGCTGAGTCAATTGAAAAAACTCTTACATATACCGGGTCTACGCCTTGATGTGTGATTGCATTGATAATCTTTGGAATTTCCAGCAAATCGAAGGCCTTTTTGCAGTCAACAAATGCTATGACGAGCATCGCTTTGAATTCTGTTATTTTCCCTTTGAGTTTATCAAATGAATTAAGATGGTCGATAGTCAAATAACTTTTTCTAAGAGAAATTCTGATTTTATTTTGGGTGTATGGTGGGAGTGAAATGTATGTGGTAAAGTTCTGAGACACCACAGAAACCATGAAGAAACTCATATGGCAATGGGCTGGTCATATTGCAAGAATGGCACCGACTGACAGCATGGATCCCCAGAGATCGTATGTGGAACCGAGGCCCACAGATTATGAGATGGCAAGACGAACTGGACCATTTTAGAAAATATTGGCTCCGCTATGCCAGAGATGTGAGGCGAATCCCGGGGAAGGTTCTTGTTCAACGACGGACGATGAAAGATTGATGACGAAGTGTACATAGAATGATCCTTTAGTTCCCTCGACTTGCCACGATATTTTCTATATCCCTTTATTTTTATTCGGGTATTTGCTGTTGATTGTTTGGTTTGAGGCATCTGTACACCTGAAAAATATAAAACATGGAATGAATTGCATAGCACCTAATTATTAATGTATTTTTGTTTTGTTTACGGTTATGTATTTTATGAAGTATTCATAAAGAAATCAAATGCTCTGCTTCATGCATTTAGACTTGTCAATATAACCGCTGATAGAAAAGGACATGTTCTTATAAATTAATTTTAGTATGTTTTAAATGACAATAATGGATCTGATTTTCTAGCAATTGCCTGGAAAATGAGCTTGCGAACCACTGTACCTCCAAAGATAAAAACAATGTTTTTAAGTTTTTGAAGCTTTGGTAATCCAATATATAGACGAGGTGCTTCTGCGAAGTTCGAGGATTTTGAACAATGTGATTGGGTTTTGTTGCAAAACTTTGTGAGAATTATCTTTTTGCCAGTAGGACTATTTCGAAGGAAACGGTGGAAAGTAAATGTATATATTAATTTTCCCTTGGTCGAATTATCCCATTTTTTTGATAGCACCTCCAGTTGAAGGAATGGATAGAGGGAAGAAGATATTGTTACCCGAAAAAAAAATTATTTGAATTTCTGAGATGATTTCTGATGATTTTTTTAGAACACACACACACACACACACACACACACACACACACACACACACACACACACACACATATATATATATATATATATATATATATATATATATGAGGACGATGCTTTTGATAATGATATCTACCTGTGTTACTTTGGGGTTTTTGGAGTGGTATCTCCACATTCTCTTACTTCATGATCCCAGGCTTTTGAAATGTCTGTCTATGGGGTCTTCACTGATTGGGAAATAATGTAGTAAGTAAGGAATTAAGCCAAGTCTCAAGGGCCCCCAAATCATCCTGATTGTGGTACAATCTTGTGTCGAATGAAATATTTTCAAATAATCAGTTTTTTCAATCCTCAACTTTTGAGACAACAGTACCCCTCTTCATCATATTTCATTCAGAAAAAGCCACAAATTATAGACGTGTATCTATCAGGAAAAAAACAAACTATATGGTGAGGGATACCGGAGGTGGGGGCACGGTAAGCTCCTCTGGCTCTTGGGCTACATAGAAAGATCTAGAGCAATTCTGACCTTTGATCTCAGAAACTAAAATACACTGACTGGTTTCCTCAATATCCAAAAGCATTCCTATACATATCTTTCGAGAGCCGAAATGACGTAAAACGAATAAGTAATTACCATTGAATTACATGGGAAAATCTTTTGAGTGTTTCAAGACTCCCATAATGGTAATGATGGTATGTTAGGCTAGGTCTGTAGGGGTTAAAAGGGTGGGGGATCTGGGAGACTCGGATGCTGTTGAGAGAAGGGGGATGCACACTATCTCTATAATTACTCGCTATAAAAGAAACTCTGAACTTACCCTGAAATTGTTGACCTAGGCCTGACTCAGTTTACCTCACTAAATATCAAAAGGATTTCAAATTGACTTATTTCCTAGTTTTGAAGTAGTTAATAAGAAGAATGCATATTTATATGTAGTATACCGAAAACATGAACTAAAAAAAGTTTGTGGTGCATATTATAGAGGATGCATTACGAGTTATGTCCGGGAAGTATCCAACCATTTATCATTAACCTACCTAGGGCAATGCCACATAATTCATCTTCGAATCTGCGTTGCCTATTTCGCTTTTTTCTTGCTTAGGTAGTGCGAAAAAGTGCAGGTGTGTTTAAAAATTTTGACCATTTTTGGTGTCTAATTGACTATTTTAGCATCTTGGCCATTTTTTGCTACTTATTTTCAATTTGGCGCTTGGCAATAATATTTTTGAATTGGCAACACAGCTTCAAAATACTCTAATTATGACCTCACATATCTATAACAACGTCACTTTATAAAACAGTCTGCAAAGCCCTTTAGTCAGATCGTCCTTAGTTGCCTCGTCACAAACTCTTTATTCTCGTCCACTGTCTGAAATCTCTTCTCTTTCTACAGCGGAAAGCCAGAAAACATTAGAATCCAAATCTGGGGTGGGATCGGAGCTTATGGGAGCTGAGTGGTGCAAAAAAAAAACCTGCACAAAACGGGAGGAATGGACAGGCTGTGTCATTTTAAATGCAACGGTCACACATTACACAAGCTCGCTAATTGCTGTCTCACTTTCCTCTGAATTGTTTCAGTGGAGAGTGTCTATTCATGCTAACTCAGTTGAGACATATCTGATTCGTTGCCAAGTTACATATGGGTTACGCAACCGGTTCTCAAGATATTCGAAGTAGCTTAATACTTTTGGTACTAACCTCGCCAGTTCCTTTATACCTAATTGAATATTTCTATTTTTAATACCCTTTTCCGGTGTAGATTTATCATGCTTTCAGGCGATTTGAGATAGAAAAAGAGGGGTAATAAGAAGTTGATTTACTTTAAGACCTATCAACACCGAAATTTGCCTCATTGCATTAATTGAACACCCACCTGTGTTTGGAAAGTACAATCCGGTCAAAATTGGATTTTTATCGTTCGATATGGGGGATACAGAGCCGTGGGGTGACCCAAGCAAATAACAGCACAGAAAATGGACACGGTGAGCAGAGTTCAAACTTTGGCTTAAACAGTTTGTGTTCACTTAACGCTTAAATCCCAAGGGAAAAACATGAATCCATTTCCCTACCAGTTATTGGTAAAATAGTACAGAATGAAGAGAGTGACTCAACTTCGGTTACTTGTCGCATCTAAATCTAATTCACATATCACAAACGGGCCAAGTAAGTAATGGTGAGGCCGTGGCCAGCGTAAGGGTACTACCTACCTACTTCAAATGGAGGACAATAGACAGTTTCCTCAGTTTTTCCCCCTTTTTAAGCAGACAAGAAAATTTAATTTCTATCACGGTGTGAGTTATTTATTGGAGAGATGAAAATGTTGGCTTCAAATTAAATTACAAATCGATTTTCTTTTCTTTTTTCCTTTTCGTATGTTGGTCGACCTTCAATCATTTTTCATCTTTTTATGACATATTTCTTCGGCTTCACAATCGATTTTCCATCTGTCAGCTTATTCAATACCAACTTTTTTTCTCTTTCCAGACTTTATTGATACATAATAAATATCACTAAAAATCAAATTTGCGAGTGCTTGTATACATATCCATTTTGTCTAAACGTATATATATATATAAATATATACACATAATACAAATCGCAGATAAAACATAGCATGGTATAATATAATATAATGCAACATCCGATGTTTGATGGGTTTATTTCGTAGAATGTTCGATACATTCAACTTGAGGAATTTAGTTGGTTTAGAGTAGAACTGGAGATATAGTAAATTGGGGATTCGCTATCCAAACCTGTTCATGTTTCTGTCCTGTCTAGGCTACATCACCCGGGGAAACCCAAAAAGGGCAGAAAAATAAACATATTTGTGTAGTAAATTCACGTACTAAGATATGCACACACACATATATGTATATTATCTATGTATTTACTTATATGTTATTTATATGCTTACATAAATGTTATTTATGTATTTATTTATATATTTATTCATTTGCATATTTATGTATTAATTCATTTATATATCTATATATATATACATTTATATATATATGTATCTACATATATTTATTTATATGTATATCTATATCTATATGCATTTATATATGCTTGTGTGTATATATTTATTATCTATATAAATATATAGATTTATTTATATGTATTTATGTTTATATCTATAAATCTCTCTCCATATATATATATATATATATATATATATATATATATATATATATATATATATATATGTGTGTGTGTGTGTGTGTGTGTCATCCAGAAAGTTCCCCATTTCTCAATATATTTATACATATTCATTTATACAGTTTTTAAATATCTATAACAATTTTTTATGTATCTATACACACATACACTAAT
The DNA here is from genome assembly GCA_963457665.1 of Thysanoteuthis rhombus. Classification (NCBI taxonomy): domain Eukaryota; kingdom Metazoa; phylum Mollusca; class Cephalopoda; order Oegopsida; family Thysanoteuthidae; genus Thysanoteuthis; species Thysanoteuthis major. The sequence goes on from OY735237.1 coordinate 27,993,932, forward strand.
GTACACATATATTTTTTCAAATGGACATATATATATATATATATATATATATATATATATATATATATATATACACGAATTTATCCATACGCATACTTATGCATACTTTATATATATATATATATATATATATATATATATATATATACGTACATTTATTCATAGATATATATTCATATACATATATTTATGTATATATCATACATATAAATGCATACATATATATTTATATACATACATATATATGTATATATATTTACATATATACATTTTTTTCAATTCTTTCTGTATATATATTCCAAACTTTTATATACATATATATATTTATATATTTATGTTTTTATGTACACATATTTTCATACATATATAAATATATATATATATATATATATATATATATATATATATATATATATATATATATATATATATATGTATGTATATTCT
>OY735237.1:27999378-28028392 GCA_963457665.1 Thysanoteuthis rhombus
ACACACACACACACACACACACACACACATATATATATATATATATATATATATATATATATATATATATATATATATATATATATATATATATGTATATATATATATATAATGATGAAATATGAGAACTTGGAATTGAAACAGTTATTTGGGCCTTTGTATTACCGATGACTGTTTAGCTCAATGGTAAGAGCTACATTACGTTGAAATGGCTACCATATTAGTCACAGGTTTGATTCTTGCAGTAGCCCTATTCTCTTTAATTGTTTATTCTATTGATGTTATCTAAGCCAAATCAGACATTCTCTGTGTAATAATGGGTGATTATTTAAAATAAAAGTTTCCATCCATTTCTTTATGACATAATTGTTGTGTTGAAAGAAACGAATAGAGCAGATACAGCCTGTAGATAAGCTATATATATATATATATATATATATATATATATATATATATATATATATATATATATGCGAGAGTGTGGGTGTAAGGTAATCCGACAGAATGGTGGTACTGGAGTGAAACATTGAGAAGGTGTGTTGAGATGTAACACACCCTCTTCTCAATCTCTCACTTCAACATTGTCAAATTATAACCACTACATATATATATATATATATATATATATATATATATATATATATATATATATATATATATATATGTACGTGCATTTATGTAATATCTATCAAAGCTTCAAGTTAAACTTAGTTGATATCAATTTGACTCAAGGCAACAGTAGCGGCGCACCCAATAAAACATTACATAGGTAATAATCATCATCACAAGCTTGTTAACCATAACTAGACTGATTGTGAAAGTAATAATTTCATTATATTACTGAAATCTTCAGGGATTTCACGAAATCACTAGTTTCATGATTTTACTGTAATATACACACATTGATGAAAGGCTGAAGACGAATATATATTGTCGTATAAATAAGTATATTGATAGAAAAAATGGGAACGAATATGCTTTTAAGAGACTGGGATATGTTTGAAGAGACTGGGTTAGATAGATATGAAAAGACTGGGGTAGATATGAAGAAACTATAAGAGATATAGGTATGAAAATACTGGGTTTGATTGATAGGTACGGAGAGCCTGGGCTGGGCTGATAAGTAGGTATAAAAAGACTAGGACGTAAGTATAAAGACGCAGAGATAGATAGGCATGAAAACCGGGTGGATAGATACGTAAAAAACAGGCTTAAATAGATAGGTATGAAAACCAGGGTGGATAAATATGTAGGTATGAAGAAACTGGTGTAGGTATATACATAGGTATGGAGAGATTGTCAATACGTATGAACAGGCAGAAATAGGTGGATGGATAAGTATGGAGAGTGCGGTGAATGAGTAGTGATTACCTGAAGGGTAAGAAATCTTTGGAGTAATGTAGATGATGAAGTTAATAAGATGAGAAAACGACGAAGTACCTGAGTATGATATAAGTAAATATATTAGAAGTATATTTATAAAATGAAGCATGCAAGAGAAAATAATTTCTCTCCTAATTGCCGATTGTTGATAAAGTATAATAACGAACGACCAAAAAAATGAAATAAGGACCCCACTTATACTCGTGTATTGGTTGAAGTTTTGAAGACCAAATATTTGAGAAAAAAAAAATTGAGAGTCGACGTATACATGAGTAATAATTTAGTGAGGTTGAAATTCAAACATAATGGGTAGGAGGGAGAGGAGAAGGAGGAGGAAGCTACAAAAATGAAAGATATTTAATGGTTACAGTCAGTATTCGTCATAAAGAGAGTTATACGGGACGAGATTCTGATGAGACCCAACGTGGAGTGAAATACCAATGAGAAAAGTTTTTTCGTGAAAAAAATTAACTGAAACCAAAGTGGATGTTTTGTATAATTCACTACCCATGAATAAATCAAGGGTCAACTTTAACTCGACATCGACTAATACACGGGTATATACGGTAGCAAGAAAAGAAAAAAAAAAAGAAAAAAAGGTGACCTCACCCTGATTCTTTTTCTAGCTCCACTATTCTTAAACCTGTCTTCTCGTTTTTGTTTTTTTTTTTTCTTCTTTTCTATTCTCCCTCGAACGTCTGATGGTCGCTCCTCGTGTCTTAGTGAGAGTGATTCTTCTTGACTGTACACAGGCGGACGTTAAGAGAGTCAAAACGATCGAACACACGGACACAGTTCGACGCAGCTATCATTTCTGTCAGTTCACAGGCCGGTTTTTCGACCGTTTTAATTTACTAATATTGTAGTTGCCGAAATAAATTCATAAATTTCCTCAGATAAGTAGGTTGGTTGGTTGGTAAGACGGAATGGGTCGGTTAGAATACTAATCAGTGACGTCAAATCTATGACACTGCGTGTCAGAAATGACACGCTGCAGGTTTTTCGGCGACACACTATGGACTTTAAAGAAAACTTTGAATTTTATTTTATTTTCCTTATTTTTATAAATATCAAACCATTGTTTCTTTTACAAACGGTCTGCTCAACCACCCAGACAAGTGGGCAACAGATCTCCCTCTTTCTTTCTCTCTCTCTGAGTATCAGCTCCTGGCCACATTTTTAAAGCTACAACTTCGGAAATTTGCATGAGTTCAACCCCAGGCACTATCTAAAACGATTATTATTATTTTATTTTTTTTTCAAAAATTTGCTTTTTGGTGTCTCTATGGTCATTTTTGACCTACAATGCACAAATCTTGTGTTAGTATTTTTTTTGATAAATGATCCTTTTCTTTATATAATTTCTTTAGATAATTAGTTTAGATACAGGCGCGGGCTGTGGGGATTCATTTATGCGAGGAACAGATACATTTTTTTTAATTCAAAGTTATATTTTATTAAACTCAAAGTTTTATAAATACATCAGAAAAAATAGGCTGCTTATCTATAAGTATTTACCAATAACTAGATACATATATACACATTACTGAGACTCATACACCGGGATTATCAAAAAGAAGAAAAATAAAAAATTTCGCGCTAGAAAGGTTCGCCATCGGTGGGATAAATACACTGCTTTCTTGAGACTTTTAGAGAGAAAAGGTATGCCTCTTCGATGTGTAATGGTTAACAAGCTAGTTTCACGGATCCTTGCTACTGAGAAGTGAGTTCGATCTCCTCTTGAAATACAACACTTGTGGCTTTGTGTCAAAACTAAGTAACAAACTTCTATAAAAAAATGATAGAAAGATGAACAGAGAATATTTGTAGATCGATGTGTGTGTTGACGCATTGGTGCAGAGGTAGGAATGAACACTCCAAGATGGAAGGATATATATTGTGAGGAAGAGTCCAGAGTAGATTTAGGTGGGTAATATGAACAGATTGTCGTAGATGTGGATAAATTAGTATCTAGGAACAGAGTGGGGTAGGTGTAGTTATGCAGGTCTGTAGAGACTGGTTGAGGTACGTCTAAACAGATAAATATATAGGTAGGTAGGTCGGAACCGAGGCTACCGATGGATAGGTTGATAGGAGCGGAGTAGATGCAGTTGGATAAGTGGATGAGTGCAGAATTGGTTTATAGTCTCAAAGACAGCTAGTTAGGTAATAAAAACCCTGGAAAAATGGTTGAGTTGGTTTATACAAGTTAAGGTTAACATTTGACACGCGTGTCAGCTGTGACACACCAGTATTTTTTTATTGACACGCGATGAACCTAAAAGAAAAAAAAGAATTTTTTCTGTATCTGATAAGTATATTTTGAAATTTCAAGATATATATAATTAAACTCTTAGTTTTTTTTAATATTTAAAAAAATGGGCTGCTTATCGATAATTATTTACCTAAAATTAAAATACATAAATATATATACATATGTAAAGTAACACTCCAATAACGGGATCATTAAAGAAAATAAGATTTCGACCAATCGGTTAAAAAGGTATATTCATCACTGGTATACAGAGGCCGTTTTTGATATAGTTATGAATATTGAGACGTGTGTGTGAGCAGTATATATATATATATATATATATATATATATATATATATATGTATGTGTGTGTGTGTGTGTGTGTGATTAAATGTGTGTATGTGTGATATAGGGTGAATAATAAATTGCGTTCTTTTATGTAGAAACTTATCTGAAAAGATTTCCCACCGTTACACGGTTTATATATCATTCAATTTAGACAACGTAAATGGGAAAAAAAAATAAAAGAAGGGGTCTGCTGTAGGAATCGAACCTGCCATCGATAGGATGCGCTTACTATTGTGCTTTAATTCTTTATTCTATTTTCATCCTATATATTCAATGATATATTAACCGTGTAACGACGGGAAATCATATATATATATATAAAACGCCTAAGTAATTTCTTTCTTGATTTTTTAAAGCCATAATCATTTTATCACTGGATTAACTAGTTATTTAGAAAGGCTACGGTGAAAACACGATCTTGCTCCTTGAAATGACACTAATAAAAACAAGCCTGGCTGTTGCAGAGTCAAATCCACTCCTACTTCTATTCATACTGAATATGATTATTGCAGCTTTGGAAATAAATAAAAAAATATAAAAATATTCTTTCTAATGTAAATGTATTTATTTATCAGTGCGTATCTGTGAGATAAATTTTGGAGATATGGAAGAAAAGTCATTTTAGCTCAGTTGGTAAGAGACACAACTACCAATCAATTTGTCGTGAGTTCTTTTTGTTAGAGAAAAAAAAACTCCGGGTTCGGACAATAATTATAAACAAAACAAATCTTTTATAGAATTAAAAAAAAGATCTTCGAGAGATCCATTAATACAAATACGTATATAATTCCTACAAGGTCTCCTTCTGTTGTGTTTAGATTAACCCAGTGGCGAAATCAATTCTCACTGTGTTGCCTATACTTGTAACCATGTGCCTGACTAAATTTAAGTTTTTAAATCCCGATAGAATTATTTGCAACAAAGATTCTGTTTCTCTCTTTGTTTGGTTGGGGGTTGATCTGGTTTAATATTAAATGTAGATGGTTGTAGCTTAGGATGATTGTATTGTGCTCATCTTATAAGTGTGGAGAGTCTGCCTGCCATGAAAATCAGCATTAAAATCCTGTATTTATACCTGGGATCGATATTTCTCAAACATGCCACTGGTTTGAGATATTTTCCTCGGTTTCACGGAATCTAGTTATATAATAGTATTATTTTCATGACATTTTTCAATATTTCCTTGAATTCATATCTTATTCAATAACATTTCCCTCGGTTTCACGATATTCCTTTGGTTTCAGGCTGCAGGTAACAGAAGGGGCGGTCGCACCCCTTCAGCTCATTCTTCAAAGTTGAAAAAATTATCATTTTAGGTGAATTAATGAAAAATAATTGATAACTTTTCTAGAATACAGCTCAGAAGAAAGAGACTGATAATTGTATCACGCATTTTTCATACTGTTTTCGTCTGTTTCCATTTCATGTTCAAGATATAAAATGATTGAATAACCCGTGATTTTATTATGTTGTGATTTTAAATATGATATGGATTTATAAGCCTATTGTAAACATTTTTATTGTGTTTTGATCTTAAAAAATACAAATGAATTCAAAATTATTCAGTTCATGTCTCAGTGCCTTGCCTTCCCCTAAAATTTAGAGCTTGGCTACGCCCCTGGTTTCAGGATATCTTATAAAAGAATATTTTCCCCTGGTTTCACGATATTGCACAGGAATATATTTCTGCCTTTAGAGACAGGCAGACACACGAACACAGGTGCACTCACGCAATAGTCTTTGCTCTCTAAAGACTCGTAGAGTTTGTAGAGAAATACAGAAACCGAATTCTTTTGCTATCAGTTATTACTAAAGAGATCCAGTACCAGTACGTATATTTAGAATGGAAACAAAAAGAGAAAAGAAAAATGGTAGAATGTGTATTAAAAAATGAACTCCATATGGAATAAAAGTTATTAGAACGATATTTGGTCAAGGCCATTCATATAATAATTTAGCAAAATTGCTCTACGGCAAGTACCCCTTGAAATATACGCAACTTCGCCTCTATCATTCTCTCCCCTCCGCCCATATATATATATATATATATATATATATATATATATATATATATATATATATATATATATATATATATATATATATGTATATATATATATATATATAGCGTTGTCTGGACCATAATACAACGCAATTTAATATCACATATATAGTCTAGGAAGCTTTACAGCCTTAAACACTAAACATTAAAACACTTTTTCAAAAGATTTTTTGTGTCACTCCAATCACCAATTTCCCAGTATCTGTCAATGCAATTTATGTAATTTTCTCCAGTGGTTTTCCCTCTGTTTCCCTTTTGTTATTAAGGTACGATGTATAAATTGTATCTTGAGGGGATCATCAGTTGTTTACCATGTAACCATTTCGGGGATTTTGAAAACAAATCAGTTATATCAACCTGCCCCACCAGCAGGGTTGATCAAACACCACCTCCCTTTCTTATATAGTTTATGCCAAACATGTCATTTTATGTGAGGTTTTATGCGCATTGTGTGTTGATGTTATTTCATACTACCTGTCTATTTTTTGAAACAGGGCTTACTTACGTAGGTCATATATACATATACATATAAATATATATATATATATATATATATATATATATATATATATATATATATATATATATATATATAACGTTGTCTAGGTCATAATATAACACAATTGATAATATGTAAATATGTATATGGATATATGAGTGTTTCAATAGGTACACAATCATATTTCCATATTTAGGTACACACAGACTTTGACTAAATTACTAGTTTTTACAGTCGTGAGACCCCTAGACAGGATCGTACTTGTTACACAAGTCATACTCTAGTAAGACTGGCTTGTTAACTGTTGTTCAACGATAGGTCCTCTTAGATGTTTGATAAAGTTTGATTAGTCACGCAAAAGGCCAGGATGGTGGGTTATCAAGATCGAGATGAATGAACAAGTCTTGGTCTGCGAGGCTACCTGCCTAATCATCACTGACTGTACCCTTCGGTCTTTCAAGGGTACCTGTTGCATTTGGAACGTCGAACCTTGTTCAGAAGGGATATGCATTCATCTACCATACACGTCATACCTACTCTCTGCCTGTGAGCTTTCATCCCCTGACATGTTGAAACTGTGGCTTTCCCATGAACTAAGAGAATTTCATCAGCTCAACATTTTTTTGTCCTGGTGGGAAGCTGTGGGTATGCTCCACTGAAAACGGGGTTCGATATCCCAAAAGAGACAATTCTGGAAAGTTGGAGAGTAAAGCAGATGGTAGCCTGTTGGATATTAGCTTTGTTTAAGTGTTACAATTACCTGATGGTCGTGATTTCAATCCTTGGATAAGGTTGTGAAATCTATATATAATCTTATTTAGCAAGAATGAAGAAAAACAGGGACTGATTCACGCAAGAATCGATCCATATATATATCCCCTAGTATGGACAGACCAAAATAAGAACATAAATAAGCATCCAAACAAACCACTGCCTCAAATAGACAGTTCCTTGTCTAAGAATCAAATAGAACAATCATTTCTTTTACGGTGTGAGCCGAATATTATATAGTCCAGGGGCCAATCTAGATTTTTGGTACCACCTGAGGTCGACAAGCATTAGTGGTACCAGAATGTTAATAGCGTCAGTGTGAAAACATTTATATACGATAACCTCTTCAGCTTTGTAGCTTGATTACTTTTTAATGGGAAATTCCGAGTGGTAGACTTTTGCAGTGGTACCCTTGTCAGAAAAGTTTCGTTTCATCAAATATGGATGCTTGTATATCGTTGAAAAAGAAATTTTATGCCGAGTCAAGTTTACAAAAGAATCATATGCCTTAAAGCAAGTCACGTTGAGTTATATACAATAAAATGTCATAAAACCTTGTTTTAAAAATGAAACACCTGTGTTGGCTGATAGCTATGACGGAGGGGAGGTAATTTAGCATAGATTTGGTCCAAATTTGAATCACTTCTCTCGTAGCATTTTGCCAACCATTTCACTGAAGGTCCTGGAAATTCATTGATAACTTTTAGAGATATGGTATGAAAAGAAGGGATGCATATTATTCTTGTAAATACATCTCACTTGCGTCTATGCAGGAGAAATAGAAATCAAAGTGTTTCAATTCAGATAACTGATGCATATTTAGTGCTTTCTGTTGATTGTCCGTAGAGCACACATCCAAACACGTTATTTTTACCTCCTGTTATTCTGGAAAGACTCATTATCATTCCGAGTGCTCTTCGGACTATCGAACAATTTTTTGTTGTTTTTACTGTTATCACAATGATTCATGAATTCCATTCTGCAGCTTTCTTCCAATGAATTACTCCTATTTAAAAAGGGGTTTTTCTTTTTCTTACTCGCACAAACTAGAAAGATAATTGTAAACAGAAACACTGATCAGACCAACCCATTCGCAGCAACGGGCATAGCTCTTACGATTCCACTCTGATCAGACCACACTTTGAAAAAGGTTGTAAAATAGATCGACTGAAACGCTTCTACAACCAAAGAAACAAAAATGATGATTCCAATAATCCAATTTTAATCGTATAAATGGAAAGGGATATAGTCCTGAAAATTGGGAAAAGTATAGATATTTGGGTCAGTTTATCTGCAATTAACTTTTGTGCATAAATTGTGATTCAAATTTTGGCGTTGGTGGAAGATGGCCAACTCCACTATTTCAGCGCTAGATAACGATGTAATGCTATGCATAATATTTAGCATTTTTGTTCATATATTTGGAAGAGACAACAAAGATGTGTTTGTGTGTACACACACACACACACACATATGTCTGTGTGTGTACTCACACATACGTACGCACACTTAAATGTCTTTTATTGTTTCTCTTTTAAACATCATAATTTCTGTTTACATATACACATCTTGAATTAATATATATATATATATATATATATATATATATATATATATATATATATATATATATATATATATATATATATATATATACCTTTTGTTGTTTCTCATATATAAATATGATAATATATATGTTTACATATACGCATAATAAAGTCTCATATTATATCATAGTGTTTGCAATATGTGTCGCCATATAGATATATGAAAGTCTTTGATCGATTCCTATACAACTGTTGGTCGGTAGGTAGATATGTTTTTCAAAAATGAATGTTTAACAATAGACAAATGTTTCATTTTTTCTTACCCGACTTTTATAACGTGTTTCATAATCCAGGCTGTGTATTGTTCAAACGCCCACATAGACTGACCGAATTCAACACCCAACACATTTCCAGTTAAGGGTTTTCCATATACAGACACGCAAATGCACTATTATAATAGCAGTTGATGTAGCCGGTGATATCACAGGTAGGATTTATCAGTTGAAGCATGGCCAAGAATTAAGGCAAACATTATAGACATGATAAAGATATTATAAGTATAATCTAAAAACATTGCTAATGATTTCATTATAGAAATGCATTGAAAACCAGAAAGCATGCAAAGAATGCATACATCTGCCAGCGTCAGGGGAAGTAAGTGTACCTGGATCCTTCCAAAATTTAATTGGTTCTTCCTTGGTCTAATGTTCACACTTCCAAAAATCTTAATTGAAATCTATTCCGAACTTTTAGAAATATCATGTGGACAGACATAGAATTTCGGAGATAATATGTAGTGTGAACATATAACTACGGAGGGGGGTAAATGAGTATGGATCCGTTCCAAAAGTTAATCAGTTCTTCTGCTGTCTATCTTCTTCTCCTCTACGTAATCTCGTTGAGATTGAACTCTAGGAAATATTGCCTTGGGCGTATGCATGAAAGTATGAAAGAAAAACTGGATCCATCCTAAAATTTGACCATACCTTTCTTGTCCCATTTCACACTCTTCCACAAAATTTCATTAAAATCTACCCGGTACTTTCGGAGATATCGAATGCACAGATGGACGGGAAGACGAAACCAAATACTTATACTTCTCCGACTTCGTTGATAAAGGTGAACCAGGAAGAAAGTGATTATTAATGATCATGAGTTAATGCAGATGTGTTATCCGTATAATATAATTGATTCACTGATAATTTTATAACAGAAATGCACAGTAAATAATTGACAGGCATCGAAAATCCGGAAAAAAATGTATTATCAATGGACAGGAATTAATGTGATAGAGGCAGAGGGGTTGGACTTCTTCTTCTTCTTCTTCTTCTTCTTCTTCTTCTTCTTCTTCTTCTTCTTCTTCTTCTTCTTCTTCTTCTTCTTCTTATTATTATTATTATTATTATTATTATTATAATATCAAGTTAAGAAGGTTAATTCTATGGTAGTTTTCAATCATACGTTTTTATCTAGTTTTCATTACACAGAACATAGTGCTTCAAGACATGTCAACTCTATCAGCAAGGCCCGATTGTTTCGAACTTAGCGAGAAACCCCAAAGATAATTTGCACTTTTTCGTTGGACCCACGTCCTTACAAGTCAAGGAATTAGCTACGATCGATAATCTTTGGTTATTTGGTCTTAAAATACAATAGCATAAACATTGCCCAAACTTATCCCACTTGATGGCTAAAAATGACTTAATTCTTCGTTTTTCAAAAATTCCAGCCAACTTCACGGCTAAAAATGTTATTGTACGGTCCAAAATTCATACAAACGTTCATGGTTAAAACGTCTAGATTTGAAGAACGGTATCTTATAACGAGAACAGCAATGTTGTTTCAAGCGTACATAAAAAATTGTTATGAAGTTAGTGGGAAAGGAAACATCAAACCTTTCCTAACCATCAAAGGCAATAAATTTTGTCAATTTCTATGCTATCATATTTTAAGACCAAGGCTGCGGACCGGTTGGGCAAAAAAACAAGAAACAAAAACGGATTACCCTTCAAACAACTCCTCGATTAGTCATCCTTTCGATTTGGGCTTCAATTCATAGAGCCTTGTGCCAGACTAAGGTGAGTAAATCACTCTCAATCGATGAAATATGGGACCCCTCTGGGTTGCAATACTTAGCAACCACATTTTGCAGTCTATGGTTGCTGGAATGAGTTCGGTCCTCACAGGATATTCCAAATAGGTGACTCACTCCTAAGTGTATATGATTATAAATAATCACAATTGACTGAGTTATCTCACGGGAGATTATTTCACGAATTCTCAATAAGGTCTGCGCTAGTTGGATGCCGAGTTACATTAAAGTTGCACGACAAGTTCTCGAGATATTCATAATGACTGGATACTTTTATTATAGGTTGTACATTCTGTTTCACTTTAAAAAAGATTTTCAAATGAAAGGTTTATTTGAAAAGCTTTTAAAAGTGAAAACAACGTACAATCTGTAATGAACCATTGGAAAATTCCTTACTCATTTTATTACTGCTCTACTGATGGTCTCGAGCACTCTTTCTGAGTAAAGATCGACTCAATATATATGCACGCGTTTGTTGTATATCTATTATTGTTCTAATATATATAATATATATATATATATATATATATATATATATATGTATATATACAGTATATGTGGCACGAATCAGGCCAGCAGTATAACATAATATAAGTATTTATCAATAATATAACGCCACTTCTGAAATGTATAGGATTTATTTCATAGAGTGCTTGATACATACAACATTTTACTCATGGAATTGAGTTGTTTTAGAGTAGAGCTGGAAATCCACAACCTACTATATATATATATATATATATACATATATATATATATATATATATATATATATATATATATATATATACAAAATACTCGTTAATATCCATGAAAATTGACGGATATATTTGTATTTCCAAGAAAAAATAAAGAAAAATAGTGAATTTGTGTCAATTGAAGAGTGCGTTGTTTGGTAATGGTGGGTTGGGGATATTTTCACCAACAAAATTTTTACCCTTGAATGAAAGAGTCAAATGTTACGGACAACAACTAAAAAAATCACACTGTTCATTACTAGAGTGTACGTACGTATAATCTCACATGCTGTCCGCATATATATATATATATATATATATATATATATATATATATATACATATATATATATATATATATATATATATATATATATATATGTGTGTGTGTGTGTGTGTGTGTGTGTGTGTGCGAACAGTATGTGGGATTATATATATATATATATATATATATATATATATATGTATATGGTATGATTATATAGACACACGAAATGTAGAGTGTGTAAGATTATTTATCAGGTTACGCTTGACTCCCGCAGCTTTTATGACCCTAAAGATTTCTTTCGTTCGTTCCAAACGACTCCTCATCCATGACTTTTCGCTTTGTCCTTCAATGTCTTTTATCTTCATTTTTTTTCTACTTTTTCTCTAACCTTGATTCAGTTTTGTTATGTCTGATGATCTGTGGAACCTTTTCAATACGTAGCGAACAAAAAAAGGATAGAGATAGAAAGAGACCCCAAGTGACTAAAATATTTTACAAGGACGTCTGCAGAAGAATCTCACAAAACGACAAAACTGGTTGTTGATATGTTTCGCCCTGTTGAGACGCCGCCGCCGCCGCCGCCGGGTTCAACAGAAGAAAGTTCGCTCGTTTTCTGGAGGGTGACGGAGTTGTGGATATGAGAAATAAAGATGAAATGTGAATGCGTTGAATTCAAACCTGTTTCGGCCAAAGGGATTGCCAAGCTGTGCTTTTATCACTCGGGTAGGTCGATTGTGTACAATATGCGTGTGAGTCTATTATATAGGGTGTCCGAAATAAATGATCGACTCCTCTTAATAGAAGTCACCATTTCTACCCGAAAGTTGATGAAATATTTCAACAATAAAAATGAAATGATATAATATGAAGCATCAATTGACTGTGTTATAATTCTGTCATCTCATCAAAATATGCAAACAAGAAGTAAACAACTAGAGGACCGATGCACAGTTGACGGAACAGCAATAGAATGGTATTTCATTCCGACCTGAACCAGGGCTGCTGTCAGGGGAGTGCAGCCAGTGGATCGCACCGGGGCCGGGACAGACAAAGGGGCCCTAAAGTTAAAGTCTTAAGTCGAAACGATTCGTTCATTAAAAGAATAGATTGACTGCATCGTTTACTGACGAACGAACAAAGTATGACGTGCTAAAAGGGTTATAGCAGATGAAAATAGGATGGCTAATAGATGACGGTGCTTGTATAGTGTCTGTGCGTGTGTGCGCAGGATGGAGACGAGGACAGCTTTTCACCTTCATATGATATTCCTTCTGGGGGCCCTGACTCGAACTGGAATTTGATATAGCAAATTTGCAACTCAACTGAGGTCAGCCTATGAAAAATAAATATAAGCCAATTTACTTACCTAAATTGGTAATAAATATGTGCGACTCTCTGTTAAATGGTTAACAAGCAAGCCTTGCAATCTATTACCACTCATGTCATCATCTTTGGTCATATGCTAGACTATTTCGATTTAATAAGTGAGCCTGTCACAGAGCAAGTAGGTCTATTAGACTCTCACTGGTGAGAGGAATTTAGATAATCACCGGATGCAATACTATGGTATAGCTTATAATAACTGCTAGATTTATATAAATAAAGCTAATGCCAATATCTTTATAATCATTTTTATTACATTATATATTGTATATCATTATCATTAATATTTAGACAACAGTGTATCTTCATCTCAATTAGAAGAGAAGCTTATCTGAGTAAAAAGTTGCGATTAAAAAGCATTAAAAATTGACAAATGAAGGTAGATAATCTCAAAAATAATAATGATTTAACTAATGCTGTCTTTTGCACGATTTTTTGGAAATCTTAGCTCTGTCTTAGAAGTTGAATTAGCGTGTGCGATCAACCAGTCGCATGTCGCTCACTAATCCTCGGAAATATTCAGAAGTTGGGAAAATGGGTTCTATATTGACTCTTAAATTCGTGAACCGCTGGACACCCAACGTCTCCAATCAGCATTGACCACCCGGCCACGAACCAGTTCAACATTGCAACATCCAGGTATCGCAAGCCGAAGATTCTATTAGAAGGTTTTAAGATAGATTACTCTGACAGAATGTAAGGGACACTCTGCACAGAATCATCGAACACACTGTTTGCCGTGTCCTTGACGCTGATCTCCTGAAAGAATGTCTCAGTTTTGGCCCAACAGGTCTGCAGCCTGTTTAACATAACAAGTGATTAAGTTTAGTTGTTGTCATTAGTCTCGATAAATCAAGTGCAGGGATTTCACACGATCTTTTCTGAATAAAATTTAAAAAAAAAATACTAAAAGTTCAATGGTTAATCAAAGGTTATTTCCGTTGGTATTGATATCCCTTTTTTAAATGAATTCAAGAGTTCATTTGCAGGAACGAACATCGATCAGAGTTTAAATAGTTTCTCTTATTCGACACAGGAAAAAGATCACTTTGGATGGGATAGTTAAAAGTGATGGAAAATAGATTTATTACGAAAATCAAAATACGATTACGATTGTGGCTAGATGTAGAACAACTGCCAATATTTCAAAAGGAAATCCTTCATTCTAAATTGCTTGAATTTTGACCGACTCTTACTACCCCAACACAGAGGGTGAATGTCTTATCGAAATTACGGGTTAGGTTAGTGAAGATCGACTGGTGATTTAGTTGTATAACAACACCCGTCCTCGTGTTGCAAATGCGATGCAGTAAACGATCAAGAAGTTGAGATAAGTTCTTCCACATGTGGCTCGTTCTTCAGACCCTGATATGTTTAGTCTATTGCAACTCAACTTCAACGGTCACCAAGTCCAATAGTCACAAGATTTCTTAAAATTCCCCAAAGTATTCATCGAGTCAGAAAATGAATCGTTCTTTTATAATGGAATACTCAATTTAGCTGAAAGGTTATAGGAAGATGAAGAAAATATACTGTTGCCTAAATAATGATGATATGAATGTAAAATAATTGAGGAATTTGTAAAAAATCGAAAATTTTGCATCCAGTTCATATGATGCAATTAAGCTGAAAGATAGGGTGGGATCATCGAAAGCTATGGACAAGATTTTGAAGACTGAATCTTTATCAGCCTGTTCGTCCTTCGAGGTCGGAGATGACCATGGCTTCAGCAGTAAGTTGGGCAGCAGCTACAGAGCACTGAGGGATTAGGAGTTATGACTCGTGTTTAACTTGGATTAAAGAGAAACAAAGAGTTGCGCACATCATCATCCTTAATCTCTTAGCCCTGCTTACATAGGTCCACTGGCAATATATACTTAGGATGACGGAGACTGACCAGGGTGCCGTGAATGACCAACTCGCTCTGCGTGTAACACCGTCTTCTGCGTACTCCATAAGACTTTGCAGGCATAAGGGGACACTCCTTGGTTAGGAATTAGAGTTGTCCATTTCTAAGACTAATTGCCAACCATGGCTAAAAATCCTAGTCTACTCTGCTATTTACACATAAGACAGGAGAGAAAAGTTGAATTCCTGCGTTTCTCAAGGGCATTAGTGCGAAGTGAATACAAACTGTCTCAAGCGGATTTTGAACACAGCTTACCGATTCCAGTTTCCGTGACACAAACAGTTTGGCCACCTGCACCCCTTGGAGATTGAATAATCATAGCGCCCAAAATGCAAAATAATTTATGAGACAAAATATAAAGGAGGTAATCCGGGGTTTAGGGAGTAATATTTTTGTGTCAGGTGCTGATGGTGAATTTAAAGTTCAAGAAGCAGACGATAATAACCTTAACAACATTAACCCTGCACCTGGGACGGCGGCCATTTCGAAATGGGAAAGGTAACAATAGCCTGAGTGGCATTGTTTTCACACGGTATTCATTGTTGCGATTTTTATCCTTCTACCTCCGAATTTTTTCATTTTTTTTCCATTGACTTTCATTCTTTGAACGAATTGAAAAAATATTCAGTCGAAATGCTTTCCCTCATTTTTCAAAATAATTTACAGTTAGAAACCGTCAACTAAAGCTATCAGTTTTTTTGGCAGGTCTGTTTATGTATGTATCGCATACTTAGGGTGCAATACAAGAAGCTGGGTCCTGGAAAGGTGTAGAAAAACAGTTTTCAAGAATCCATCCTCTAAATATTTTTTTAGTAGGGAATTCAATTTACAATGTTAGTTTATGCTAAATTGTTACTTTGTTTGTGTCCGGCACTATTTAGGCTTGCTTTTTTTTAATCATAACTTCTGCTTTTTGCTGTCAAACGAAAGGCGAGATGATGAACTTGATTGATCTTCCCTTCTTCCAATAAGGCATGCTGCCAAAAGACATTGGTCATTTGCCGATTTCTATTGAATGACTAACCAGACCTGTTTCATTTGTCTTTCTCATATCAACTTATCCATACTTCCTTCAATTCCTTCAAATTTCTTTTCATTCCTTTTTTCATTCTCTTTTTTCACTTACTTTCTTTTCATTCGCTCTCTTTCATTTTTTCATTCTTTACTTTTTTTATTCTTTTTTTCATTCTTGACTTTTCCATTTTTTAAATTTTTTTCAATCTTTATAATTCATTCAATCTTCATTTTTCATTCTTCATCCTTTATTTTCTATTCTTTATTTTCTCATTCTTAATTTTTCATTTCTCATTTATCTCAGTTAGTCTTTCTTG
This sequence comes from Thysanoteuthis rhombus, assembly GCA_963457665.1. Classification (NCBI taxonomy): domain Eukaryota; kingdom Metazoa; phylum Mollusca; class Cephalopoda; order Oegopsida; family Thysanoteuthidae; genus Thysanoteuthis; species Thysanoteuthis major. The sequence continues at coordinate 28,015,963 of OY735237.1, forward strand.
TTTTTATTTCTCATTCCTCGTGATTTGTTTTCATTTTTAGTCGCAAAATAATCCCGTTGTTCTCTTTCTTTTTGTTCATCTTTTGATTGAATTTCCTTCCCTAATTCTTCTTATCGTTCTTTTTATTCACTCTTTTTCATTCAACATTCAAACACTGATTTTTTCCGCTTTAAATTAGTTCTTTTATTCCTTCGTTATTTTTTCATTTCTTCGTAATTTCGTTCCATCAAATTCAGAGGTAGAAATGGTGCAGTATACATGAGGGTACGGCGTATACCTACTTCTCAGTTCCCAGTTTTTTTTTTTTGTGTGTTTTCTTTCTTTTTTTGGATGTACGCTCAATATTCACTAACGGAGACATTGCCGTATACCAAGTTTCAGGACCTGCACTTACCGTATACCTAGTTCCCCAAACCGATTCCCATCAATACTCATGTTTATTTTTTCTTTATTTCATAGTTTCTTCCCTCCACCAATCTCTAGTATTTATGTTATGCGATAATTTTTCCTTCTTTCATTCTCTGGTTTTCATTCTTCTTCAACTGGCTGTTTTCTTTCCTTCACCCAGTTGTTTTGTTTGTTTTTGTTTGCTTTTTTTGTTTAGCTATCTGGTTGTTGTTTTTTTCATTCTTTTTTTTTCTTTTTCATTCTTTTTTTTTCCTTCCACTTTTCTACTCTTTCTGTTTTTTTTTCTCATTATTTTCTTTCTTCTGGTTGTTTATGTTGTCCCTTTTGTTTGTTCTTACTTTTTGAGCTTCTTCATTTCTTTTTCTCGATTTTTTTTCATTCATTTTACTAATAGTTTTTCTTCATTTCTTTTTATTGGATGTTAAGGCTTTCTTCTTCGTTCCTTTCATTCGCGAATCTTATTTCAATCTTCCTTATTCGGTTTATTTTGTCGTCATTAATTCTTTCACTTCGTTCTTCTGGAGACAGTAAATTTCTTCCTTGTCTCCTTCGCCACGCCCGTCTCCAGTTACTTCATTCAAACAACCCTTCCTTCCGCCTCATTTTTTTTCTTTTTTATTTGCTTATTCTTCATTTCAAATTCCCCCTTCATTTCCTTCTATAGAGTTTAAATCTTGGGGTAGATTGAGGAGTTATTTGAAAACGTACCCCGGGCCCCAATGGAGAGGCCCCGAAAAGCTATGTAAATAGTAGGTCATCTACTGCATTTCTACTGATAACTCTCACTAAATGATGGAGGGGGCCCTAAAGGGGCTAAGACCCAAGGTTGGCAAATTCACTGGCTATCCCCTTCTTTTTTCGTTTCTCATTCCATTCCCACCGAAGAGTGGCCCGGGGGGGGGGGGAGAAAAAGACAGAAAAAACAGAGAGGCGCGAAAACAAGGAAAGGGTAGGAGGGGACAAAAAGGGCGGTGGCTGTATCTAGCGCTCTGATTGGCCAACGCGCTCCACTTGGCGTCGCAGGCTCCATTTTATCTGGTTGGATGGCCAGTGCCCCACCCCTTATGCAGATGACCAACAAACAATTATAATGCAAGGAAGTCACGCACACCTTCTTCCTTCTCTCTCTCGATGACGTGACTTAACCTTCGATAAATGCAGAAAAAAAATTCTATTAATGAATATTTTTAAATTGAAAAATATTAGATTGTATTAAAGTATCTGTATACTCTATTAACGGTATATCTTAAGATGTATAAAAGTAATGATATTTGATCCATTCATTGGATGAAGTGACACGATATTTTTATCATTGATTTTGACTAGTTTTTACCGTCATCATAATCTTTAGTTTTATTGCACCTTCTAACCAGAGGGGGTACAGTATACGCTTGACTGCCTTTGACCTTTCAGTCACGGGGCTCCTGGGATTCTTACCGGCAGTTTACTAAAATGACAGTCCGGGTTGAAGTTGTCATAACAAGCAACTAAGAATTAAGATGAAGGTAAAAACTTGTCCAGATAAATTCTAAAAAATATCATAATATGAGAGTAATTTTTAGTAAGCAGAAGCTAGACTAGCGCACCATCATCATCATCATCATCATCATCATCATCATCATCATTATAATTATCATTATTATTATCATTAATAGTAGTGGTAGTAGTAGTGGTCGTAGTCGTAGAAGTAGTAGTAGTAGTAATAGAAGTAGTTCGATCCTCACTGGTTGCACCACATTTATGGTCTTGTATCAGACTAATCTTTGTAGGTATTGACTAAAATCTATAAACTAAGATTACGTAGTTACAAACACGTATTGTCTTGATTTTCTTTCTAACCCAATTCTTAACCCCGCCTATCTTTTATACGACGTGCTACCCAAAGGTCCGAGGAATTTAACCCTGAAACGAGAAAAAAGACCACCGTTCAAAACTTGCCATATTGTTCATACAATTTTTGAGGAAATTTGTCAACATTTGTCTGTAATAAAACTGTTTGTTTCCAATTAATTTTTCAAGTTATTCTTTGTTGAAACGTTCGAAACTAAAATAGATAATCATTGCATAAAAGATAAAACGAAAAATATCATCCAAAATCAATGTGATTCATTGAGAAATTCAGGAAATGTTATATCAGAAGTGGTGCGTGGAACACACGAACCGGGTGCACTAGGGGTGCAATATATCTGGGGAACACGGGAAAAATCCAAGCGCCCTGGCATTGCAGATAAAAGCTACTCAACCATTGTAGGAACTGTCTGACAGGGGTTTCAATCATTAACCTATTCTATCGGCTCAAACATCCATTTCTGAATAACATAATTGTCGCGTTGAAAGAAACAAATAGAGCAGATATAGACTGTGAATAAACAAGACGAGAATTTGGAGTTGAAATAGTTATTTGGGCCTTTGAATTATCGGCGGCTGTTCAGCTCAGTCGCAGGTTCTCTCTCTCTCTCTCTCTCTCTCTCTCTCTATATATATATATATATATATATATATATATATATATATATATATATATATATATATATACACATTAACTCGTATGTTGTTTTCGTGCTCCGATATTGACTCAATAGTCTTTCCGCTTCTTTTCTAAAACAGAATTTATCCGATACATTTCATTAAGTTCATTTTAACATGTTTATACACCTTCGAAATTAATAGAATTCCGATCAAAGCTTTCTGATTGCTGTACAAAGGATTTCGATGTTTAATCTTGATTCAAAATCTTTTTGTATTTTTCAATCTTTGCTCTAAATTCTGCCAATTTTGAAACTGTATGAAGATGTTGAAATAAACTTTTTGAAATGTATCGGATACTTTTTGCACTCACTCTTGAGTACGATTTACTTGAAATTGGGTTGATCAGTTCATATTCATATGATCATGGAGGTATGAGAAGTCTTCTGGTTGAGTGGGGCTGAGGGCTTGATTTGCCCCAAACATTACACGGTCTTGCCCGAGATTTCACTCTGTCTTGCCCAAATTTGCAGTAGTTACCCCCCTGGCTCGCACGCTGTGCATATGATGTTACTTCACCAGTCTTCTCAACTCTTTAATCGCTGACTCTTGGTCGGCCTGCTAACCCTAGTTCGGAAGATCGTGGGAGGAAGGGCATAATAACATTACGTTGAGGACGGTAGTTCGACAAGCGGAAAGAAAGAATGGAGAAGATATCCGGACGGAAGAGTACACTAAAAACGACTCCGCCCTTTTGAAAACATCGTCTTTCTCTTATTCTGTACACGACTCTTTCTTTTATTCTTGGTGTGCTTTTATTTTATTTCTTCCTCTCGAATTCTTGATATTTTTTTTTGTTGTTATTTCTCTTCATCACCTTTTTCTTGTTTTCCATCAATCTAATACCCTTCCTTATCTTTCCTTAGCTCTCGCCTCTACAATTTGTCTCTTACGATCAGCCGCTGTCTCTCTTCTTCAGAGATATGCCCTCTTTGCATAATCGTAAACTATGTTTATCTCTCTCCAACACATTTGGTCTGCATCTTTCTTTCTCTTGGCATCCGTTGTCAGCAGATCTCCCTTTCTCTGGTGGTCTGTTTTGAAAATTTCATACACAATTATTTCTGTAAGAATTTGAATTAGAAAGTTTTTCTCTTGTGTAGGATTCCGGAAGGGTTCTGTTTCTATCGACAATGGAAAGTCCTTCCTTGGCAAAGCGTATGGAGATCCTGGAACGCCCTGTTGTCAGAATCCTTCTCTTGGCTTCGCTCATATAACCCAGAGGAAAGCTGGGGTCGTTATATTTGGCGTCTGTTAGGCTACTGGAGCTGCCAGAAGGACGTCAAACTGGGCGACAAATCGACAAAACAGTTGTCCTTCACCTAGATTGGTTGCCTTCTCAAGCAATCCGCCCTAATATTTCATTTATAACTGAAGGATTCATGCCTTTCCCAAGTACATTAGTGTGAAGTTGATATAAACAGCCCCGATGGGAGTTTGAACTTGGGTCACCGATTCCATCGTCATCACCATTACCAACTACGCCAATCACATCTCCAGATATCTACACCTAGATTCTGACACCTCTCAAGCCAACAATACAAATTTCAGTTCTTTTTGAGAACCATAACCGAAGCCTCGGGAATTCACTGCTACTATAAATTCCAAAATGAAAAATCTTGGAGAATTTTCCATAAGAATTATGACATTTTCTCCATTCTCAAAGACCTGTGGATTAGATTAAATATCACAACCATGTAAGGAATCTGTCGGTGTACAGCCATTTCTGATATCTCAAAAACTGGTTGCCCGGTCTTGTAACTTGGTAAGTAATCAAAGGGGGTGTTATTGTACATGAGTGAACAGATAATCTCCCGTGGGGTTATTCATTGACAAAGCTTATGCACTGTATGATAATTTCTGAGCTTGCCTATTATCACGTCTTATGTAGGGTTTTATGACAGGTTAGATACACATCTGGCTCCCGGTCACTATTTCTTCTATTCTCCGTTTGAAGGGGTGTGTCAAACCGTGGAGGAGATTAAGGGAAATGCGACGAGACGACAGTGGACTTTTTAGGCGGTTTTGAAAAGAGGAAACATGCTGGGATAAGTGTGTAAGGTCTCAAGATGAATACTCTGGAGAGGACTAAGACGCTGTTAACCTAGTCATTAGGATTAGATGATGGATACTTTACAGAAAGATCTTTAAATTCCAGTTGTCGCAACTAACATGATTTACATATGATTAGTACTGTTTTATTTAAGTTAGTTTGTCAAGAAATATATTTTAAAACTGCATATCTTGGAAAATCAGATATTATAGCAGTTCTCGGTCGAGATTGACAGTTTATGTAACAGTGGTTATTAGCTCTTGGTTGGTAAGGTATTCATGCTTGAATGATTTTCACCAACAACTCTTCTTTGTTAGCTATTGTGGTATACCAGAGGCACTAATTTTGTCAGGATATATGGCAGTGCTACAGATCGCAAGGGAAAGTGGGTCTCATGGCTTTCATAAGAGCCTTACTGCAAAGTGAACTATCCCTTTTTGTACTGATAACCGGTTGCACCTTCAATCTGTTAGAGAATCCCTTGATGCGCTTACAAGACATTAACTTCCTTTTATGAACTTCCTGGTCTTAAAGATAAAATTTCTGCATCGAGACATGAATTAAAGGGAAGATCCTATCTTGTCAACCCCTGAACGGGAAGAGCCTATGGATCTATTTATCATGTATTTCATTGAAAGAAACGGAAAAGAAAAACATTAAAGCGTTGGTCATCTTGTTACCAGATAGACAAGTGGATGAATAGGAAGGATTGGTACCTGAGAGAACAATTTATGGGACGAAGTTTTTTCTGGCGTAACTTTAAGCGTAGGATTCGAATCGAATGTTGAGCGGGCTTGAAACGGGTCATTTACGAGACTTGGTGGGTGTAAAGGGTGTGGAAAAGTGTCGTTTAGTGTTTGAAATCAATTCCTTTATAATTTTAATTCAATATCTTAACTCATTCAGACCCGAAGGATTCAAGAACAAAGACTACTTCGCTCGGGGCAACGGTGGTTACTTTTTCCCATTTTCAACTATTCCGTTACGGAAACTTCTACTGCGCTTAAACTTGTTCCCAGGGTTGGCAAATTTTGTGATTTTTATCCACCCAGATGTAGAGATATATTTTTTTCACGGAAAGACGTCAAATTAGGTTCCTAATTCCATCGATATTTCTGGGAGCCATTGTGAGTAATCATAACATAGGATCTGGCCCACATTGTGAGCTTTGACTGGCCAGGAAGAAAGAAGCGTCGATGCACTAAAAAAAGAAAATCTAAATCTTTCTAGTATTTTAGATCCTGGGACATAAAGTTTCGAAAATGGTCCAAGTAAAAAAGAAAAAAATGTGCCATTTTTTAAAAGGGCAAAAATGAACTTGTAGGACAATCTGAACCGTTTTCTATCAACCCCTTTCAGCCAATGAACTATAAGATTAACTTAGTGCTGTTCACTGACCCAATCAAACAGTATTGCTCCATTCACCACAATTCCAATTCTATACTGAATACCACACATATTAGAGGCAGTCAATTTTAAAATTTGAAAAAGGTGGGAACAACAAATACATTTGTTCTCTCATCTTTCGTTGGGCTGAGATATCTAATGTTCGAATTTTCTAAAAAACAAGTGGTACCGAGAACAAAGAGGCCAATTTAGTGTAGACTTACATTGTAAATTGAGCCTCCTCTTGAAATCAGTTGGGGTTCAAAAAACACAAAATGGGGTTCTCTAAACATAAGGAGTAAATACTCAATTTTGAAGTCTTTTAGCTCGGCACGCATGGCACACACATAGCCAGCTGAACTGAAGAAACCTTAGGGAGACAGTTTTGATTTCTCCCGTGCTACATCTGCTTAAAATTGAAAAATAATTCTTGCTTCTACAAAAATCTCGTCCAAAATCTCATCTTTTGCTTTCCTATTTCAGTTCTCTCTTACTGATATATACTAGCCGAAGTATCCGTCTACGCCGGGTTAGATATTTAAGGAGTAAAAAAAAAAAGTAATGATATTTTCATACAAATAAAAGTTTCAACTTCACCCCCTTCAAAGGAGAAAAACGATTCTCTTCACTCTAATAATCATATATAAACATATAAAACAAGGAGATGAGAATGTATTTTGAACGGAAAGTAAGAGTCCAGTTTAGTATTACAGTTACTTTGTAAAGAGAACCCCCCTCTAAAACCTTCAATTTTTCTCGGAACTTTTTACTTTAAAACCTCCCCCTCGGTCCATAGAGTATGCATATCAAAATTTGTTTGGGCTACGCCCATGTTTAGGTGATTTCTATTGCGAAACAGATGGACAAACAGATAGTGTAACATCTGTCACTTATATATAGATTAGTCTCTTAGAGAAATTCACTGCTGTCGTGAGTTTGACAAAGGTGCTACCGTACTTTGGCCTTGTGTCATACCAAGCTATGCTGAGTTGATAATATAAATTTCTATCAAATCAATTCTTGGTTGCGAAAACTTATATATATATATATATATATATATATATATATATATATATATATATATAAGCCTCATTAATTTGATATATCGTATGGCCCATTTATCACTAATAAAGCTCAGTTACTAATAACCTAGAAATTAAATGACAGTCATAACGGTGTAAGTCGGGGTCAGAGGTGTATAAGCAGATTTGCTGGCCTCGATTACTTAATTTCATTGTTTTTGATACAGAAGGGCTACTGCTGCACAAATTGCAGATAGCTTTAATCAAGGTGAAGGAAAGAATGCATCACAATACACAGCACGTCAACCATTGTTGCATATAAGGCCACGTAACCACAGGCCAGTCGTACTCATACTAACCAAAGTTTATCGCTGAAAGCGGCCTCAATGGGCATGCAAGCATTGGAACCGGGTGTAGTATCAATGGAAGAACTGAGTCTTGCTTTCTCCTAGACAAGGTGGGCCAAAGGGCGTGTGTGCGTTACTATCCTGGGGAAGCGATAGTACCAGGATTCAATGTAGGGAAACAAAAAGCCGCTGGGGGAAGTGTGATAGTTTGGGCAACGTTCTGCAAGGAAACTCTGGGTCATATCATCCATGTGGGAGGTACTATGTCGCTTACTATCTATCTTGACACTGTTTAAGACAAGGTACCCTCCTTAATGGCAACGGTCTTCAACGATAATGTTTTTCAGTTGGACAATGTACTCCTGCCACACTGTACGAGTTGTACCGAAACTGTCCCAGGAAGACATCACAGAATTATTCTGGCTACGAAACTCCCCAGATCTTAATCCCATCGAGCACAAGTTCACTCTACAGTACCTCGTAACTTGCAACAGTTAAAGGGTTTGTTGTTAACATCCGGGGCCCTAGATCCTAACAGAATCCTTTAGAGGTCTTAGTAAGAGCTGTTTTGCGGGTACATGAAGGACTACCACCGTATGGCAGTGGTTTCGAAACTTTGAAAACTCAAAGACCCCTTCCATAATGGAGATATTTTCGTGGACCTTAATTTATAGCATTCAGTTTTTAGATAGTAATTAATGAACTACAATCATAAACAACTTTTGGTTTTTAAAAATCATTTTTATTTTAGATTGATTGAATTTATCCGAGCTTTGATATATGATACTATGAACATGTTTTTCGATAGCTGTGCAATGGATATCTCACCCTGTGTCGCTTATAGTGGGGCTCATTTTATCGAGTTTTAAATTCCTTTATGGTAATAATTTAAATCATCAATTACTGACCCCCAGTGGTCCACTGATCCCAATTTTGAAACCGCCGCAGTATATATATATATATATATATATATATATATATATATATATATATATATATATATATGTGTGTGTGTGTGTGTGTGTGTGTGCATGCAACAGGAAATGAAGTCAGATAGAAAAACCCGGATGTTAAAAATTTTGCTCTGATCGAATCCGGGATCGAAATTTCCACACACCATGGCCATTTTTAGAAATGAGTGGTGTTATTTTATGAAAAATACTTCGGTGTATCAAATCAACTCGAAGTTTAATTGTTTGCAAGTTTACGCTAAACAATTCTCCCCTCCCTAGACGTTTCCAATTCATTCCCCACTCTCTCTCTCTCTCTCTCTCTCTCTCCCTCTCTCTTTCCCTCCGTGTCTGATTCTCTTTTTTTTTCCTCCTTTTTTTCTGTTCTTGTTCTCGTTTCTTTCCCAACTCTCTCTTTCCTTTTTTCGTCACCCACTCTGTGAACATTCTTCTCCCTCTCTTTCTTCCTGTTTTCGTTACTCTTTTCCTCTCTTCCCCCCTGTCCCTCTAACCCCTCTGTCCCTCTTCCCCTCTTCTACCTCTTTTCTCTTTCTGCCCCTCTCCCCTTCTTTTTTCACTCTGTCTCTCTTCCCCTCTTTTCTCTCTCTGTCCTTCTCCCCCCTCTGTTATCTCAGTCCCTCTTTTCTCTCTCTGTCTCTCTTCCCCTCTTTTCTCTCTGTCCCTCTTCCCCCTCTTTTCTCTCTGTCCCTCTTCCCCCTCTTTTCTTTCTGTCCTTTCTCCCTCCGTTCCACTTCCCTCCGTCTCTCTCCCCTCTTTCTCTCTCCTCCCTCTTTCTGTCTGTTTTTCTCTCTTCTCCCCCTTTTTCTCTTTTCCCCTCTTTTTCTCTCCATCCCCTCTTTTTATTCACTCCACTCTCAATCTCAATCTCCTCTCACTCCCGTCTCTTTCCTCTTTCTGTCTCTTTTACTTTTAACCCTCTCTCTCCTTTTTTTCTTGTCTTTCCTCACCCTTCCTGTAGTCTCTCTTTTACTCATCCATCTTCTCGTATTCCTTTTCTTTTCTCCCTCTCTCTCTCCTCCTCTCCTCCTTCCTCCGTACCTCCATCTCTCTCTCTCTATCTCACTTCACCCGCCACTCCAACCATTCGACTAGCCAATCACCATATAACCGTTGAACCATCTAAGCCATAGCAAGCCAACCATTCAGACATCACTAATGAACGGGAAGCGGCTCTCATGTTTTGAGAAAGGGGCGGGTGTACAAAAATCTTAGCCTTCTTCTACAGTAGAGCACACAACGTTTATCTCCGCTGACTACTCGACCGCTTCATTGAATTTACAAGGTATTATTATTCTGATTATTATTATTTTTATTATTAACACTATTATCTTTCTTTCATGCACTTAACCTCTCTATATCTTTCTTTCATATACTTAACCTCTCTTTATCTCTCCTTTTTTTCTCGTTTTCTTCCCTCTTTACTTAACACATTATCTTTCTTCTCTTTTCTCTTCTCTTTCTTTTAAGACCCCCTCCTTTCTTTTCTTCACTTATCTATCTTCTCCTCTTACTCCTTCTTGGCTCCATTACTCCTCTTGAAGTTATTATTATTATTATTAGCGCTATTCTCCTTCTTTCATACACTTACCCTTTCTATATCTCTCGTTTCCATCTCTGTCTCCCCTTTTTTCTTAGCGTATTATCTTTCCTTTCTTTTCTCTCCTCTTCTTTTGTGAGCCCCCCTCCCTTCTTCCCCTTGCTTTTCTATCTTCTCCTCTCACTTCTTCTCAGTCTATTTCTTGATTTCATTACTCCCGTTTATTTACATCTGGATTATTCGGCATTTGCTATTTTTCGTCACGTTATAAAGTTGTACATGTATGTGATTTGATTCTCAGAGCTTCGACTATATTTTTGATATTTGATTATTTCAAATTCTTATGCACTTCTCCTTGATAAAAAAACATACCTTGGATGTGTATCATATATATATATATATATATATATATATATATATATATATATATATATATATATATATATATATATAACTCAAAAAGCAAATATAACCTTCGTTGCCCAGCCCCACATTGACTGGAAATTGGAAAAAAAACTGGATGATAAATAATACGAAATGCGTTTTTCATGATGTGCTCTGTTGCAATGACTTATATATATCGCGAATTTGATGATATATATATATATATATATATATATATATATATATATATAACGATTGATGATCCCAACATGAAAAATTCACACATAGTACCCTGATATCTAATAATGTGTAAACATAAAAAACGCTCAATTCTATGTAAACATGAAAATTACATTGATAGACATTGGGAAATAGTTGACTGGAATGACATACATTTTTGGAAATTCTTTTTTTGTGTACTTAGTGTTTGAAGCTGTAGAGCTTTCCAGACTATCTATATTTATCTCTTTCTCTCTGTCTTATATATATATATATATATATATATATATATATATATATATATATATATATATATATATATATATATATATTAGTGTGTGCCTGTGAGTTTGGTATTCATGTTTTTCATGCGGATGACGTTGACATGAAATACCTCTGAAGGAATTATAACTCTTCAGTGGCAATCTTATACATATATATATATATATATATATATATATATATATATATATATATATATATATATATATATATATATATATATACATATATATATATATACCCCGACACAAATCAATATACAATGTTATTAAACCTTCATCCTGAACCAATGCGTTGGAATATTAGCAGAAATCATAACAGGAACCTGGCATCGAATCGGCAGGTACGTTAGCGGCGACAGAAGGAAAAAACTCGTCTGCTGAAAGGTCGTTAAGTAAGAGAAAAATACTGTAGAGGTTTATGATAATGGCAGAAGAAGCCGCTTTTTTTTATAAGCACAGATAATTTCATCAAACGGTTATGGTTATGAAAATGAGACACTTTTTTGAAATGATCATAATACGCAACTTCTCTCATCGTTTTCGCCTCATATTATCTACTTGGTATTGTGATCGAAAGGCTCTGCAGTAATCACAATAAGCGATTTTTTTCTGTAGAAGTGCGGATTCTATTTGAAAATATTCCAATGCCTGACTTTCATATTCTCGGGTGGTTTTCCAAAAGAGATATTTAAAATTGTTATTTGATAATTAATTTATTTAAAAGCGACAATAATGGTGTCACTTAGAAATTGTTGTAGTTATAACCTGCTTTGAGAAAATTCGCTTTACGCCACTTTCTCGCTTTAACGAAGATGGGTGAAGAGCGAAAATAGCGTTAAGTGTTTGTTTTGCCACGAGTAATTATAAAGGCTACATGCACTCCCTTCCTCTCTCTCTCTCTTACTCTTCCCAGCGAACCATCCTTTAACAACTCAGCCTAAAGTATCATAATCAGCATTTTCAATGTCTGGGAACGCAGAGAAAAAACTCCTATATAAATTAATGGCAATCGTTTCTTCGCTTAAGGCCATTCCGGCTAACGAAAACATGTACCAGAAATCCCTGACTAACGTCGTTTCATTGAAGGCCTTTTCGATATAACGACGTAGAGAAAAAAAGATATAGATGTATGGTAATGTAAACTATTGAAAGAGGAATTAAATGACTAAACACAAGATGCAAAAATTCCCCCTCTGTTATAGATTAAATCAATCTTTATTTATAATTGTGTCTCAGGTAAAATCGGTTTCTCTTAATGTTGTTTCAGTTAAAGTTTTAGATTTCAGGAATCGA